>VXBX01005749.1:905907-980783 GCA_013400415.1 Scytalopus superciliaris
TGTGCCGTGGGCGGGGGGCGGGGGGGGGGGGGGGGGGGGGGAATAACGTAGGAAAATCCGTAGCAGGTGATGAGAAGTGCCGCGCTGGCTGGGGAGGGGGCGTGCGTGCCTCCCCTTGCCCTGCCGTAATGCACATCAGATGTTTCATCAGACCCCGCTGGCCCCACGCGGTCCTGTCCCACNTCACAGCTGTCAAAATGCACTTGAGGAAATCCACTCACACCTCCCCGAGCAAGGGTCTCCTCGGCGGGACGTGACACCGCGCCGCAGGACCATGGCTCCACGGCTACGCACCAGCAGGCACGTCCTGACACCCCCTCGCAGCCCCCAGACAGCCCCCGCTCGCCGCGGCCTTCCCTGGTTTTGTCTCAGGCCAGGGGGGGGATTTGCGTGCTGTGCCTGAGCCGTGCGAAGTTTTATTTTTATTTTTATCGTTCCCTAGGGTTTGACATCGAAACATCTTTTTTTTTTTTTTTNAACGGTGGTGCCAAGCTCGTGTGGAAATTCCCTTTTATCAACATGCTGCTGCCTTCGGAACTGCAACTTGCAGCTTTTCCTCTAAGGAACTGGCTGTGCCAGTGCAGATGTCTGCAAAGCCCCTGTGCCCCTGGGATGGGCTCTGCCCTTTTTGACAACGGGGCTATTAAAGGAATAGGTTTTTCTTCTTCATTTATACCTCACCCGGAGCGCCTGCTGGCCCTTCCTTTGTCCTTGTTCTCTTACTATTTATACTGCTGAAGAGTTTTGCTATTTAATTGCCTTTGCTAGGTCTAACTTAGCTCGACTTTAACAATTCTCATCTCCAGTGTTCAAAGACCAGGGACTGAATGAACTCAGGAGGAGAACAGGGGCAGTATGGGCAGGAGAAATTAAGAGATGGCAGTTTAGTTGTTGGAGGAGGTAGCAGCCAATGCACTGTTCCTAACCAGCAAGTTTATATTATACATATAATATATTCTTTCCCTGGTGCCTCACTAATGATGCTTTCTCCTAATGCCTTTTCCCTGTTGCCCTCCTGCAGCCAATCCTCATCAATCTTTCTGCCTCTTTTTAAAGTTGCAATTTTTGGATGGGTTTTGACTTAAAGGGGTTCGGTGCATGCTCCATGTGCCAGACCCCGTGTCCCTCGCTCTGATTGACTTCTCCAGTCAGGTCTCATGATTTCTCACAGTGTGTCCTTTGAACCACACAGCCCTGGCTGCCCTAGCACAGCTCGTCCTCCACTTCAGCCTATATTGTATTAATTGCTCCAATCAAGCATTTAACATCTTTTCCTTACCAAAACCGTGCCTAAAATAGCCCCCACTCGTGTCACTTTGGGGAAGAAATCTGCTGGCTGTCAGCACGTTGAGCATTTCCCATCTCCTCCTGCTCAGCACACATAGCTGGGTGGCGGGTGGCACCCAGAGCTGTAGGATTTTTTCCCTGCTTTTCTCTCTTGAGGTCATTCTTCAGGGTGCTCCTGAATTAGAGGATCTGGTCCCACTCAGCCCTTCCTTAGCAAGGTAGGAAGCTGTGCCTGCATTTTAAAGGTGAGTGCTGTCAGGGAAAATGCGCATGATCCACAAGTCATGCTCTAGCAAATCTGGCGTCTCTTGGAGCGTGGTGTAGCTCGCTCCCTGGCAGTGTGATCAACTGCCAAGGTAATTTTATAGATGTTACCAATTCCAGTGATTTAGGGGCTGGTTTCCAGGAGACTAGGGATGCCCGAGTCCCGAGGCACTGAGGCACTGATCCTGCAGCTTTGCTCCAAGGCAGGGAGCTCGCGTGGATGCAGGCACCTGATTGCAGGATGGTGTCCGGTTGCGAGGCGTTTGATGATGTGTTGAGCAGTAGCACTTTGGAGAGGATCACAACTCCTTCCAGCAGTTTTAAACCCCTCTTGGCGTTCAGGAATACACTCTGAGTTCCCTTTAGCTAACATACATGGGTTTTACTTTTTAAGAGTGTTTCATAGTTTGATTGAGACTTCATAAGATCAAGCAGTGGCATGAGCATTTTGCAACTGCTTTTAAATGGGAAGCATTTAATTGTTTGGCGTCTTTAGGGAGATGAACTGCTTTCATGACTATTAACAGGGCTGTGTCCCTGTAAGGCCGTTGCAGGCAGGTGAAGGCTGAGGAATGCTGTGCAAGAGGCTCCAGCGCACAGGAGAGAGCGAGCACACCCAGTTGTGAAGGACAGAGAGGCCGATGACTTCAAAAGGGAAGAGGATGCTGTGGGGAAGGTGTGCCAAGGTCTGGATTCTGGGTTTTCTATCTGTGACTAAACACATTTCACAGTAGAGTTAGAGTAAGCTGTGCTGTGCAGCCCCAGCAGCGCAGTGGGATTTCATCAGACTTGACAAAATAAGCAAGACAGGGGAATTTATTGTTGCCTCTTCTCCTGGGTAATTTCCCCACCTCGGGGCTTAGTGCAAGGTGCTGACTTGCAAATGACACATCATTACGAAGCCAGCCCAGAGCTGCAAAGCCTTGCTGGGAAAGTGGTCAGGAGAGCGGAGGAAGCTGCTTCTTGGACTTGGTTCCTTCTGGTGTGGGACCTGCTCTGGGAACATGTTGATTTAATTCCCACAAGTTAGTTCTCGGATGGTGCGAATAAAGCTGCTGACAGTGACTGAAATGGGATTCGACACTGGAGAACCTGTTAGGCTCCGTAAATGTAGGTCTGTTGGGAAGCTTCAAAGGGTTGTATTTTAAGCCACTTTTCCCCTCTCATCATCGATTTAGTATTTTTGAATCTCTGGTAACTAGTTTTTATGATGAACAAGCAGAAGTTGACAATAAAGTCACATAGAATGAAATGCAAGAAAAGTCAGAGCTAATTATGTTAAAAATTATACAGCCATTCTTTTTCTGATTGGTTGTATAAAAATCAGGTATTTGAGAAATGGTCTCAATGAATTATGCAGCAGGTTTAAAGGTGGTCTGGCTTCCTTGATAAAATACAAACTATTTGAAAGATTTATAAGAGTCAGAAATGCTGCCGAATATTTTAGTATTTAGAGCAACAGGAAACCACTCTGAGATATTTTTAAAACAGGTATTTACTCAAGTAATTGGTTACTTTTAATGTGGAATAAGAAAACCTGGTGCAGCTATATTGGACTTGACATAAAAGACAGGTATGTAATTTGTGAGCAAAACAGGGTGGAATGTACACATTGTACCTGGGGAGGTATTTCAAGAAAGACAACTCCTTGAGACAAAAAGCCAAAACAACCGACACGCTAGGTTGCATGCCAGAATTGCTTATTCCTCAGTTAATCAGCTGTGTAATGAGTGTCCAGAAACAATCCCTCCCTTTCTGCCCAGGTAGTTTAAGTTTCAAACTTCGTAAGCTTTGTGGCCGTCATAAACTGGATTACATGGAAGTTGGAAGAAAAACACATGTTTCTGAGAACATTTTGGTTCAAATAAAAAAAAATAATAATGTGGCAATGTCAGTGCCAACAATTTACTACAGAATATCTGAACCAGATGCTGTTAAACTATAATTCCAAACAATTTGCCAGAATTATGTATTTACTTTATTCTTTAAGTCAAACTAAAGTTATGTGTGTTTTTTATTACTTGTGGATATAAACAAAAATGTGATGTGACTGCAAGTAATATAAGGCAGATAATTCCCAGCAGTCTGGATTTCTGTGACTACTGCACTAGCTAAACAAAAATGGAGGTTCTGTTGCCAATTATGTGTGACAAGGTCATCAAAATGGGTCTGTTCAGATTGAGACATATCAGACTGCAGTCTGCTTAGTCACCAGATAAGAGCTTTGGCCAAAATAATCTATTTCTCACTTTTTCTCACAGTAGTACATTTTTCCGCCCCCCGAGAGGATGGGGAAGAATCTGCAAGACATGGAGAGTTACATTCTTAGCTAAAATAATACATGGAAGGCATTCTTGTTAGGAGATACTTGTAGGCAATCTCCAACTTGCTGGTTCTTATCCAGATGAGCTGCTCTCTGATGGTTGAAATGACAGACATTGACGTCAAAATTAACATCTTGAAAGGATAGAATGAGTTTTAGCAGGAGTTTTTATGACATTACATGTCATTCAGGTTATAAAGACTTCTAGCTGGCACTCCCACAAGCTGAAACAATCTTTACCTACTGTCAAGAGGCTCTCAGAAAACCTCAAATAATTTCCTCATGTGAAGTGGCTACCTCAGTCAGCTGCAGCCTGACACAGAGAAGTGCTGAATATCCTGTAACACCCATATTCCCAGGCTGACTCCAAATCAGCAGGGAGAAAAATACAGCAGAAACTAGAGAAAAGAGTTGCAAGAAGAAGCTTTGATTCAGAGAACGGTTCAGCAAAGTCACCAAAACCAAATCCCCCTGCGTGCTATAAAGAAAAGAAGAATCTGCAAAAGATTTGCAGTGGAGTCTCTGGTTTCATCCAGACAACGACCTGCTGGGACACAGCAAGCTCTGTCTCCCGACCCAGGGCTGCAGTGTTGGATCCTGCTCAGAGGAGCATGGAAACTCCCCACAGCTCCTCTGCAGAAATCCTGCCTAATTTTGGGGAAAGAACACGCTTTCACAGAGAGCAGAAAAGAGTTCTCTTGGTCCCCCATCTGAAGACCACGTGGTACAGAAGGCAAGGCTTTGTTTTACGTGATTCAAGGTTAACATGTGCTCCATTATGGGCAGGATCGAAATCCAGTGGTGAACTGGGTGAACACAAGATGGTTCTCAGTTTTTGAACCCACCAAATCCCAAAGCAGTAGCTACAGGAGAGATGAGAACTACCACTGTGACATTAATGCCGCAGTCCAATGCAAATAATTTAATTGTATCATGGCTGACATATTTATCAGGCACACCCAGCTTATCTGGGTTTATGGTGCAGTTACTTGAGGCATAAATTAAAAATGGGCGAGATTTGCTAGTCCAAAGGTGTCCTTCTCCTTTGCAGTGCCAGATTCTTCCAGTGTTCTGATTCCTCCATTCCTCCTCCACCTCACCTCCTGAAGGAGCCACAAGTGATACTTGCAGTCAAAGTGGATGTTGACAACATTTTTTTTTGCTCTGGAAAAAAACTATCGTGGCATTCCTGGCCTTCCAATTCATACTAACCCTACCAGCCTGTGGCCAGACCAAAAGAAAATTGCTACACCCCATTGTGCTAGGACTATCAGAAACCCAGGTCAGGTAACGGGACTGTAATTCCATGGGGCTCGCCAAGAAGGAAACATGCCAATGTAATTATAGTGGTAATTATAGCACCGTAGTCACCGCCCACAGAGCACGACTCTGCAGAGTACAGTGATTCCAGAATCAGAGTCCAAACAATATAATGCTCTGAAATTGCCCTGCCTGCCAGTCCTGGCTCTCAGGTGGATTGACCTGGGACTGACAGCGGATCTGCCTCTCTGGGAGTGGCTGCACAGAAGCCAGCAAGCACACACACTGAATGGGGGGTTTGCTGCCTCTCCTGTGCTTTTCCCCCACTGATTCACTTCAGCCCATGGCTGATGCTGAAATTAAGGGTCAGGTTTTGTTTCTGCGTTGAACCCAAGAAATTCAATGGAATTCTGAAGGGTAGGTAAGAGCAGTCAGACAGAAAAGGTCTCTGCAGTCTAACCTTGGGCTTTTGTTGGCCTTTCATAAGTACATTTTCCTTTGTACATGTGGATGGTCTTCCTGCTGCTTTGGGACTTCTCAGTCAGATCAGACAAGAACGAACCCATAGGTACAACTGTTCCCATGGCCTAAATGCAACTGCTTGGTGGGACCTCTTTTTTCACTCTTATGGGATCTGGGCAGATGCTCTGACACACAGCACAGCCTGCAAACCATGTTGGCTTAGAGATACTTGCATCCATGATCTATGTGACACAGTTTGTGGATTTGTATTCTTCCTGTGGAATAATGAGTACCGTGAGTTGAAATTCACATTAAAAAAAGAACCCTACACTTTTCATTAAATAGTTAATTGTCGAGCCCAGACAGTTGAAATTTAAAAAATTCCCTGGTTATGAGCTGGACTTGCAGACAGTGTGTAGAAAAACCAGGGCTCACTGTAGTGATCAGAGTCATGGAGTTGTGGTCCTGCTCCAATTGCCAATACTGGAATGGGCAACTTAAAATACAAATTAAGGTCCTGCTGCTGTCATGGAACCAACAATGCACTGGAATCACTTGGATGCAGGAACCTGCTTGAGGCCCTCTTTTTGCAGGGTTGATGCTGGCATCTCTTTTCAAATCAACCTTCAGTTTTTCTTCAGCACCATGTAACTTGCAGTAACTTGCCCCTATGATGTGCATGTTGCCTGCATCACCCGTATCTGTATTTATTCTGAGTGCCATTTAATGTCTCTTTATTGTGACTGGTTAAGGTTAGATTGTGCTTGCAGTGGAAGCCTTTTGTTTTGCAGTGCTGTGGGGGTGGGAGCTCTGTCCTGGTGTTTATACCTTGCCATGTGCTTGCTCCAGGGACATTGTGCTCTGCATATCCACAAATGTTCCCGCCTGCTTTTAGCGGGATATGACGCCAATGAAAACACATTCTTTGAAGAGATAGGTAATTACTTAAGACTTTGTCTAATGTTATAGCAGGACCAACAGACTGTTTGAACCAGTTTAGTATTCATAATAATACATGGTTCAGAGCTGACTAAAAGGCTATAATTCTTTTGAGGGGTTCCACTGACATAATAAACCACCAGAGCTCAGCTAGTCAGCAGAAAGCTAGGATTGGATTATAGCTGGGCTCATCAGCGGGGGACCGTACATGGTAGTTTCTCATGTCTGCAAAGGGATTATTTCAGAAGTTTGTTGGGTTTTTTTCCTCCTTATTCTAAATTACTCAAAATGGAAGAATTGCTGGATGCTGTTTTCTGTGAGAAAAACCCTCAGAGATAATATTAGCTGTCTTCTCTGTCCTAGTGTAATCAGATTTTGATCTGGAAATGTGTCCGTGAGTGCAATTCAATTCTTTTAGCTGCTAAATAAGCTGTGGTACCGTATGCAGTACCATACAACTCTAAACTGCATGTCTGACTGGTGCATGGATGTTGCCTCGTGCAGTCATTCTCCCACTTGTTTAAGAGTTTTGTCCAACTATGGACCTAGACTGGACCCCATACTTATTGAAATACATTCTCTATATGGGTTTTGCAGGTCCTTTCCTGGGGCTATTTCAGTTGCACCCATTTTCACAGCTAGTAGTGGGTTCCATAGTGCCAAATATGCTTTGATTTTTGGTTGATGTCATATTGCATTTATAAGTGGCTAGGGAGCATTTCAAAATAGAGATCTGTTTATATAAATATTTATATGTAATTTTTTGATAGCCTCAGGAAACCAAGTCAATGACTGAGGAAATAAATAGGCATGGAAAAAATCATAAGGGTATTGTTTATGAATATAGTCAGATGATAATAACAAGCAGAACGAATCCATTGGAGAGGCAGAATTGACATGATGGATGCTAGCTCTAATACCATGTACTGAACTTTCAGTACATCTTGTTTCAGACTTCGTATTTCTTGAAAATCCACAGGAATAAATTAGTGTGTGGGTAAGAGGTCCAGACAGAGCTGACTTGAGGCTGGAATGTGCAGAACAAGACCACAGACAGGGTGTCCGTGGTCTTCTGCTGCCTCCTGGGACTCCTCTCTGGCTGTTCAAACCTCTATGTTTAGTCAAGTGTCTATTCTGATAGCTGATGGCACTCTGACCGAGGTAAGTGCTGCCTGTGCTTTTGGGTCTTCTTTCACCAGCAGCTTTTCTGGGTGCTCTGAGAGTGTCTACTGAGATTCGTCTGTGTCTGTAATGTCCCCAGCAGGAAGGCTGGGGTTGCTTCTCCCCAGTCGCCTGTGACACATGAGGTGTGTCAACCCAAGTGGAAAACAGGCTGTCTCTGGCTTGGATGTGGAGCAGACCCCACTTCAGGGGTGCAGAGCATCCTGGAGGGGGACACAGCTCCCCATGGTGTGTGGCTGGTAACAGGGCTCCGTGTCAACCTGTGTCACCCTTGGCTTGGGGAACATGATGGAGAATGGGCACAGCAGCCTTGACACTGTGAGAGTCTTTTGGGGAAACTGCAGGGCACAGACTTGAGACCAGTGCAAGTTGCACTGAGGCCAACCTGGGCTTGGATGGCACTAGGAGTGGATTGCCAGGAGGTTTTTCAATAATAACAGCAACCGTCCGAACTAGTGACACAGTAATCCTCATTTATATGATTTATGGGAACACTGTATGCAATGATTCCAGCATATACAAGCAGGACTGAACTTCTTTTTAGCCTCCTGAATAGAGGCAGTTGTGTAATACCCACAGGAGCTTAGTACTTGTAGGAATATCCGGCACTGCCTGTGGCTGGAGGAGCTGTTTACATCCATCATTTCAACTGGCCCCATTAGGAGTTTTTGAAAGCAGCAAAGAAATCACACTGGTGTTGAACCTGGGAGATCAGGTAGCCTGCTATCTACCTTGCATTTCCATGTTCATCTGCCTTCTTGAGTAGTGTAGCCAGTCATGGCGATGTTGTTTGTATTTGGGTCTAGATTATCAGTGAGTATAGAGCTCGTATTGTCTTGGCTGGGCCCATCATTGTGGGCAGACTGTCTGACTACAGTGGGTTGAGTCCTGAGATCACACCAGCAATTCTTCTTCCACAGCCAGTCTCCCATTATAGGCTGCTGGAACACACTGGGGTATTTCCAAATTCTTTTCTGCATCTGCCTAGGAGGGTTATGGAGTTCCCTCAGCATTTGCCTGTTTCAGTGTACATGGGTGGCGGGGGTTGATGCGCTGAGCAGGACAAAATCTTTGGGTTTGTATTTGCAAAAACCAGGCTGTTCAGTTCTGTCCTTGCTGGGTAGGATTTGTTATGTAGGGAAACCACGGGGTACCACCACCTTCTTAGCTGGTACACAGGGAACCCTTGGAGGTGTACATGTCTGCATATAGTGTGTCCATATACATTCCTCACCGTGTGCCTGGAAAGCAACACTCAGCACAGATGTCCTCAGCTGGCTACAGAGCAGTGAGAATAGATTCAAACTGGTCCTGTGATAGTGTTATGCAAGAACAAGTCAGGGGGTCTGAGTTATATTTTGTGTATCAAGAGATCTAACAAAAGAGAGGAGAATATGAATTGGTGATTTGAGATCAGCTTGGTTTTGAGAAGGGATTCATTTTAGGTGATTTTAACTGTCTAAAATGCATTGAATATTCCTTTTCCCCCAGACATAATAGTTCTGTGCCTCTTCTGTGAAGTTTTGAGAGTAACTGTAAAATTTCCTGGAGCCTACAAACAGTTCCATCACCTTACCGTGCCAAAGTGTGTCTCCTGAAATAATCAGATGATTAAATCTCCTGCCAGGAGGATATGATTTCTCTCAAATTGATGTCCACTCCCTGAAAATTTAATGTTTTGTCTCATTAAAATGATTTGCAGTCTATTATTATCCTACCAAAAGTTCACTCTGTGTTTTAAGGGCAGAAACAACATAACCTAAGTGAGGATGTTTTCATTTCTCAGATCTTGGGTTAGATTGTGTGTCATTCTCTGATGTCTCTCTTGAACATTTATGGGTTTGAATGACATTCTGTGCACTGGGGTATCACTGTTTTCCTTTGATATTTGGGTACTGTTTAAGTCTGATGGCATAGTATCTAAACTATAAACACATTTCACTCTTGGTGTTCTATCTTGGGTGCTGCTACTTGGGGTGGCAGTGGATTTGTTTGGAAATAAAGGTTTCAACAGACAATACTTGTGCCCAAGTGTCTCTTGGCATTTCTTACTTGCTGCAGTTGGGTCTGCTGAGGGCAGTTTAGGTAGTTTTCTCTGGCAGTGCTCCAGGATGTGATTTTCTCTTTCCCTGACATCTGACCCTGACATCTGAGGCTTCTGGAGAGCTCTGTCTGGTTTAAGTGCAGTCTCATTTTGGATGAGGGCTGGGTCCCAACCTCTTCAGTTCTGGAGAAGGGACTAGCCTTTCATGAGAGCCACATTGCATCCTTTCTCTTCCTTCTGCTGTTATGTCTGCCAGCCTTTACCTCACTGAGCTATTTCAGAGACAGTCGCTTCTCTTGTGACACCAGGTACACTGACCTCTGTCCCTGTGACGTGACTTTCCACCAGACACTACTTGATTATGTCATTCTTCTGCAAAATGTGGTCTTTGGACCAGCTTTAACTGGTCCAGCAGGAACAGCTGATTCCCACCAGTCAGCAGAAGCGGCACAAAACCATGGAAAATCATGAATGGGTTTCCTGAACAGGCTTCACCACAATTTTACTCGAAGTCCACGCGGGGAGAAGTTCATCTCTGTCACCGTGGAGGAGCAGTGGGCATCAATGTTTCCCCCTGAGTAAGAACTTGTTCTTATTCCCGTCCCCTGGAAATGTCCAGGAGAAAACTTAACACAGTTAACAGACAGATGAACCCCCTCCAAAACAACACCTTTCTCAGTTAATTTAACTATAATTCACAGTGATAAAACAACAGGTAGCTGAGATGGAGGTCACTCAGAACCCCACGGCAATAGAGAGAGTGATAATTTTGCTTCATATATATGTATAATATATTATTATACAGACATGAACTTCACTAAGAGCTGGATTTCTCCTTATGTGGCTGATAATTATAGTTTACTTACTTCTTGCAGTTCCCATGTAGTTCAGCCATGCACGTTTTCCGTGGACCACAGTTATTTCTGATCAGCAATGTGGTTTTCAGGCTGTCACTGTCATACCTTTGATGGCAGCTGAGTGGCCAACATTTTGCTTGGGCCTTGGGGACAGTTGCTGATGGACACTCTGCTGCTTCAGCAGCTTCTACTTTTCCCTCTGTGGTTTCCCCACACTTGGACATTCCTGTCACTGGTGACCTTTGCCTCTATAATGCCTAGAAATGGCATCTGGCCCCAAACCCCTGTGGGAACCAGACGGTCTCCTCCGAGCTGTGGGACACCTACCACAAGCTTGCACTTGGGCCTCCTCCAGTTTTTAGCCAGTTCACTAACAATCCTTTCTGGGAGGGTTTTATTCTACGCAGATGATAGGAATGGAAATTACATACAGATGGGAATTAACAGCTGGTGCTCTAACAAGACCCCTATTTCTGCTTCCCTGGGGGAATCTGGCTAATTTATGTTCATTCCGTACCTTCATTTGCTTCACCAATGTAGATTCTGAAGTTCCTTCGGTCAGTTGTTTATGACCTGAGTTTTCACAAAAGCTTTTTTAATGGAGCCCTTGTAAGAACAGGCATCTTTCCCCATTATGAGTTTTGCGTTCTGCTCAGTACAAGCTGCTTCCCAAATCCATTGCTGGGCTAAAGTGCTCCATCAGACCGTACCAAACCAGTCTCCTCATTGCACGTTATGTGCCAGGTCCATCTCCTCCCTCTGTCTGGCATTTCAAGCAGTTTTCACTGTCGCTGTCTGCAAAACTCGAGTCCATGCAGGGAACAGAGGAAAAATATTTTACTAATAGCTATTGCTAAAGCATTTTTGTATAAGGACCTAAAATCCTTCATGAATATTGCAGTGGCTTCTCAAAAGGCCTCTAATCCTCACAGCCCCCATCTGCTGTGCTTTTTCAGACTTCAGTTCATCTGCTCCCTCCTGCACGTCTTCACCAGTGGAATAACTTTTTCCTAGCTGAAAGCCTTTGCCAGCTGTGCTAATACTTGCTTATAAACTTGCTTACAGAGATTTCACAATTCCAGCAGGCAGGACTTTACCCTTAGCCCCTGCTTAAAGTGCAGGCTGAAATCCTGAACTTGGCCCTTTCTGAGAAGTAATTTCTTTCCCTCTGCAGACACACTGCAGGGAATGTTCATTCCCCAATTCCCCGTGTAAACCAGGCAGTCTTCTATGGATTGCAGCTTAAAAATAAAACCAAACCAAACCAAACCAAACAAACAAAAATAAAACAACAAAAAAAAAAACCCAAACAAAAAAACACCACCCAAAAAAAGAAGAAGTAGATTGTGTTCTTTGCAGTGAAAAAAAAAAAGAAGTTCCTCACAACATAGTTCCATCTTATTAAAAGAGATTATTTTTGTAGGGATTTAAATATTGGGGTTAAGGGTGTTATGTCGGGCAGAGTTTGATAATGGTTGCTGGTGTTATTTGGCTGATACTGATGGATCATCACCTACTAAGTAGCCTTTTACCTGTTTGTCATCTTTCTCCACCATTTTTCTTTGAAGGCTCTGAGACAGGAGACTGTCAACATCTTTTGGGTAGTGCTTGCACAAGCTGTATGCTCAGGGCAACTCAGAATCACAGAATGGTTTGGTTTGGAAAGAACCTTAACAATCATCTCATTCCACCATCCTACCACAGGCAGGGACACCTTCCACCAGACCAGGTTGCTCAGGATTCCATCCAACCTGGCCTTGAGCACTTCCAGGGATGGTATATCCACAGCTTTTCTGGACAACCCATGCCAGGGCCTCACCACCCTCAAAGAGAAGAATTTCTTCCTAATACTCCAATCTAAACCTCATCTTTCTCAGTTTGAATCCGTTCCCCCTTGTCCTGTCACTCCTTGTAAATAGCCTTTCTCCATCTTTCTTGCAGGCTCCCTTCAGGTACTGGAAAGCCACAATTAGGTTACCCCAGAGCCTTTTTTCCAGGCTGGACAATCCCAAATTCTCTCAGCATTTCCTCGCAGGGGATTAATGAAGTGCTGTTAAGTACTGAATCAGGCTGAAAGCAAAGAACTCTGTTGGAAACATATACAACACGGCAACCATCTGCTGAGGAGAGTGTGCTGGAGGGAGGAAGCATGTTCCTGTTGCCACCCGCTGCTTGGACAGTCCCCTGAAGTCGGGGCAGTGGGGAAGAGGATGTGCCACAGCCTCCCAGGGAGCAGGGCAGTCTCTGGTGCAGCATCTGCGAGAGCAGCACAGCAGCAGGAAACCCAAACTCAGCTGTCCACCTGCTGCTCCACCTGCACAGCTCCTGCCTCTGCCAAGCTCTGGCACAGGGGCTGGAGAGCAGGAAACTCCCTGCTGGGCTGCCCATAGAGCAGGCTTGTCCCTGCAGCATCTGCAGATGTGTTAAACCACAAAGCCATGGACAGCAGCAAATGTGGGGGGTTAGGGATGGGGAAGAATAGAAAGGAAGGAAGAGAGGCTTCATTCAGTCCTCTGTGACACCTATTGTCTATTCTCTGTCTGCCTTTTCAGCCTTGGGCTAATATTTTTCCATATTAATAGGAAAATGTTCAGGTTTACATCTGCTGTTATAGCTGTGAATGTACAAAAATGGAAAATTAGCTTGGATTTAGGATCTTACTTTTGTCTCTGTGACCTCATTTCCAAGGGTCCAGGTCTCTTGCTCACTCAATCATTTGGATCTTCAGCCCAGCAGGAATCAATGCCAAGAAATAAGTACCATAATGAGTAATATAAAATCTTTCTCTCTATTTCATATTTTTTTTTAAAAAATATTTTAAACTGGGAGTCCTGGTGTTTCTGTGCACCATTTGCACAGGGATTTTGTTGTTTTAAGCTTCATTTGTCAGGGGAGATAGTGTTTATTGCTGTGTTAGTATTGTGAGCGTAAAGGAACAGTATGTTTTCATCCGTGATGTTCCTTTCCTGAGCAGATCAATCTCACTGAACTCTTACTCAGCAAATTATGTGAGTTTTACTAAACATTTGCTCAGAAAATACATTCTGTGGTTAGATACACTGGTATGTTCCCTGAGATGACCACACTGCAATAGTACAGTCAGAGCTGCCCTGGGATTTAGGGTTGTGGGGTTGACTGTAAAGCAGGGGCTTCTTGCTTATTTATTTAAAAAAAAAATAGGTAAACCATAAGGGTAAAAATCAAATAATGCTTTAAGAAGTATATGAAATTTAAAAAGAAAAGACCAAGTTGTTTATATTTTAGTTCTGTGAACCTTGACAATGTCCTTTTGAGCACCCTACGCCAAAAAAACAAACCCCAGTGATTCTCAGGCTGTTTAAAAAAGCTGGAGACAGAGAGCCAGTCCTTCCTGAGGCTCTGCCAAAGCCTCAAGTAGAGGCAGACGCTGATGTCAGAGAGCTGCTGTGATTGTCTTGTTTCCTACGTGATTGACAATATGTGTGACACCATCCCTGTGCCCAGTGCAGCTCTGTTGGAGTTTTCCATTGACTTTGGTGAGAACTGGCAAAAAGTCCTACATTTGTCTAATGTGTTAATGTGTTAACTGTGTCAAGAACTTTGCAACACCCTTGACTATTGTACAGCTGATGATCTATGGGATGATAACTGTATCTGAGTAGGACAGATGACCACAGGAATTTCTGTCAGGCTCTGTTGCATTGTTATTGAAGACAGAACTAACTGTGGCTCTGACAGTGCAATTTCATTATAACAACAGTAGATTTTCCAGGAAGTTAAATTTTGGGTTGCCATTTAATCACCAGTCCAATAAAGTGTTGTTTGACTGAAGAGACAACATTTTGCCTTTGACTGGATGGTTATTATTTTTAAGCGTCATATCATTTGCTCTTATTATTTTTGGTCAAGAATGAAAAACAAGTCTCTGGTTTGTCTCCAAGCTTTAGATAAAGAACATCATAGCAGAAAGCAAGGGAGGAAAGCCCAACATATCCTCCCTGACATCACTATCATCAAGGGGTTTGTTGTTAGGGGTTGTGTGTGTATAGCTGGATGGCTTGAACATTTCATTTGCAGTTGTAGTATTTAATGGGTATTACATAATGAATTTGTACAGCAGTTACATCTGCAGGGTATTTCTTGTCAGTTCTAGGACATTATTAGGGCAAACAGTCCTCCTAAGTTCAAAATGAAGCAATGCTTCACTCTTCAGCTTTGTTGGTCAAGCCTGGGATCTGTGCCTTATCCTTTCTCGGTGCAAGACAAACCCATGTGGTTTTTTCATGAACTTTCACTGCTCACATGTTTTAGTCTGTTTAAGTAGAACTTTTGTGTTTTCAACAGCTACAGTCTCTCAAAGCCCTTGGAGCAACCATGGCTGAACCCCAAGGTTCTTACTTAGGCTTGACTCTGCCTCCTGATCACACTGAGCTCCAGTTGATTTAAACAGAAGTTTTGCTTGTGGAAGAGGGTGAAACTTGGGATTCAGAGCAGTATGTTCTGTGAAAGGATATTCACCCATAACCTATATTGCCTTGGCAGTATTGCTTTATCTGTTATATCTGACACTCTCCCTTTCACTGCTTACGTAAGAAAATAGTTTGTACTGTCAACAAATCTGTTTACCCTTTAATAATAAAATTAGTAACTTAAACTAAGAGGCCCAAGTCCTGAGGCCCATATTTGGGTAAAGTTTCCATTGAAGCCAGTGGTAATTTTGCCAGGGACGGGTCTGGAAAAGCCCTGAATTTGGAACTCACAATTTACCCCAGCAAGCTTTTTCAGTAGCCTCTGTTTCTGCTCTACAAAGAGCAACTGGGACTACAGTGGCAGGGACAGGAAACATTACAGGAACCTTTCTGTACTTTCCATTTAATGACTTTATTGGACGAGACGTCTGATGATACCAGGTTTTTCTAATTCTCGATTTTATAAGCTATCTAATGCGTGGAAACGTCAGTTCTGGGCATATGTTCCTGTCCCTGGAGTCTTGTTCAGACATTAGAAGAACATTTTCTGACTCAAAAGATAAACACTTCTGCTGGAGTTCAGGGACGGAAATTGTTTTCATCGCAGCAGGTGTTGCCCATTAGTTCTACTAGAACTAAAACCCTAAGCTGGGCTTTAAGTGAGATGCATAATCAAGCTCTTACATCATTGTGAGATGTACCGTACTTGAACCTTTTGCTTGCTGAGGCTGTATTTCCTCCAAGAAACATCCTGTTTTGCAATCCCCCAAATTCCCCATGTGCCATACAGCATTAGGGGTTTCATCACCTCCTGGGCACACAGGCTACGCTTTCTGCAGGAGACCCATAGGGAGGGAGAGACAGAGAGCCAGACAAGTCAGACGTTTCCATATTTCCTGATGGGACCAGGTGATCCATGAAAGATGGCTTTATTTTTATTCCCCCCTCCCCTTCACTTCATGCTGTTTCCATTCTAGACCTGAGTCTGCCTCACAGGCTGCTGGAGGCTGCTGATTGTATCATGTTGAGGAAATGATCATACTCTCCTCAGTCCTGTTCAATTGTTTCAGGTTCCATCTTGCTTTTAGTGGCCTGGGCTGCTTTATTTTTGTCCTTCACGATGCCATAACATTTGAGAACACAATATATTTCTTATTAAGTTTTTACTTTACATCTTCACTGCAAATCTTTGGTTACATCTTTTGCACGTAATTTGACTCACCTGAATTCAATAGGGCTTGTTAGTCTGGGTTTATAAAGAGGTTTGCCAGACCTCAGAGGGTTCCAGCAGGCCCTGATAGCCCTGAGTGGCTTCACCTGGGTGCCCAGCTACCCACAGTGTGCTCGCTGGTCCTGACCTGTATTTAAGCTCAGTCCCTGGTGGTGTGGGGCTGTTGTGCTTAGCCTTGTGACTGGACCTTCTGGCTTCATTTGGATTTGCCTGAGTTCCTGCAGTCTGTCTGACTCTGGCTACTGGACCTGCTCATCTTTTGCCCAGGTACTGGGGGGCTGTGTCTTCTCTAGCTATGAATACTGCCCTGTTTTTATCCTTGCTCCTGCTTCTCTGTCCCTTGCAAAGTGTCTTTCTCTATCTTCTTCCTGGCTGTGGAAACTAGAACGAGTGCTTCAGTTGCTGCAAGTGTTTTCAAGAGTGGTTTGCTCTTAGAACTGCTCATTCTTTATATTTTGTGCAGCTGACCTTGGTAGTGTTTTGAAACCTGTTTGCAGCTCTGCTGCACTTTCACAGGTTGTGCCACAACTGCAGTGCTCATTGTTGAGTAAAAATGTTGCACTTCTTAAATTTTACAGTCAATTGTATTGGTTCATCTCATGCACAAAAGAAAATGGGCTGGTGTTATTTTTTTCTAGGTGTGTATTTTTGCTTGTGTATTTGCTTTTTGAAAGGTATAATCATAGAATCACTCAGATTGGAAAAGGTCTGATCATCAAGCACTGGAGATGCCTCAGCAGTGCCCAGCACAGAGGGAGAGTCGCTGCCCTAGTCCAGCTGGCAATTGTATTTTTGATACAGAATAGTAGTTACAGACACTAATTCACTGGATTGTCACTGCTTAGTCACCTGTAGAAATGTAGTTAAAATGGCACCAGCTCTGCAGAGCTGTAAAGAAAAGAGTACTCTTGAATTTTCTTGGTGAAGCTCATCAGGACCATTGTCATCTTTCAGAGCTAAGGTGCCTTATGACCTAGCAGGTGTGTGCAGGGTAGAGAGGTGCAAAGAAAGAAAGACCTAAATGAATGTCCTTTTAGTGTTGCAGTAGGATGAACCTGTCCGGGAGCAGCACTTTCCCCTCATCCCACTAGAGGGTGGGTGCCGGTTGGACAAGCCGGGCTTTGGCTGGAGCTCTGCCTGCTTGGCAAGGGCACAGTGGGAGTGCAAGCATTAATTTATCACCTAACAAGGGTGGTGAGGCTGCCAAAATTGGCAGTTGGTACTTCAGAAAATATTCAGCTTGAGAATGGATGCAGACGTTTTTCCCTCTCTGCCTCGGTCTCCGTAATCCGGAGATGTTCTGAGTATTAATAATATATAAATGGAGGGAGCCAAATTATTTTTTTTATTTTTAGTAGATTAAACCAAAAGTGACTATACTGTGTTTCTAAATTAGTTTGAAAGTTCTTCGTGTTGGCATGTACTACCAGGCACAGCGTTTTAAAAGTACTTATTTCAGAGACAGGAAAAGTAGAAGATAGAATAGATCAGATGGTATTTTCTTTTGATTTAATATTTGCAAAGTCATTTATTTTGTGATGTACAAATAAAACAATTGCCTGATCACAATCTCCACTAGAAATCAAGCATGGTTTGTACTTATAACAAATTTCAGTTTAGAAAGAATATGATTCATTGTATAGCCATGAGTATCATCTTACCAACTCCCCTGGACTCTGCTTCAGATACAACAGGCCACGAAATACTGTTTCAGTTTTTAAATTTTTTTTTGTTTTTCATCTGATCTATTTGTTTGCAGTGTAGGCACTGAAAATGCAGTCTTGGTTTAGGATTGAGCTAAATAATTTTGTAGCTGAACTGTATAAAGCATATTTCAAGACAAGATGGAATAAAGTTAGAAAAGAATAAAAGTTTATAAATTTTAGGAGAGAATTTATGTAAAAAGGTATGGAATAGACTAATATTAATTTGGTGTTGAATAGGCAAGGAAATTGATTAGAGCTCTGTGAAATGGAGACAGATTCAAAAAATAATCCTATGGAACTATTTCTTTTGTAGGAGAGCCTATTAATATAGGTAAGAATAGTAATGCCACTTTTGACACAAAGTTGAATTAATTTGTAAAGTCAAAAACTTGATCTTAGGAAGAGGATGTTCAGTTATGTTAATCAAGCTGAAATAAAGAGAAAAGAAGAAAGGACAATCCTGTGACTTTGACATATGTTTCTTTATGACAGCCCCTGACAGTCTTTCATATCTGGGATAACATATTGCACAGTTGTGTGTAACAGTGGAGTTTTTCCCTGGGTCAAGGGCAAAGTATTGCACAACCAACCCAGGTGCTTTGCAGGCTTTGTGGATCCCTTATTAATCTTCTGTTCCAGCATCAATGTTGGCCTCTGCTGGAGACAGGAGACAAGGAGAAGATGGATCACTGAGTCTGTTCTGGCGTGATAGTTCCTATGTTTTGTTCCACAGAAAGGGTTGTGATCAACAAAAGGATTGCCAATGTAGGTCACTTGCCAGTTTATGAGCAATGGGATTACTTTGCTGGTTTGTGCAGCCCTGGTTGTTTTTGCTGTTATTGAAATGTGACATTGGCTGACAGCTCTGTGGGATCTCACATATGGAGACTTTGCTCCACAGGGATGGGAGAAACTGGACAAATTGTAGAAGGTTTTCACATATGGGGCCAATTCATGCCTGATGAACCCCTGTGGAAGCTGTTGGCAGTTCACCAGCCAAGAGGCTGACCCGTCATATCCACTGATTCATTGTGGTGCTGTTTGTCATGGTTAAAGCACTTGAAATTTTCCCCCCAATAGGGGGCCATGCTGAGTTTCAGCATGCACTGCTCTGCTGCCCGCCTGTTTCCGTTTTTGCTGGATCTTCTGGAGTTGTTTGTGTTTGTTTAAAAGGAGAACAGTGCACCAAGCTGGTGGGTGAAGCAGCAAATGTGGTTTAGTTGGATTATAAAAACATTCGACATTCTTTGTCACCTTCTTAAATGCGTGACGTGAAGGGGTTTGAGAACAGGCAATGTGGATAAAGAGGAATCAGATTATAGAAATGAGACTGGAGTGGTGGAAAGCAGAGGAGATGGGAACACCATGGGGATTTATTCAAGGATGGTCTTAATGCATCCTATGTCCAAGTGACCTGGAAAAAGGCAGCACTGCTGCAGTAGGGATATATGTGTCTGCAGAACATGGTACCCTACAAAAATGACCAGGGATAGAAGGGAAAGAAACACAGTGGGATTTGTGGAGCTGGGAAAGGAGTTTCCAGTTCTTTCAGCTGGCCTGAGAGGTCTGCATGTGAGTAAGGGGTGGTAAAACCCCCTGGTCTGTAGGGCTAGATGTCTGTTTTGTGCAGGATTAAATGTGGCCTGGTGGACTTGATGGGCTGTATTTTCAGTGTGTTAGAGAAGCTGGTGAGGGCATGGATGTCAAGATATAACTGTTGTGCTGTTTTCTCAGCAATTTACGGCCATGGTTTAGAAAGCAAAGGAGTGAAGAAGCTGGTATGAGCGATTTAGTCAAAACAAGTTCAAGTCCAAGCAGGCTCTCGGGGCATAATGTGGGGCTTGTTTCCACTGCTTGCAGTGTGTTGTGGAGGAAGGGACTAGAAGAGGAAAAGTAAAACTCCAGGAAAAATATAAGTGTGAAGCTTGACAAGAGTAGTAGGGCTGTAGGCCCTCAAGGAGAAAACCAGTGAGGCACTGCATGTAAATAATGTAAGATGCTTCAGAATGGGCTGAAAGAGTAAATAACAATCTGACAACTGAAAAAGAGTTGTGTGGGTTATTTCCCCCCCCCCCGCCTCTCTGTGGCTTCTTTGTGAAAACAAATTGTTCCACCTTTCTTCCTTGCTCTTCGTAAAGGTCTGGATTGGCCAAAACTCAAAGGAACTGGAAATGAGAGGATGTGAGGCAGACATCTTCTTGGATGGGGAGGTGGGATGGGAAAGAGCTATGTGGGAAATGGTGTGTTCCTTAGAGCAGCCCTCTGTCATTCACTTCTTAGATAGTCCAGCTGCTTTTGTGTGCTAAAAGTGCTTAGGTGTGTTTCTCCCTCTCCCAAATCTGTTTTCTAGTCCGTGGTGTTTTCCCTTCTTCTCATACTGATGCTCTGTTTGTTTGGAGTTGTGTTTTTATTAGGCACAAGTGCCTTATGGGAAGAACTTTGCCTGTAAGGTGTCAAATGCTTTCTGCACTTCCATAGATTCAGTTGTATATTACCTTCAATATTTAAGGCACAGGTTTCTGTGATTGAAATGATGTTTAGAAAGCTGGAGGGCAAGAGTTGGAGAGGATGAGCATAATGGGACAAAGGCAGACAAGCTGGTGGTTGCCAAACTGTGTCAGGCTTTTCAAGAGTAGGAGGGAATCCAAAGCTCTTGTGCTCTTTTGTGCTGGCAGGAAAAACACCCCCAGTGAAACCCAGGGGCTGTTATGTGGGAACTTGAGTAACTGCAGAGAGATTGGCCTTCCTTTCCTTCCTGCCCTTAAAGAGGAGTATTCGGATTCTTCCATGCTCTGAGCCCCATCCAAAAGATGTCTGTCACCTTCTGGAGACAGAGGCTGTGCTAAGAGTGGGTTCTTCCCCAAGTGTCCATCACATTTGCTTCACTTGGTACAAGATGGGAGGTGACAGAAAGGCAGCACATCCAGAGGTTGTTATAAAGAACCATTTCTGACACATTAATCCTGGATTACACGAAGGTAACTCAATGCAGGTTTCAGTGTGGAACAGTGGAGAACAGCAAAAGCCAAGGGGTGCCCACAGTTGCTGTTCTCCAGACACTCTGGGTTATGTTTTAGTTAAAGAACTAAGATTTTTTTTGGTTTTGAATTTTTTCCATATGATCATACAGTTTTGGAAGCAGGGGAGAAACTGCAGAAAAACAGATTGCTTCCCTGCTTTTGTTCAAGAGTTAAAGTCCATGTGTACATGTTTTTAGTAGTCCTGTTCATCTGTGGCTGCTGATAGAAGGTGTGGGGGGTCAGACCTGGTTGCTTTTGAATTGCAAGTGATGGATTGGATATGAATCTGTTCTGTTACACACGGGTTTTCTGTGAGGAGCACAAAGCCTTTGCAGCTCTCAGCATGCCTGGCACAGTAACCAGTGTCTTCAACAGCACTGCTGCAAGCTACCTGCTTATTTTGAGTTTCTTATCACAGCAGAGCTTTTTACAAGTAAATCCTTCCCTGCTCCTTTCAAAGCTCAGGTTTCATTGCCTTTCCATCAAAATTTTCTGCTCCTTTTAATTACCCCATGCCCTACTATGTGGGACTTGGCACAGCATGCAGCACTGAAGGAATCTCCAGTCCAGATTGACTCTCCTGGACAAAGCCCATACAGAAGTCAGTGAAATAAGTGAATATTCTGAAAGGTAGAGTGAGCCTGCACCCTGTGGGAGAGGAAGGGGATTAGGGTTTAAGTAAGGATTAGGCAGTGCCTGCTCTCTGAGGTGACAGTGGAGTAGGGACTGCTGCTTCCATGCCCAGCAGTGAGCATGTGCTCATGCACGTGGGGTTTGGTGAAATAGATAATGATGGTTCATTGCCTGCTCTGTAAATCAGGTAAGCCATAACGTGGGATATATTTGAGAGCATTTCCACTGGCTTCATGTGTGGCTGTTCCTGCTGGAGCTCACAAAGGTAACCAGTTTTTCAGGGCTTCTCCCTGCGAGCCCCAAGGAAATATCAGTGACTGCTGGTTGTTGCCTGACTTGAAAACACAGGGGCTCGTGTTCAGCCCTCAAAGCATTTTGCCCAACTGGGATGTTAGTAAGTGTATCTTAAAAGGAAAAGGTAGCTGAGAAATCACTCGTGCTTCCCTGTTTAGAAGTGTGCCCATGAGAACCAAAGTGCTCTGATCTGGTTGGAACTCCAAGGAGTAATTTCCTTTCCAGGGCAGGGAATTTCAATCAGTAATGCTGAGGAGGAGTTTGTAGAATGCTGCTCTGGTGCAGTTAGAGGGTTGTGTGTGTTTTCTGAGAGCTGAGGCACTTTGCTGCAGGAATTGAATTTTTCTTCAGATGTCTTCAGGAAACCCCCATGTCATTGTGGAAGACCAGGGTCAACTTTTATCTTGGGCCCTTCTCAAAAAAATCCAAACCCCAAAAACACAGCCGGAAATGAGAATTACAATTAAAAGACTTCTGATTTGTAAATAATATTTCTTGGTGGTGAATTTTGAAGGGGTTCAGTACAGGCCTAAGTACCTTTCCTGGGGTGACATCTCGTAGCTATAAAGGCCAAGGTTCTGACAGGGCTGCCAGAGGGAATCACGCACAGTTAGCTGCTAGGTCTGTGTGTGAGTGGCTGCCTCCCTGCCCTTCAGCCTGAGAGGCAGAAAAACAACTCTGTTCTGAAAAAGAAAGGAGGAGGAAGGAAAGGAGTATTTAAAACTGGCTTGAGTGTCTGGAAGCCTGTCTGTCCATCTCCAGCTGCTGAGGGACTGTGAAGCTGTTCTTGAAGTGCTCAAGTGCACAGAGCCCTGTGAACCTGGCCCGTCAGGCAGGGGAGAGAGAGGAGGGCAGAACCCAAAATGAGATCCTAAATCCATTTAAATATTGAAGGTGTCTGAAAAACTTTGTCAGTGGAGTTTGATGCTTATGTACAGAGCAGAGCACCTGGCATAAAGCCTGAGTAAAGCCTTTGGATTTCATGGTCTGCATAGGAAGATACTGGTCAGCTACACAAAGGGGCCTTGGATACTGTGCACAGCGTGGTGCAGAATTGAGTGGTTTTCTCTGTAGCTCTGTTGAAATAGTTACTGACTCTGTACATCATGTGAGCATTGTCAGGTCTCCCAGACAAGGTTTTAGGAAGCTCCTCTCACCCATTTATTTAATTCTGAGTTCTGCTCTCCTAACTAGTCTGAGAGAAGTGTTTGTTTCCTGGAAATCAGCATTCTGATCCAAAAGCTGTTTAAATTTTCAGGAATGGTTTCACTCTGTGCAAACCCTGCCTCTCCATACCCCTGGGAAGGAAAAGAGCAATTCACAAATGTGCCTTCCTAGGCTGGCAAGAGCAGCTGCTGAAGCATCACCCAAGGCAGGGAGTGCAGATCTCCAGGCCATTCCAGATTCCGGGCTATGCCCAGTTTTCTTGGCTCTTACAGTCACCTTTTCTGCCCCTGGAGCAAAATCCCATGTTGAGACTGTAACATTTGCAAGAAAGTGTGTGAGGGGCCCCAAAGATCCCATCTTTGGTGGGTATGAAAATATTGGAATTAGCAAATTCTTTCTCTTAGCTGGAGTCCAGGGGGGTTTTTTGGTGCCCACAGTGCACTGACTTCCCTGAGATGTTGATGGCTGTGGGAGTCTCAGCTTTGGACTTCTTGCAGCAGCTTTAGCAGTGCCAGAGTGCCAGTGTCACACAGATAAGCTGGAACTGCAGTCAGTTTTGAGGGGATTTACTGTGCCTCTTTTTTTCTGGGTATTCCCTACTGGGTTTGGATACAAATGTAAGCAAAGGCACAACTTGGATGCTGCCTTTGGTACAGCAATAGTCTAGAGCAGCAGGATTGAGTGTTTATTTTTGCTAATAATTCTGATTGTCTGAGGTAGTTGTGTACCCCTGTACAGCAAACTTTAACTGTACAAGGAACAGGATTGTGTTGTGTTGGTGAACTTTGTGACTCTTGGATTCTGTGGAATCTGCCTGTGCCACAGGCTGCCAGATGAGAATAACTAGAGTAGGGTGTTTTGGTGTCAGCTGCTCATGAGGTGGTACCTGCTGGATGGTTTCACTGTGTCTGAGCCACAGCACACAGCTCCTTGCAGGATTGGCCTGTTTGTAGTTTTCATTGCAGAAGCAATGAAAGTGACAACCTCACCCATGGTCAGTTTAAAAGTGACTGGTTTAGATTTAAAAGATAAAAACAAATAGCTTACTGCTGAGAGCTGTATGGATCATGGAGGTGCAGTGACCTTACTGAAGGCTGTGGCTAACGTGGCCTTTCTCATACCACCCCTTGCTTCCTTCCCTGTGCTGTTTGCCAAGGGAGTTGCTATCCCTGCAGGTTAGAGTGGTTTGCAGGGAGCTTCCTAACCTGCCTCTGCCTTAGGGAAGGGATTCAAACCTCCTGGCCAGGCAGGCTTTGCCTAAAGCGTTTTATGTGAGCATCTTTATGCTGGTTAAACTGTAGGAAAAGTTGAGTGAGGTCCAGCCTGGCCAGAGGGTAACCTGGGCTTTTTATTTGCTGTGTTACAACTGAACACGTGCCCCATTTCTTGTGTGTAGACCACGTGTATGGCCTGTATTGAGAACATACACAGGCTTTATGCAGAATGGTGCACATTAGAATCTTTCAGAGCACTGATGAGCAGAAGTGAGAATTCGTGGTCACTGGTCACTGAGTGTTGAGCTCTGTGATGAAATCTCTTCCTGTGCACAGGCTCTACACTAGGCAGACCTCCAATAAAACCTGATGACAGGGGGTTTGATGGCATCTTCACTAGGGAAAAAGAAACTAATTTAGGGCAAAAATGATTTTTCCACTTGCTACCTGATGAGCTGTGAAGTTCTGCCTCAGCTGAGTGGTGTGAAATTATTACCTTGAAACTGCTGATTAGACTGAGCTCTGTTTTTTGCCATCAGCTCTATGATAACAGAGAAAATGAGCACCTTTTCTGGGTCTGGTCTCAGGAAATGCTTAGAAGCTGATGGTGATGGAGCTCTCACCTCCTTGCAAGTAAATAACATTTAGGTCAGTCACAAATTATTGTTCTGTTGACCTCAAAGCAGCATCAGGACCGTGTTATTTTGCTTTGCTTTTAAACTGTCCAAATAAGTATTGTTTCTGCACACTCATGTAGCTGTATCATAATTGTTAATTTTAAAATGTGTTGGCAGTCTCATGGTTGATGTTACCATTTGCTCCTCTCCTTGCTAATTAACTCATAGTTCAGTGACAGCTTAGGATTCTTTCTGCATTTCCTAGCAGGGAGCTGATGCAGCTCTGGATTGTGATCATACCTTGCTGTACTATATTCAAAGTCATAGATGGGGACTGCTCAGTAAATACTCTGAATGTGAATATGTCAGAGGAATACATACAGAGGGAGTTTTTCTAGGCTGCTTATTTACAGCTTTAATGGAAGTGAGAGTTGTCAATTCAGTGACTTGGCTCAATCATCAAGAAGTTAATTTGTATTCTCAATGGCAATTACAGGATTGCTTCATTTAATCCCTTGCTTCTACTTTAAAAGTTTGTTTCTACATTGCAGCTAGTTTTATGTAATTTTCAGCAGCTCTGAAAAATGAGCTTAGTCCCACCCCACCACCTCCTCTCTGTCCTTCCACTATAGATAGATTTTTATTTTTGTTTTAATTCATGTGCTAACACTGCTATTCCTTCTGTTGCACATGGTGGTGATGTAGCCTTAGAATCAGCCCGTTTGCAAAGTTGGCCTGGCAAAAACAACCCCACCAAAAAAGGCTCCAAACATTTATTCTTCTAAGATCAGCTTGGTGAATGTCTTTGCTTTCCAGGTTTGTAGTTAATGCTGTGGGTGAAAGAGTTGGTGCTGGGCCTTGCCCTCTCTGGGGTTACACTCGAACTACATGCAGGTCAGACTGTGCCTTGTCTTACTCCATCCTGCAGTTTCCTCGTGGTGGTGTGGTCAGAACAGATTGATTTACAGCTTTGCTAATAAAAATAAAAAGCAGTAGTTCAATGCTAGGTTGGTAGGGTTTTATGTTGTTTGGGGGTTTTTTTTAATCCCAATTTCACCTTCCAAAGTGAGGATGTCGCTCTTTTGTGTTCCTGTTTCGGCTCTGGACACACAGGTGTGGTCACTTGTTGCTTTTCCATGAATGAATATTTTATTCTCAGTATTGACTTTATTTTTCCCCATACAAAGGCTTAGGACTCCTGAGCTGCTCAGGAGTTCACTGTGTGATGTTGCAGGTCATTCCCTGACATACCCTTAGGCTGTGTTTTAGGGGGTTTCTTCTCCACCCAGGCTTCACAATGAAGCTGGATAGAGTTGTGTGGAACGAGGCTTTGAGTGAATGGGCACTTCTTGCATTCCAGAGAACCTTTTTGCTCCATGAAACTCCCCCTCGAGTGCAGGAGAAGGCAGGAGGTGGTGGATTGGGTGGTTTGGGTGGGTGTGCAGTCCCTTAGATAAATTCAAACAGTTGAAAATGTTCATGCAAATTGTGGTTCCAAAAGACTGTTTGAAGGACAGAGGAGTTATTTTGTCTGGGACTGTGTAATCAAAGCTCTGGTGCCTTGGTTCTTTGCCTCCTGGCAGCTGTCAGAGCTGAAACCCACAACCACAAGCTTCCATGTTTGCTATTTCTCTGGAAACTACCTTTAAAATATTGTTGTTGGTTTATATGTTTGAACTAGTCCATGTACACAGCTCTTAGCCCTCATTCAGAAAATCACCAAGTGTAATAACTTCAAGATGCTCACAGGGTTGTAGTGGCAAACAAAATTCACTGGGTGAGACTATGGGTATATTATTGATTGCATGTGTTATTAATAACCTTGTAATGCACCAGTGAGAGCAAATCAGAGCCAAAAGGGAATAAAAAGGACATAAATAGTTGAAATAAATAATGTATTTGCTTCCAGGTCATAAGTCCATTGTTTTGACCCTTTTGTTAGACCATGCCCAGTTTTGTTGTTTTTCTCTGGAAAGTCCCTTAGCTTGTTTTTATCAGTTTTGTAGCTGCTTGTGATAGCCTGGCTGAGTTCTGATTGCATAACCTTGAATTAAGTTGTATTTTAGTATTCTTGTAGCTCTTTCCTAGGCCTTGCAAAAGCTGCATTTCCAACTAACAAATTCCTACACGTGCATAGCCAGGAAGTTCCTTTGACTGAAACTTAAATCTTATAACTAAACTCCCTAAAGTTATACCAAAAGCTTTAAAATATTTAAACTAAAGTGTCTTATCTATAGGGTTTCTTATCACGTGTCGGGGGCCGGTTGGTGAGGGGGGCACGTGCTGTGTGCTGGTTAGAGGGGGAGTGTGCTTGAGAGTCACAGGCTGGTTGGAGAACCACAACAGAAAAGCTAAGCTGGGTATAAATATACACACATGCCAGGCAATAAATGATTTTCCATTGCACCACGAGGGCTCTGTGACTTGTCCACTAGAGAGATGTATCTAAAGCAGTGGCTTCATTCCTGCCTCTCCAAGTCCGTGCTGTTCGCTGCCAGCAGGTGCATTTTTCAGGGCATTTCTGATCCGGGTGCACTGCTCAGTGCTTTGGTTAATGCTGGCTTAGAGGAGCTGCTCCTCTTGCTTTCTGCTGCACAGACATGAAGCTTTACAGCCTTCAGTAAATGAGTGACTGAGCAAACAAGCTGGGCAGGATTTAGGTGGTTGCAAGGTTGGATCCTGGTAGTGAGAGCTTTCTAGTATCTCATTCCTTGACACCTTCATCTGCAGAATTCCTGGGCTTTGCTGAAGAGCTTTCAAAATCAACTTTCAGATGTTAAAATATTCAGTTTATACTTGATGGGGCTAACCCTGTCTTCTGATTTCTGCTTTTAGAATGCAGTTCTTGCTTTGATCAGCAACACAAAGTGTATATTTATTATTCCACAGATAGGAGCTGCCAAGAGGTTTCTCATGCCTCAGCTGTCTGATGGAGAGAAAATAGGCGAGGCAGGAACTCTGGCAATGAGGAAGAGAGGGATTGCATCTTGTTCCCCAGTGGTTTTATCCAGCAGAAGTAAGCAGGAAGGCACTTGGAAAGGCAGGCCAGACTTGCTTCAGAGTGGAGACAGAGCAAAGCTTTAGCTCTGGTGTGCACATGTACTTGTGTGACTTAATCACTGCATAGTCCTGTTTGCTTTACAAATACTAAAAAAGAGGGACACACATTCACAACACACACTGTATATCCAGGGCTCACCCTTTAAAGAAACTAAATCAGTTATGGCAGTGACAGAATGAAAGTCTTGAAAACACGTATTTGATTTAGTCTTATATTAGTTTTTTAGGTGTTAATGTTACCCAGGCAAAAGTGTTTCTCTGAGTGGGAAGTGGGACAAACAGCTTCTCTCAGAAATAGGATCTTCCTGTAGGAAGGTCAGTCTTCTGCCTTTACATCCAAGTCCTTTCTGCCATAGTAGGCAGTAGGAAGATGATTTTTGAGCTATGCAGGTGTCTTGAAATTTCTTCCTACAAGATTCTTTGCCCATTCTTGCCAAGGAGCCTGTGATAGCCATGATTGGATACAAGGCAGTGGACCAAATAAACCTGGTTCAATGTAGTGTGAAGATCTCTATTTTTCCACCCCATTTCTTCTAGAAGCAATCAGTTTTTGTAAGAGAGGTATCCTAATTGTAATATAGTGCTAAAAGGGGATGATAGTCTTCATTTGAATGAATAAATGATTGTGCTCGTTATTTGCAGTATAAGGTTGATGGTAAGTGAAATAATAGCAGTTTCACATCATTTTATTGTTAACAAACTGTAAAAAACCCCTCAACCAACCAACAAAGCAGCAAAAAAAAAAAAAAAAAGCCCACCCACAATAGATGTGGAATTTGATCTGTTTGGCTGCCCCTTTTCCTGGAAGCACTCGGACCTTTCCGAGGTAACTATATTTGAACTTTATTGAAAAGCCTAGTGATGTGATAACAGCAAGTCTAGTGAATATATTAGTGCTTCACAGGGCTGGTGGTCATTGCAGGTGTTGATGTGTGTTCAGCCCTGGGGCACGAGCACGTGTCCAGCTTTGGACTCTGGCTTTTTCTTCCTCTTTTCATTATTTCTTTTTCTTTTTTTAAATTTTATTTCATAAAACGCCACAGTTGATCACAAGGGACAAATATTTCCCAATTTGAAAATTGGCTGGAAATTGCAGGGAAAGGGCCAGCAGACGCTTGTGAATGTTTTCAGCAGTGCAAGCGCTCCCTCTACAGCTCCGAACATCCCCTGAGCTCACCGTGCGGCGCCATCCGAGCCTTTCCTTCAGTTGTCTTTAATTAAAGGATCACGCAGCTAAAAACTCTCTCACCGAGTCCAGCAGCTTCCAACAGAAAAACTGGGTCGCTTATTAGCAGGTCACCTTGTTTATTCGGTGAGGAAAAGGGTAAAGGGGAGTGTAGTGGCAGGGAAGGAAAAAAGAGCTGTAAAAGTTGAGAGTCGAACGTTGATGTGAGAGGAAAAAAGAGTGTGGCATTGCCATGTGTAAGCTGAGGTGGGCAAATGGAAGATGATCTCCATCTCTGTCAGTGTGGTGAGGTTTGAGCAGCTTCTGAGCAGTAGGATTTTGGGGGGGGGGGGGGAAAACCCAACTCATTTAAAGAGATTTGGATACCTTTGGGAATGAGGTTCTGAAATGGTGCTATTTGGTGACTTGGGTGGAACCTTTCAAAGCGGCAGCCAGTGATGTTGTTGGGACAAAACAGCCACAAAAGTCATGTGGGGCCAAAGCATCCAGTCTCTTACTTATTTTTGAGGGGTTTTTTGAAAGACCCCAGACAAACGGCGTGTGAAAACAAAGCGGTGTGTCCTTACAGGGGTGCAGACAGAGCAGCAGCAGCGAGGGCTGTTTCCCACACAAGCCTGCCCGTGTGACTACATTCCGAGCTGGAGCCACATCCCTGGCCCGGGAGTGCAATTCGGTCAGCAGGGCTCCTCATCGGCCTCGCTGGCTGCCAGCAGAGCAGCAGATAAAGCCTTATTTACCCAAGGCTGAGAGAAACATGCTCTTGAATGTACCTTAAATACAGTTCAGTGTAAGGGCAAGAAATAGAACGCTTTTAAAAAATGTCCTTAACTCATTTAGCTTTGTTCCTAGCTGAAGATGGCAACATGGTGTTAATAAAAATCAGGCTGCTCAATAGGTATGTTTGTAAAAAATATGTCAGTTGCACTGGGATATCTTCATCAGCCCAGTGCAATACACATTGAGCAGCTGGTTTTTTAAGATTTTTCTGAATGGACAACTCAATAACTGGTATTTAGAAGGAGTCTGTAGAGATGGCTGGGGAAATCCCTGACCCAATGATGTTAGTTTTTGATAAACTGTGGAAGATAAGGCATGTGTTCCAGCGAAATTCAACAGAGTTACTTGTCCAGACACCTGTCTGAAACCAGTGGGGAAGTTCCTGGGACATCAGAGGTTGCCTTGAGCTGAAATGACTCTCAAGGGGGTTTCATGGGACATAATTCTTGTCAAACCAGTGTGACTTTGAGGAATTACAGGTTTGGGATGATAGCAACACTGGAGTATGTACATAAATGCTTCACAAAACCAAACCTTCTTGCTCCAAAATGTTACTGCATCCTTGGAACGTGTGCTAAGAGGATTAAGAACGAGGTAGCAAAGTTCCACTAGTAATAGTGGGAATCCCCCTCAAATAGGTGCTTGAGATCCTTTTCCTCTGCAGTGATCTGGGCTCTTTGGGGCTTTCATAGAGGTCTGGGAGCAATTGTGGTGGCAGCTGTTGAGCAGCCCTGAATCACAGGCAGCAGCACTGAGCTCTGGGGCCTCTTTCTGCAGGAGACCCACAAAAGCACTTCAGTGAGGCAAGTTTGAAACTGCAGCTTTAGGAATATGAAACGCAAAGACTTCCAGCTAATAGGGGGACTATATTCTGGAGTAAAAAAAAGGGGGTTGGTGATTGTGGTAGGCAAGCAGGACAAAAATTCTCAGTGAGATGGGTAGAGGGATTCTTGCAGGGTTTGATGGTATAGGAGGCAAATACTTGGGAGAATTAGAGTGGATGTACAGAAATACACATGTACACAAACATGTTTTCTTGTTGTAGTCTTGATGAAATTGAATGTATCTAGTTTGGGTGCCAGGATTTCACTGTATTTATAAAAAATTTAAAACCACTAAACTAAGCAAAACAAAAAAATATAAAAAACCCCAGTCTAAAGGCTGAAGGAACTGTCTGGATGTCTGGAAGTCCTTACTGAATATTTATTACATACAGTAAACAAACACCTACATTTAAGGGAAAAGTTGGAGACTAAAAGTCTAAGAGCTGAGACCTGTTCTTTTCAGCAGAGAAGAGAGATGTAGTAACTATGAATGGTGTAAACTCCCCAGAAAAGAGGAAGAGGGGGAAAAAAAATTAGAGAAGCAGAATGCCTGATGGCTTATCTTGTGTCTCCTCTTGCCCAGGAGCAGGAAAAGACTCTGCTTGTGCCATAATCAGTAGTATTCCAGATCCTCACACAGAAGAAACACTGTTCTCATTCCTCAGTAAGGAACAAATTCAGTGTATTCCAAGCACAGGACAATCTGTCTTAGCACTGGTCTTCATAACATTTAGTCAGCAATAAACGCTGATAACCAGAAGTGATTTTCCCTGAGTGTCCTGATTAGGGAATGCTGTTCAATTATCTGGATTCCAACAAGCAGCTGGCAGATACTGCAGAAAGGGGGAGTGGGGGGGAGAGGTCTTTGAATTTCTTCAAGTCAGTGAAGATCAGTGTGTTGAATCAAAACAGACGGAGTGTGTAGTCCATTAGCAGTATTCTTGATTAGATAAATACAGTTGCTTGGCAAAGAGGAAGCAGGCAGAGCAAGTGGTGAGGAATTTCCTTGTAGGGAGGCTTTGAGTGCTGGGATATTTACTGTTACTGCTGGCCAGGGTGGAAGCATGAAGTGGATATCCAGTGTCAGAATGAACCTTTCTGTGGCGACTTGCAAGGCTGCTCTGGGGGAACAGCAGGGTTTGGGAGACGCAGTTCCTTGAGAAACCTCATGCTCTGCATCCCACTGGCAGGGGCTGTGTTAGAGAGATGGCACATTGGAGAGTCTCTTCATTCCAGAGGGCACAGGTTTAACTCCTTTCCTGGGGCTGCATTTCTGCAGTGACTGCAAATCAGTCTGCACTTGTTGGGCAGAGTAGCTGAAGGGATCTTCTAGACAGCAGTGGTGCAATGCACCACCCAGCTGCTGGGGGGGTCCAGTACTGGTGGGAGGTCAGTGTGCTTTCAATCTGTTTTTCAAACAGGGTGTGCAGTGACACTCAGCCTCCACTCACCACAAAGGGCTAGTGAAAGGATCGACCTGGCAAGCCCAGTGAAACCTTCCAGCCCAAAGCTGAGGGTGCTGGCATGTGCTGTGTGCTAAATTCAGGGATGTTTTTTGTGGCACTGCCACGTGTTCTTTGGGTGGGGACCACAGCCAAGCCAGTAATCCAAGGATCTGTCCAGAGAAGAGTAGCAAGGGCACAAGTCCTGTGGGGAGAGGCAGAGGGAGCTGGGGCTGTTTAGTCTGGAGAAGAGGAGGCTCAGAGGTGACCTCATCACTCTCTACAACTACCTGAAGGGAGGTTGTAACCAGGTGGCGGTTGGTCTCTTCTCCCAGGCAGGCAGCAATAGGACAAGGGGGCTTGAGCTCTGCCAGGGGAAATTTAAGTTGGATATTAGAAAGGAATTCTTCCCCAGAGAGAGTGCTCAGGCATTGGAATGGCCTGCCCAGAGAAGGGGGGGATTCACCATCCCTGGAGGTTTTTAAACTGAGGTTGGACATGGCACTGAGTGCCCTGGGCTGGTAATCAGAGTGGTGTTGGATCAAGGGTTGGAGTTGATGATTTTGGAGTTCTCTTTCACCCCAATCAATTCTATGATTCTATGATCTCTTCAGGCTTAGAGCAGTGTACATGGAAGACTGGCCCTGTGTCTAAGCCCTGGGGAGAGGGGCACCATAATTCTTGCAATTTGTTGAACTCTGAGGTGCATTTTAGTGATCTGAATTTTCATCTTGTTCTGTCAGTGCAAGTATTTGACCAATAGATGGAAATGGGCAGCAAGAGCAGCACAGGAGCACGTGATGTGTTTACTTGTAGACCAAGTGCTGCCTACCCTTATATTGTCTGTATATTTGTTCACCAGCTAGAGCTTAAATGGTACATGGCAAACAAGAAAGGAATTGAGTGCCTGTGAAGTGCTGGACAGTTTGCTCCCAAAAAACCCTGTTAGTAGGGTTAGTACAGTCTTTAAAATAGATTTTTGGGGAAAAAAATACTCAGAACTACCTTCTTCATCCCCTTCCCCATCAGTTTCTCACTAAGACAGCTCTTTTGGGGTGGATGGTGATCAGCCTTGGGCACCAAGTACAGTCACATGCTTAAATCTGTACTTTGAAAAGCAAAAGTGGGCGAGTGCAAAACTCCTTATTGGCTGGGGAGGCCATAGGCACATGGCATGTATTTATTCCTTCTGGCTGCTTGCTTTTCCCTTGAGTTGTCTTCTAGGATTTGTTCTCATTTTCCAAACCTGAGCAAGCTCAACCAGCCAACTGTAGGGAAGCAGGTGTGCGTTTCTGTGGCATTCAGCTGGGCTTTCTCTGTCAAGCTGTCTACTTTTTATATCTCTTTGTTTAGTGAAGATGTTCTGGTTAAGAGGCTTGAGAGTCCTGTAGGAGTTTGGAATTCATTCCCAGCTTTGTACTTGGAAGTGTTATTGGAGAATCACTTTTCCAAATGTTTACTATGAAGTATCAGTGTAAAACCGTTATAATCAAATGAAGAAACTGACACAGAAACATCTTTTTTAAGTAGTAGTAGGTAGAGTTGAGGGAAAAAAAAGACCTAAAAACTAGATTTATATAAAATATTTTTATTGTTTCTTTAACAGAAGTGCTTCAGTTTAGGGGTTACTCCAATATCAAGACTGGCAGGCAGGAAGAACTCCCTTTCCTTTCTGGGTTTTCAACATCCCAACACTTGAATACAGGAAGTGAAAAACATACTCTAAGCAAACCATTAAACCTCAGTTGTCAGCCCCAAAACAATCAACAGGGCGACATAGGTAAAGAACAGCAGAGGCTTTAATTACATCAGATCTTGTTGTTGCCACTGTACTGGGAAACACCCTGTGATCTTGGGGTAACATCAGGAAAGAGTAACTCCCAATACCTTGGGTCACACAGAGGTCTGGAATATTCTTGAACAGATTACAGAAAAGTTTGTATTTTAAAAAATGCTTTGCTTCGTAAGACTCTGCCTGAGCATTTACTGCTTTGTACATGTCCCTTTTATTTCCTTTATAACCCATTCCCCAATAGCTAAATGAAAAAGCAATCTTAAAGACTCATTTCTCTGCTGTTTGTTTTCTAGTAAGGCAGTGAAATCTTCCTTTCAAAATGAAGTACAGGGCATTTCTCAGTGTGAGCTCCCCACCAAGAGGATGAGCTGCTTGTAGCCAGGGATGGGCAACAGTATCATGGCTTTGCCACAGCAGTGGCCTTTTGAGTCTGAGGAATCCAAAATTACATTGTGACCTCTATAATCCACATTTTCTCTTTTTCATCATAAGCAATCTTACTAGCTACAGGACCAGGTCATCAGAAGCAGCTCAATTTCAGCAAGCATCTCACTCCAAGATGCTTTTCTAGATGGAGCTGTCAAAATATTTTGTCTTTTAAGGCCCAGCTGAGCACTAAGAGCAATCATATACACAGATCCAAAATAAGTGATTAATTCTCTTCACTACTGTTATTCTTGGCTGCAAGTAAATAGTGGCATCCCAGGAAAAATGGAAGTAGTTTCACATTCAGAATGATCAGTACCATGTGCATTTTCTATTGTACTTGAGAACAGGTACAGAACTCTTATGAGCACTGCAAAGGAAGAGAAACCTCACTGTATGTTTCTGGTTTCTTTCTGTAGCAGCTGTGAGTTAGATAACTTTTATTTCTTAATAACAACTGAAGAGCATGGCCTCTATTAACCAGAGGGAACAAAAATATCTTCCATAGCTTGCTTAGATCTTTTAATTTAAAAAGAAAAAAAAGTATGTAGACTGGGTGTTCAAGTGCATACATTAACTATCAGAATGGAGGAGCATAATTAAAAAAATTAATACTGTAACTGACATTTAATTTAAAAATATTTTCTCCTTATTCAACATCAAACAAGGCATTGTAAATGTGCTGAATTTAAGAGGTTGCTTTATTCTCATAGCTTCTAATAAAATTTGGGGGGGGAAAAAGAAGCACAAATCTGTTTCTAGATAGGAGAAGGCCTTGTTTCACAGAAAGCTTCTCTTTTTCTGAGGGCTGGGGCAGATTCTTTCTTTATCCATCTCTGGCTGGAATGTTGGTATACAGCTTGTGCCCACCTCCTCCTGTGTTCTTCCATGTGCTCCAGCAAGGCTGAGGTTTGTAGCTGAACAGAGAAAGGACAATCTCATCTGTGCCATATCAGCTGTTTAAAAGAAGCTAATTGACATGGTATGTAATTAATTTGTTGGCAGGTGCAGTATTGTGGTTTACAATAAAAAAAGTCCTTTTTCTGTAAGTCTGCTTACCCTTAACTGGAACTGTTTTGCTGGGAAGCATAATGCACCTCACTTGTAATTTCCAGAGTACCAGGCAGACCATCTGAATTTCAAACCCCACAAAATGGGACTGTATTACAAGGCAGGAAATGTAAGGTCTTGCTTTGCTCTCTAGCCCTGCATGTTTGCATTGCTTTCTCTCAGGAGAGGAGGATTAGAAACTGTCCTTTCCCGTACCTTCCCATGTTTGGTACTCACCAGAGGTGCAGGTGCCAAGGACCAGCTCAGGGCCCAACCCTGGGCATTTCTCTTCATGTGCCTTTTTAAGCATTTGGGTTGGTGATTTGGACCTGACTTGAGCTGGCTGGACAAGAGTTGCTTTTCTGTTCAGTTCCCTATTGAACAGCTGAAACATGACAACTGGCATCTTTCAGATTCCTCCAAACCATGATAGGATGTATAATACAATAATTCCAGAAGAATCTCTTAAGTCAGGATTTATGATTAGGTTGAGGGTCTTACAGCACAGAACATTTGCCTGTATAAAAACATGGCAGGCACAAAAGTAATCCCAGTATGGATTTCTGCATAGGCAACTGTGTATTTTGTTCTAGAAATACTACTTTTGGTTCTTACATTTCAACTCTTCAGCTCCGCAGTGTTAGAGGGAGCAGACAATAATCCTACAGAATGAGGGAAAGGGGGTTTGAGGTGCCTTTTTTTTTATTTGATATGTCCATAACACAGAAATAGGGCAGCATCATCTTTAAAACTGAAAACATGGATAAGAATGATAGCCCAGGATAATTAATCCCTGCAATAAGGTATTTTCTTATGAAAACAAATGCAAGTGAAATATCCAGAAACCCCAAAATCAAACTGGGACTGTAACGTGTGCAAGTAAAAAGGATGATCACAGGATGGAGTGGGAACTAAAACTTAAGATCCAAGAACTCCAAAGTTTTTATTGATGTGACAATATCTCTGTTTGAAGAAAAATTTAAAGTTAATGAAATTTACATGACCATAAATTTCCAAGCTTCCACAGATTGTTCATTAACAAAAAACATTCATGAATCAGTGAACCACAGCCAGAGGAAAGCTCTACCAGTTTTGCAGAGTGATTTAAACTTTGAGCAGGAAGGAAGAGAGGGAGGGTACTTTGATTCAAGTCAGATGGGTTAGGATGAACTCCATGTTCTCCTCACTTTGTAAGCCTAAGCATTTGTATTTGGGTGGGCATTTAAATAGACTGTAGCTTTACATTAAGCCAAACCATCAAAAGTTGGCCTGATAAATGAAGACAGGAAATAGAAAAATCAAAGTAATGCTGGATTTGTTAAAAAAAAATCAAGGGCAGTCTCAACAAATCTGAGAAGTATTTCCAACCATTTGAAAACCTGCAGATGAAACAGTGTCCCAAACTCAAAGCATAATATAATGTTACCTGGAAAAATTATCTCCATCAGCTGAGGTTAGGATGTATGGCCGTGATTCCCAGGCTCTCAGGTTAGAGCTGAGACTAACTTGATCTTCATCAGTAGTGAAGGCAGCTGAAGGAATGGGCTGTGGCTTTTCCAGTAGATTTTGAAGTTTTGTTTTTGAAATGCTAAATTCCTGCATGGGCTCTTTCATTTCCACCATAGGAGCAAAAAACCAGTAATGCTAATTCCAGCAGTTCAGATCCTATTTCATATGCAGAAATTACCCCAAAGGAAAGTAACAAAAATGCATACATCATCCCATTCAATTACTCAGCAGTTTTGCAGACATACTGGGGAAAAAAAACTAGCTTTCAATATAAAAATTGTCTATGAAACAGTCCAACTTGAATTTGTCTGCATGGATCATAATTCCACATGTGCTGCTGGATCTGCAAAAGAGAAGAGAAAAGTGAGCACTCAGTTTCAGCTGCCTCAATGGGCAGATTGGTCTGAAAACCAGTACAAACTCCTGAGACTTGTGCTTTGCAGGGTACCAGTGCCTGAAGATCAATTCATAGCCATGGTGCAGAGCAGTGCTGCTTTAGGGGTTAAGAGAAGGCCAAGCTCGTAAAATTGAAAGAACAGTGAGGGGCTTTAGCAGAACTGAGTAAGTCTGTTGTCTGAATTTCAGAATCAGGTAAATTACACCAGCCTTGCTCAGAAAGGCCTTTCTGTCCCATTACACCACCTGATTATTTAACAGGTCCTCATCCAAGCCTATGTGTGGTACAGTGAGGGAGGATGCAACACCAGTCCAAGGGGCAGGGAGAAAGTCAAAGCAGCAGGGAAACAAAGATTACCATGTGTGTGTTGTCCTGGCATCTCAGCTGGTGTTCCCATTTCTTTTTCCTTCTGGAGGAGACTCTGGAGCTGTTTGATTTCCTGATCATAGTCCTGCCATTCTGGAACTATACGCATGGCTGCTTGGAGCTTGGGCTCTTTGGTCATGGGGTTGTTACACTGCAAACAGAACACACAGGCTCTTCAGACACTCCAGGTGTACAAAATGGTCCTGCACTGAACACAGAGGTGTTTTCCTCTGCTGGGATTAAGATGGTGGTGAACAACACATGTCTCTATTTTAGCTAGAGAACAGTGCAAAAGCCATGATAATGTCACTGTTCCAGGTAAGAGAAAAACAGAAACTATAGGAAAAATCTTGAGTGCTGAAAACATTTGTGTGCCAATACAGGCTGAGGTAGGGAAATGCCTCTAAAATTGGTTGCTGTATTTTATTGTAATGTAAGAGGGAAGGAGCCATCCTGCACTCACCAGATCGATGGTTTTTGCTCTCTTCTTGGAGGAATCATCACACCATGTTTCACACCACAGCCATTCCTGGGGGAGGGACTTAATTGGCACCTGGTGGATCATGTTGTTTGGCAAATCCTGTTATGCAGACAAGAGTTAATAGCCATTTCCACAGACTGCACAGTAGGAGAAGCCCACCTCCCAGCTAGATAGTGCTAAGAAGGTTAACTTCTGTAAAAGAGGGGTTTGGGGGTTTTTCCCCCCAGTGCAAATATAAAGTCATGAATCCACCTTTCATCCCATTCCAAACAAAGTCCTTTGGAAAAACCCTGTGCACTACAACTGTTAATCTTACTTTGTTGAAATTTACCAATTTAGCAAACAGTATTAAAGCAGTATCAAACCTGAACTGGACAAGTTTGGAAGAACTAGACAATGGAAGAACCATTCTGTTATTTTTTCCATCCATCACAGTAAAAAGCTTATTTCCACGGTATTATTCAGTGCAGTCAGAGCTGGGCAGCTCAAGAAACAAGTACCCAGTTGTGTTAGGTATTTGTCTGTATACTGGAAAATTTGATTGTTTTAAGACACTGAAGGGGAAGGTATTGTTTCCACCCACCATTTATATTTTATGCTATCAATACCTGCCTCATTTGAAGGCAGGGTACAACATGACTGGCACCTGGCTGTGATGCAAGTCTGGCCAAGAAAGAAGAGGTGCTGGACCTGCCACCACACCCCAGTAAGCCAAGACAAACACAGTACAACACACACCTGATCAAGGTTGGACAGACTGTTGGGATCCTGGCTGAGACCCTGATACTGTCCTCTGAGTCGATCTCCAGCTGCTATCTTTCTGAACTTCTTCAGATCCACAACATACAGAGCACTACAGGGAGATGGTGCAATTAGTAATGACATTTCACTGGTGGGTAACTCATCGCAGACCTTGAGACACAACATGCTAAAACAATTTCATGGTAGCAGTACATCCTCTGTATTACAAGGCAGGAAAGCAGTTCTAATAGGTCATGGCACATACAAAAAAGAATTTTCAGCAAACCTATCTTAGCTTTGCAGTCCCTTTTTCCAACATCTGTTATTAACAAAGAATGTTAGTTAATGCTTCAGTACTTCATCTATAAAAGTTGTAGCTGAAAACAACTTCAGTGTCCCTAGTGCTTCCAAGGGACCACAGGCCATGGGACCTTAAAGAGGTGACAGTGAGCAAAAAGCATGTCATGCAGCATTGCATACCTCAGCTAATTTTCTGCTAAGTCTAAGTAGCAGCAAACACTTTCCCCCCATCTATTTTGAAAAAAAAAAAAAAAAAGGAATTCTTCATTACCTGATGTGGTACTTTCTTCCAGCTAAATGGCTTGCCCAGTATCCTGATTTCCAGAACCTGTAGCCATCCATCTCTCTGCGGCTGTCACAGAAGGGAGTGTATCCATAAGGAGCCCCGTCGAGATTGAAATCTCTCAGTTCCTTTAGATCTGTGCGCACAATCTGAGGGGAAAGGACACGTTATTTTGATTTCTACAAGCCTGCCATGGGGTTATTTGGAAATGCTGGTCAGGATTTCATTCAAACTGGGCAAACAGCTAAAGGAAGAATTACCTGCTATGTGTGGCAGTCTTTAGCATTATGTGTAGGTAGAACAAAAACACAGCACAGAATGTGTTGTCGCTCCTGCCCTTAAGAGCTGGAGCAAATAAAAGGGGAGGTTGAAATCATCTGATAGGGGTTGGTTGGACAGCTGAAGTACAAAAGTGAGGGAATGAGGAACCAGCTAACAGTAAAAGACAGGTTAGTAAAACCAGTCTGTAGAAACAGGCACAAAATCTACTGAATCTCACTGAATCATGTTATAGTTACAGAATCAACCTCCAGTCATAGCTGTGAAGGGCTCAAACTTGCAACCCTTCCAACAATACAGAAATTGCATTCAAAAACATACTATAAATAAAAAGAGAAAGGAAAAAAACAAGGATCAAGTAATTTCAGCCTTTGTGTTACCTGATCAGCATCCACAAACAGGATTTTATCAACAGCTAATGGGAAGAGCACATCTAGAAAGAGGATCTTGTAACCCCAGATGATTCGCTGTTTCTCTGTCTGTTGGTGGAGCCAGCGTGGCCATTTATACTGGACAAGCTCATACTGGAAATTATACTTCTTAGCCATGTATGGGATGAACTCCTGCAGAGAGAGGGGGAGAAAAAAGCAGCTTATCTCAGTTCTCTGTTCCTGTGCAGGAAAAAGGAAAGTGCAGTACAAGAAATATACTTCAGTCTAAGGCATAGAACATTAGAAAATGAAACACCACAAAGAAAATTAGTTTCATTGTTACTTCACACAAAGACAGAGCCCAAAACTGAACAATCACTACAAATTGTAAAGCCAACAATCATAAGACAACTAAGTATTTTAGTATTTTTCCCCACACAATCCCTTATGAGCCATTTTAGAGTGAGCCACAGCCAAGTTTAGAAGAATGCATTACTCAAATCATAAAATTTCACAGATGGAAGAATTATTTAGGTGTGTACAAAGCAATGTAAGGGGGAGTAATAAAATGAGACAAAAGAATTGGGAGGATTTTTTTACTGGAACAACTTGGCCCAGTGTCATATCAGTTGACATTCTCATCTGTGAGGCATTCCAAGGGATGCTGGTACTGCAGAGCCAGTGGGAAGGGGGGGAGAAGCAGCTCGTGGCTAATTTCTAATTACTAACAAACCTTGAATGTAGGTGATAGGTAGTTCTTCAGAAACCAAAACTTTAAAGGAGTCTTCGTATGTTTCAGCACAGACAACATCATTATGCTATCAAAAGAAAAAAGAAATAAAGCAATTACAGAAACAGCTTCCACCCACTAGGGAGGAGCTGTGTAACAATTAAAAATTGCTGGTTTACATCATTAAATGATTTGCAGTTATGTGTCAGGTAATGATCTTCATACATGGAGAAACTAAAATGAGTGGCTTCAACCTACTGTCAATTGCTTAACTTTATCTACAAAATTACTACCCCGCCCCATCTGTATATTTTAACTAGTTAGATAATATACAACCTGTTTGAGAACAGAAGTTCATAGAATCACAGAATTAACCAGGTTGGAAAAGACCTCCAAGACCATCAAGTCCAACCCTTGATCCAACCACTAAGTGCCACATCCAGTCTCACCTGAAGAATTTCCAGGGATAATGAATCAACCACCTCTCTGGGCAGGCCCTTCCAATGCCTGATTACTCTCTCTGTAAAAAATTTCTTCCTAATGTCTAACCTAAACCTCCCCTGGCACAGCTTAAGAGTGTGCCCTCTTGTCTATTTTGAACTCATGAATATTATGCAGACAAAAGTTACTGTGACACAGTAGATGCAATATCTAGTGAACGTATGAACTGCTGATAAAGCTTTTTTTATACTCTTGTAAATGCTACCAATTTTCCTTGTGCAAAGCAGGGCACATTATCACTTGGCATCCCTGGATTATACATTCTGAACTGACCGTAAGAATCTCTCATAGAGATGTCCTGAAGCCACAGAAAATATATTTAGTACATCATCTTTATCCTGTTTCACATCTTCATTCTTTTGTCCTCCTGTGAATCCCCTGAAAGACAAACATTGTTATATGAAGGACAGGATAGCAAGGGCCAGGTCTTTAGGAAAGGCTGCAAATATAGAAAATGGCTGCAGTGTTGATTTAATACAGTTGGTCTGTGGAGTTCAGTGTCATCTCCCCCCTGCCCAGGCCATCCTCCCCAGGACACAGTGCTGTGCACACAGACATGGAAGGCCACTTTTTGACTGAGAGAGCACTGCCTGAGGTGCACCTCCTGGGAAGGGGGAAGGAACAATGTTTTCAAGTTCTCAAGTAGCACTGGGGGGAAGGAAGGAAGGGGAAGGTACAAAGCAGGACCCCCAAGTCTCTGGAAACAAAGTAGTCCTATAAACCATAGCCCTAAATTCAAGCAGTCTTAAAAGATAACTGTGGAATATCACAGACATAATGGTTTTATCAAATAGTTTTACAGTTTCAAGACACCTGCAGGCTATCACTGAGGTAGTTTTACCATTTGAGAGATTCCCAAAATCCAGATTCATTCTCACTGGTGCCATCACTTAATAGATCTTCATTCATCATATCAATCTTTTTCTGAACCTGTAAAGCATAACATGGTTTTAGTGAGTGGAACCACATATTGGGCAAACAGCTATGGAATGTTATCCTGACACTGGTTCTGTTTGTACCTGTCTGAATTATGCCCCATAAGCTGGCAGGTAACCTAAGCTGTCTGTGAAAACAGCTTAGTAATGAACTGACATCTTCCAAATAGACTCCACAGCTGCTTTTAGACACCAAAGGCATGTTAGTCTGAATGGTTAAAATGCTTTTTTAAGGTGTTTAGTGAGCAACCTTGATGACTGACTCCAAAACAGACAGACAGACAAGGCAGTGAATCAGGAGAACATTCCAGAATTACTCCAGCACAAGAAAATGCTGTCAGAAAGTGTGAACTGGCTGTGTTACAGCCATCATTTATCTATCAGTTGTCCTCCTTAAACTTCTCAGCTATGTCACTACCTGATTTCCAACCCTAAAAGACAGCAGATTAGTAACTTAACATTTTTGTCTTTTTAAAAATGTATTCTCACCCACTCTATGTCAGACTGATAGAAAATGTATTGGCAGATGAACAAAATTTATCTGTAACAGGTACAATACTGGCTCAATGGACACATTCAATGTTTATTACTAGACATATATAGGTCATATAAAACTGCTTTTTCCTGAAGTCACAAGCACAATTATGTCAGGAAAACATGAGTATAATTGTTTCTTAGGGACATACAAAACGAACAGCACTTACATGTCATTCTCTCCTGTATCAAAATCCCAAATATAGTCTACAGATAATGCTGTTATTGATACCATAACATAAGCTTTGTGGGACTGACTCACGTGTGGGCATGGGGGATGGGAGAAGGCTAGACCAACAGTGAGAAAACTGAATAAAACAGTCTATTTTAAGAGAAACTCTAGTTTTTAAACTCACCTTCACTTTAATAATTTTGCTCTTGAAGTTATTGAGAATGATAATAACTTCACTAGCTTCAGGTGGAGAGTCTGTGCCATCGTGGCTGAAAAAATAGAGTAAAACACTTTTACTATAAAGCAGAAATACATTATTTCTTCTGCACATTTTTCTACAAGTATTAAGCCTTAGCACTGTAAAACAAATTTGAGACATGTGACAAAGTAACAAATACATGTATTTCAACACACTTACTGGGTTTGAAATTAATTTCACCTTGCATAATGTACATTCAGCAGGAAAATGTAACTTGAAATGGAATTTACTGTTTGATTTGCTGTTCAGGTCACTACACTTTGGTAAGGGAACTGCTGGATTCACATATTACAATGCCTACCTACTTCAGAAGTTTCATAAGAAAAAGACCGAAGTATTTCTTATACTGTCCTACCTGTAGATCCTGTAAATATCTTCAGATCTGCCCTTTCTCAGTCTTAGAGTCCATGCACCAGGATTGGCTTTTAACTGGAAGTAACCCTGTAAAGTGAAAAGAATATTTGTCAGTTTCCAGAAAATACAGAAAAATTTAAGTCATGTATTTTTACCCATTGTTTAACACCTGACAATTTATTTGCAAGCCAGCTGATTAACATACCCTTAAGGCTTTAAAACCCAGAGAACAGGAGAAAATACCCAGAAATTCCATTCAAAATTATTGGGTTTTCCCCAAGAGACAAGAGCATGTAGACATGTAGCATTATTTGTTAGATGAAAGTCTTTCACAGTGTTCTGATGGGAACAGTGCAATTCCAAAGTCTTTTTCTGCAACGGCTGAACTCCCAGATACAGCATGTGGTACATACACTTTGGTTTAGCTAATTAGAAAAAGGACACGTCTGAGCCATTAAGCTTTACTTTCCAACATACACACACACACTATGTGATCACATGTAAAGCAAGGAACATCTTCCTTTCTATAGTAAGACATATTACATCATTCTAGGATATACTCTGGCTAAGAAAAGGTGCACACAAACAGAAAACAAGTTTAAGAATTTAAAAATAAGTATTTGGCATCAGTGAATATTTTTTCCTTGTTTTTTCTTTAATACATTTAAAGATTTAAAAAAAGAAAAAACTCACAGGAGGCAATCTATTGTCGTTTTTCACTAACATTACATCTCAGGAAAACATTCCAGTGACTTACTTCCTTTGCCATAATTTTCAGCCCATTACCTCTCTCATAGCCCAGTGTGGTGTGGACACTGAAAACAGACTGATCCCTTATGCAGTGAACTTACACAGGCAGCTGCAGGGACCAATCATACACTTGGATTTCTGGCACCTTTGCCCAACTCCAATAAGTAATTCCCATTCTTTCACACTTCCTTCACTTTCTACAATGTCAGCCATCCTTGCTGACTCTCTCCATTTGTTCCACAGATCTCCTGAAGAAATGGGTCCCAAAACAAGACAGCCATCAACCTGAAGCTCACAGTACCAGAGGAGATGGCCAAAGGAGTACCATGTCTAGGAAAACCAGCTGCCTGACCCTCCCTGGAAAGAGCTTGCTTAACAATATTGGCAGCATTTTAAGGCATTCCAGAAAACCCTTCTCAGCCAGCTGAAGGAAAAGGAAAACATCTTGAAAAACCCAAGAGACACTGCAAGGTTGCAGACAGAGTCAGGAGTGACGTGGTTCTGATGGATTCAGAGGCAGCTGTTGGAGTGCAAGCAACACCACATACCCACAACCCAGAAAATACTCAGGGATTTATGCTGACTGGAACACCAGAGAGTTGTTGCCATTCTCAGGGGAACACTTACCAAGTTGGCCATAACGATGGTATCAACGATGACAGGGTTGGTTGAAGTCCCCAGTGTGAACTGGAGTCCTCGAGGTGGCTGCCCAGTAGTAATGTCATAGCAGTGTCCCTCCAGCAGCAGGTACTCCAGTTCATATTCTGCAGCTACAACACTATCAACCTGGAAGGAGGACACATGGATGACTGCAGCACTAGCTCTGAAGTGCCAATTTCTAGTCCTTTAGTCGTAATTTTACCAGAGTAATTTTATTATTAAAAAAATATCTATAAAGTCTCCAAGATCTCAGCTCCTTCAAGTGACAAGCTTCACACAAATATTGTTAAGAGTAGTCCTGACCAAAAAAATTTGAATCTCAACTGGTAATATGCTAGGATAAGAAAAGGGTAGGATTGTTGCTCTATTCCACAATTTTTAGGGGTTTTTAACCTTTACCAGAGAACGTACTCTGGCATTTCATAAAAAGTATATGATGGGCTCCAGAACTTTGACTGTAAATCTGTTTAAAACTGGTCTTACCTAATACTAACCATCAGAAATAAGCATTTTGTTTTGCTTTGTGTTATTCTTACAGTGTGCTAGGGTACTGTGAAGGGAATATCAATTTCTTTTCCTCTACACCAACCAAAAGTGCCAAAAAAAGAAAGGGGAACAAAAACACCCCCCACAAACCAAAAAAACTTGGGTCCCTACCAGGCTAAATTCAGATGTAACCTGAGGACAGTGCATAAGCAGAATATTAGTCTAATCTCACAAAGCATCTTCTCTCATGCACATCCGAAAGGACAGTTTAATTGCTACAGCACCAACAGACTGGATATTGGGAGCTGGAAATGGTGCACCTGCAAAAGTAAAGCTGCTGTTTATTTGGAAGCTCAGCATGGCACTTCGAATGCCTGAAGCACTTAAACTCCCCCTCTCTCAATTAATCAATTAATTAAGGGGTGGACTTGGGAATCAGAGGCTTGAAATGTGTAGCAATACCAGTGGTTCACTAATGGCTTTACAGTTAAGAGATATAAAGCAAAAAAAGTCCTAAACCCAAATATAGCAAACCACACAACAATGCATACCCACTTCCTCAGATTTCTGAATAGCTAATACAGGATTAGCAATATGAGACAATACCACAACACTGCATCATATTTCCAAACAGTATCCTAGAGATGCAAATGTAAGAGGGGACTAACAATAAACATTCAGTGAGAAATGAACCCATGCTTGGAATGACCACAAGGCTGTACAGAGGCCTGTTTGCAGGGGGTTTGACAGTCTCATTACACGTGCAACAGATCCATAGTCCAATAGTGTGATTCAAGGCCTGTTCAAACAGCAGTGAGCTCCTGAACCTACAGTAATTCAGTGTATTTCTGCTGCATGGTTTTACTGTTGTGTTAATACTGCACGTCCTTTTGTGGGCCGTAGGAATGTCTGCCAGTAATAAAAGCTGTGAAAATAAACACTTAGGTGAAACCAGCTTGGTGCCTTCTTGGAGCAAGGCAAAGGTCCTGCTTCAAGCCTACAGTATTTTTGAACCCCTGGTTCAGGCATCCACAAGTAGTTGGGAACAGCAATTTTGCTGTCCAAGAGTTTAGGTTTCCCTGTATCCCTCCTAGAATTCAGAGGTCTGCACTATCCACAGTTCTATGTTTATTGGCATTTTAAAATCCTACAATTATTTTCCATAAAAAAGTAAGCTCTGAAAAAACACCACCACTTAAATACAGTAGTAGGAAAATACTGATTTCTCTTACCTCCTCTAAGTAAATATTGTCAAGGTCATACGGGGTTCTGACAGACTCCACCATCCAGCTCTCAGGGGTATTTAGGTTCAGAGTGAACAGTGGAGACTGGGGCATATCCAAAAACTTAGCAATTGGTCCTGGAGCAAAGTTATTCTCTGCTGTGAAAGAAATCTCTGGCTCCAAAACATAGCGATAAAAGCTGAAATTCCAGAAAGAAAATGTTAGAACATATTTCTGCCAAACTTTGCTAGTATTTCCCTTCTCACTGGACTTGCAGATGGCATCAGCTTTCCCAAGCCTCCAATGTCTCCATGGCTTTGTGTTGGCCTTAGAACAGGTCAGAATTTCCAACTTGAAGGACCAAAGAAGAATATGCAAGACCCAATCAGTAAGCCTAGCAAGCTTTTTCATTTTTTATATATATGAATAAAAAACACCAAACTTGTAAACCAGCAGAATTACCTCATGCTGTCCACAAATTCCCAGATTCTCTGGGAAATGATACTATTATATAAATGAGCTCAAAGCAATTATTGAGACTTTCTATAGGACATTTGAGCATGTCTCTGTGCTTGCACATTCCAACAGGTTTTACTCTCTCTCTTTAACCCTGGCATGGAATTGCTTACCTTTTCAGTGGCATGTCAGAAAGTTTGGACTGGCAGTTCATAAACACTCTCAAGTTCATATTTATCAACTGGTTCAAAACCTAAAGTAATGAGAAAGAGACATCCCTTAAAATGCTAACGAGGAGAGCTGACCATTGCAGGACCTGAGGGAGGCATGTTACCTGCTCCTTCCCAACCCTCCCTCCATGATTGCTTTATGCTTTGCTTTACCACACCCAACTTTTAATTGGTGGGTTTAAGAACAGTTACCTGCTTCTAACACTGCAGACATTCTTTTGGGCATGCTGAGACTTTCTTCCTCAAGAACAGTCATTGCAAACTAAACTGTTTGAAGGGTGAAACTAAAAGCTCTCCAGACAATACCCGAGCATGATTTTGTTAGTGTGTAGCACAGCCTAATTAGTTTTCCCACTAATAAATGTCTTGTACAACTTAGACACGCTATTAGAAGGCCATTGGTGACCACCCAGTTAAGGAGGAAGATGAACATTCCAGAATGACAGAACAGAGACAAACTTTTGAAGTGCATTACAACACTGCCCACATACCAAAAGTAACGGAGCAAGTCTTTGAGCATCTCTGGTCACAGGATCAACAATAGCCACAACATCAAAGTATGTCTCCCCCTCTTTTGGTCTCAGTTTAACTGCACTAAACAGAAGAAAATACAATTTTTAAGTATCAAATATATGGATAAACACAGGAAAAGCACTACTATCCATCTCATTCTGAATTCAAATTGCTTCTTAAATGCTGTGCACCTTCTGAAACTAGACAGAGGGAAAAAATATATGTGTATAGAGATAGGTAGACATGTAAAATTAATTTCTGGAATCTTTTCTTCCTGAAAACGATTGGGGGACTTTCCTGTTGCTACTTGGGTTTTCTTTATAACTAATGCAACATAAAACAGTGGGAAAGTTAAGACACAGAAAAGCATACTGTTCAGCAAATGCCAGAAATCCTATACCTGTACTGTTCTTCAAAAAAATGATACTCAATCCTTGCCTCTCCTTTTGGCTGAGCAGAAAGAAGAGCATCCACTTTCATTACCAAGTCACTTGCCCTGAAAAGAAGGAAAAGAAAGGTTTGTAGATATTCAAAAAATGCCTGTACTTCTCACATTTCTTCCAGTCAGCAGAAAAAGGCAAAAGGAATCAGACACACAAACACTTCTACTACCTCTCTACACAAGCTCTGAATTAAACATATTTAAGGTATCCACCAGTAATTTAAACAGGTTGCAGCCTTATTACTGAGGGTACCAAACAAAGGGTTTAACTCCAACAAATACAAAACAGCTGTATTTTAGGGGTGTTTTAGCATTTTAGTGGTCAACCACCATCTTACAGGCACTGCATCCTGAACTGCACCATCCTCTCAGACCTGAAAGCCATTCAGATCAAGCCCTTGTTTCATAGTGGTCTTCCCAATTTACACTGCAATTCCAAGCACTAGGAAGCAATCCTATATGTGGAGAAACTTCTGAGGAGGGGGTGGGGAGGGGATGGTGTCCTATCACAAAAGATAATTCCTTTGATAACTTTGTCCTTTTTGTTATTCCCGTAGATTTCCAGTCTCCTATTTTAAGAATATATTCAATCCTGAAGATGCAAAACCTCTTGAAAGTTCAATGACAATTTTTACATCATGGTTTTGCCAAGAAGCAATACTGTAACTTAAAGGTCTGTCAGCTTTTCCTGAGTTAAGTCAGTATCATAGATTTAACGCTGTTTGAATTGTTCATACCAGCCCCACACACCTGGTGAAATCTGCCAAAGTCTACAGTGTTTTCCAACACAGCAGATAATTTCAAAAGCTTTTGAAAAACTTTTGCAGCGTTGAAACCTTAAAAAAAAAACCATAAACCTACTGCTCTGTCCCACATTAGCATATATTCAAACTATTCCCAACACAGCAACAGATGCAAAAGTGTTTGGAATGCTGTTAAAACCTGTTCTCCTGGGATTCAGAAGAACACAAGACTTCTGCAGAACAGACCTTGTGTTTAGCACAACTGACCACCAGCCTTTAACAATCAAGCAGCACCACAGAAAAATGTGATGCTTAATAGTTTTTCCCCTCTTTCCATAGTTATGAGCTCCAGCACACAAACACAGGGGACTCCTGTTGTTCTGAACTTCAAGATCACTGTCTCTTGATTAGTTCACCTCAATGCTTTGTGCAGTAACTATCTAGAACTGTGATTTCCATTTTCTTACCTCTGCCTCTTTTCCTAGTGTTTCTCTAAAAAGTTAAAAGCAGTTCACATGATTCCATAGTACCGATACAGAAATATATCACTCCAATAATTTTTATGTTCGTAAGACAAGAAGCACTTAACTAAACTACAAAGACATTCAGAAAGTGTTGTCCAGTGTCTCATTTTCTTCCCTTCCTTCTGCTTTTGAACCAACTGTAGTAATCCTATGCATGAGTTATTAAACCCTGACAATTAGAAGTACTTGGTTTAAAACAGTGTGCCAGGTAAGATTTAGCTGGGAAAAAACCCCAAGTAGTCTGAAGGCCTTAAGATTAATGAGAAATTAGGCTTCTCTGCCCTTTGGAGGAGCAGAAAGGTAGCCTGGTGCAGAAAGCATTTTGAAGAATAAATGCATTAATGTGTGCAGCAGTTTATACCACTTCATAACTCATCTCACAGCAGCAAACAACTAAACCTTGAACTGAACTTCATCTAGCTGAGCACAGCAGACAATTTAGCCAGCCCCTGTACAATGCATCCCCACCTTCAGGAGTTCTTCAGTGCACCTGTATCCCTCCCTGACTCTAATCCCAGAATCCACTCCTGAACTCCTCAGGTTACACTGCAGGCTGTTGCTGCCCATGCTGCCATGATCCAAGGACTAGCTCAGCAAGCACCAATGCATTTACAGTTTCATGTTCATTTCAACAGTTTCTCATTAAATTCCTACAGACTCGGGCACTTTTCCAGTTTCTTGCTGCTTGTCAGTGACACTCCAGCCAACACAATTCCTCCAACCTCCAGAACAAGGCAACGAACCAGCCATGGCAGGTTGTACTAGATACAGATGATGCCTCAAGAATGGTGAACTCTGAGGACAGTAGTGCAGTCAGGGGGTCAGAACTACCTCCTGAATCTAGGGGATAGTTACAGCTCCATACCCCCAGGAGATGGGGAACTACACAGAAGGCACTAAAGCACTTTAAATCAAATAATTTACACTGTTTTCCCTTCACACTTGCCCTCTGAAGAGCTGAGCCGTGACCACAAGAACACACAGGTAGCACCCATCCAGAATGTACTTGACAAAGCTTTCTTCCAGGCTGGAGAGAATTATGCCATCAGTGTCCCAGCACCTCTTTATAAGCTTTCTCATGTTTACTTACAGATCTTCTTCGAATCCCAGCTGCTGAATCTGAGATTTGATTTTCTGCCCCGATGTCTTCAGTATGATATTTTCAAGGAGATGAAAATCATCCTGATTGAACATCTCACCATCCTCTAATGGGCCAATAAGCTACCAAAAAAAACCCAAAACAAAACAATCGCCATTATTAGGTAAAGGCTACATTGAAACAAAATCCAAGGATGTATTTATTTAAATACTCCAGCCCAATCTCAATGGCAACCAACTAGTTCAGGCTAGTATTAATGTCAATGGCAGCAGAGTTTAACAGCTAAATCTAGCTATTCAGAGCCAGGAGTCCCAAACTAAGGCATAAAATGCATATTAAATTATACATGCAATACTACATCTGAAAGAGGCAATAGAATACCAGGCCAATTCCAGGAGTCTAGGAAGACCCTCCTCTAGCCTTCAGAAGCTAAAAAGCTACCTAGGGAACTCTTACTATTTTAGTAGTGAGAGAAATAGAATACCAAACTCATCACACCTGAGATTTTTAACCCACTGAAAGTATACAATAACCACTGGGACATTGTCATGGGTTTCTGTGAAGAAAAAAAACCTGAGTTTTGGTAGAAGGGGGGGGCTACAGGGTGGTGGCTTCTGTTAGAAGCTGCTAGAAGCTTCCCCTATGCTATTGGAGCCAATGATAACCAGCCCCAGGAGGGACTTGCTGTTAGTGACCAAGGCTGAGCCAATTAGAAATCATAGAAACACCTCTTGTGATAACATATTTAAGAACAGGAGTTGTTGCACAGCTGGAAATTCCAGCCATGGAGTAACAACACAGACCTCAAGGTCGGAGCAGGAGGAGGCAAAGGAGGGACCCCACAGAAGCAGGGGAAGGACTCAGAGCTGCAGACCCCCTGCAGGTCATCACGAGGACCATGGTGGAACGAGCTGTCCCCCTGCAGCCCACGGAGGACCATCGAGGTGCATAGAGCCCCCTGCAGCCCATGGAGGAGCCCATGCTGGAGCAGGTGGATGCATGAAGGAGGCTGTTACCCCATGGGAGGTCCAAACCCACACTGGAGCAGGTACACTTTGTCCACAAGAGACTGCACCCCCATGATGGAGTGACCCACGAGACAGCAGAGGACTGTCTCTCGTGAGAGGGACCCCATGGAAGCAGGGGAAGGACTCAGGCCCCCTGTAGCCATGGTGAAGACCATTGGTGACACAGGTTGTCCCCCTGCAGCCCATGGGTGACCGTTGGGGTGCAGAGACCCCCCTGCACCTCATGGAGGAGGTAACCCCCAGGACAGCAGGAGATTGAGAAGAACTGCTGCCCAAGGGGTGGACTCACATCAACAGCAGCAGAAATGACAACTGACTGAGACCCCCTCATTCCCTGTTCCCCTGCATGGAAAGAGGGAGGGGTGGGGAGAAAGTGTGTTTAAGACTTTCATTTCTTACTTTTTAGCTCTTATCCTGTTGGTAATAAATTTAAGCATTATCCTCATTCTGAGTCTGTTTTGCCTGTGAAGTTAATTAGACCTCTGCCTGTATCCCTGCTCATAAATTCTTAGCTGGTTTTTTGTCCTTTGCCTTGGGAAAGGGGGGCCTAGAGCAATTTGAGTGGACACAGGGCATTCAGCCAAGGTCAAACCACCACAGACCTGCATGGGTGTTTTCCTAACTCAGAAGCAGAAAACAAAAGAAAACCCTATGCTGTACATAGTTGGGTTTCATTATTTGCAGAGAAATACTATTGTAACATCATTTACCTAATTTAAGATAAACTACCCTAAAAAAGAGCTGGTGGCAGAAACCAAGGCACCTTGGTCAGGGCCAGATGCAGCAGCATTTTGTCCAGTGAACTGAAGCAGCACAATCTTTCACATTTATCAGCCTTTTCCACCCCTGGACTTAATTTACGGCCACCATAAAAGCAACTCTGTTATTGAGAGATCTGAATTTGTACCAAACCGACTCTACACAGTACAAAGAAAAAGTCACACAGGTCTGAATAAATTCTAAAGGTAAATGAGATTTAAAAGAGGCTGAGACTCCCATGTCAGGTCCCCAGACTCTGCTGTTTAAGACTGGCTTCTCTCCCACATATGGAATATCTCTTTTACTGTTTGTTCTCACCCGTCCATTGCTGATCACAGCCCTCTGCCCCTTCTTCAGCTTTAGAACGTCTCTGCAGTATATTGCATGTGACAGAATAAAATCCATGTTAGGAGATTCAAAGGCTTCTTTGAAAATATTGGTATCCATACCCTGAAAGAAAAGAATAGAAATAAGAAGAAATGTTGACCTCTGCACACTTTTTAAAATGTTCCTTTTTGTTTATGTTCAAGAACATCTTCACCTCTTGCTAAAATTGATCCCTGGCCCCCCTTTTCTTTATGGTCTTAAACACAGTTTTTGTCTGTCACCTTCAAACATTATCCCAGTTTCTGTTGTGAAGAGCCACGGCTACATAGACCAGTTCTATTCTTGGTAAGTGAATCTTGTCTAACTTTTTTAAACATTGAGAAACTTAACTGTTTTTCTGAGCTTTAAAAAAAAAAAATCCCTCTCTTAACCTCCCAAGAAAGAACTGACTCTCTTCAACAGATCCCTGAACCCACATTTCTTTTGACTTTTCAAAGTTACATAGCTTTGACATGTATGAGGATTTACTTTATGTTTAGATTAAAAAAGCCAAACCAGCAAACCCAACAGTGTTACTCTCCATTGGCATTGTGCCTTCCGCATATGAATTTACTACACTAAAAAATTCATTTAAAGGAACAAGCCAAGTACCTTCCCCTTGCAAATGCCAACAGACATGCTTACCCCAACAGCAAATTCCAAGATGTCAGCCCCTGCCTCCAGGGCCTTTGCAGGTTCTTCTTTTGCCATCTTTGTGATGAAGTTCTTGGCATTATTTGAGGTTTGTGTCTGCAGAGCTGCCCACATGGCTTTAGCAACAACTGTATTACGGCTGTTGGGATCTTCAGTAGGATTATTAATCATGCTAATTCGAACATTATTGCTGGATTTCTGTGTTTAACAAAACAAGCATTGGGGAAGTTTTAGACTGCAGGTGTTTTAAATGAAAGGAACATATGTACTGGAATAACATTATAGCAAAAGCCTTGCATTTCTTAACCAGAAAATCAGCTTCTAAATGGGGTAAGTCACAGCACAAGGTTAAAACAATGGATGAACTGATCTAACATCAAGTATTTAGCTTATGTATAGGCACCACTGTGACAGGAATCTTCTAGATAATCCTGTGCTACACAGGAGATCTAGGACTATTGCCACCACTGAGCCTGGCAAACCAATGATTTAGCAGTAAAAGCTGTACACTTTTATGATTCAGTTATCCTTCCAGAATAAATGAGACAGAGCAGAGAGCAATGCTCATGCTCATCTCCAAACCAAAACACAGGCATTTCAGTTTAACACCAAGGGCTGAAAAGAACATCTTTACTGTATTAGCATAGTGCCAAGAAGGAATTCTGTCCTAACACAAGATCAGTGATGTTTAAGCCCCTGTCTTTCAAGATTCTATCAACTGCTTTGTTAGCACTGCTAACCCATTCCAATTAAAACATTGCCTACCTGATGTTTAATGGCATCATACAACAATTGCCTCCCTGAAGGTTTATCAAAATCACCAACAATCCAAAAAGTAACTGGTCTAACAAAGGAATCATCTGCAATTACAAAAGAAAAAAAAAAAAAAGGTAGGGGAAATTTGAGGGTGAAGGAAAGAAAAGTTTCTGGTTTTCATCATTTGGAGGTAAACTATGATGCACATGCAAAGACTTCAAAAAGAGTAAAACTCCACAGGAAGTTATGGATGAAGCTAATCTATGAAGCCTGGCAAGACAAGAATAATAGTACTGATATATTAGTTCTCATTAGGTCATTTGGAAAACCCACGTGGGTCAGCATGCATCACTCTTCCTAAGCTGAATTCTTTCAGTGTTTGTTTTTTTGCTGCCTTTTTAGCTAAAAATTATAAAAGACTCTGTAAATAACTTGCAGATTTCCACTAGGGTACAGACATACACACCCTTGCACTGAAGCTGTTAGTTCACAAAATCAGTTTTATATAGAGACAAAAGTGCTAGAGCAAACATGCATTTCAACAGCTTGTTTCATTTCCTGATGGTTCTAAAGCCAGAGTTATAAAGCAAGCAAAAATTCCCAAATGAAATGCCAAAGTGTGAGTTACCATAAATCTCCTTGGAAGACATTCCTGGTCAAAAAGCAGAAAGGAAAAGGGGAAAGGAGAGAGACATTAATAATTTGATAGTAATCCCAATGTGTATCAAAAAGCTGCAGCACCATACTGGGCACAGCTGAGTCACTACAGTTCAAATCCAACAAGCTACAAGTTTGTGCTGATTTTATTAGAATAGGCTTTGACTTCTTTTTCCCCTCAGACAGATGGATGCTGTAATTCCATACTACAGTATTAGTTACACTACATATTACCAGTTTCATAGGGTAGGGTGGGGCAATCATTCTGAAAACAATCTGGAAATAGTGCCATACCACTGTAACTTGGATATGACCCTTTCTCTTCCCTCCTTAAAAACCAACATGCCAGTGCTGTACAAGTACTGCTGGCTCAGCACCAGCAATAACTTCCCTATTAATTAAGAAAATAAATGTGCTACAGTATTTCTGCAATCAGGTAGAAGTTATTAAATATCTTAAGTGACAGAAAAGGCAGTGACCCAAAAATGTCAAGCCATGGAATTGCAAATTAATGCACTTTCAAATGAGCATGCTGAGGTATGGGTTTAATTAATGCTCCACAAAGGCAAAACAAGAAACCTGTTCAGATCCAAGTGACTGAAAATGAACCAAGGGCAAACATGAGACAGAAAGAACAATGGGAACATTTCAGGAAGTGCACACAGGTGGCAGTGGCTGAAGACAGTACTGGGGAAACAGGGGGGAGTCAAGAACAAGAGGAACTGGGTCAAATGAGAGTGGCTTTTTTATGATACCTAACTGAAATGGATACAGGAAAGGCCTGATGATGTCTGAGTAAGCCTGACTGGGCTCTGTATCATGTCTGTGTGTGCATTTCCTACACTGAGAGGTACAGCTGAGTTTTAACACCAAAGAGAGACTTTATGTGCAACTGTGATGATACTGTCATTGAAAAAGCAGTTCATACACTGGGGCAATAAAAACAGCACCAGCCACATTAGATGCTGTCTCATATAATGGACAATAACAATTTTCTTCTGAATCCATGTAACTTTCAGTAATTTTGAATTATGAGACAGAGAGCTAGAAGCCCTTTTATATTTTTCTAGTCACTGCAGGATCAGAGCTTACACTGCTGCATTTCTGCAGGTCACAGTACAGTGACAGCAGGTTGGGTGGTTATTCAGTAAAAATTTGAGGTGAGTTTAAAGAAGGAAAAAACATTCTTCTTCAATTCAGATGTCATGTCTTATTAAAACAAAAAAGTCTTTCTTTTTAACACTTAGACTGCACCATTACCCACAAGCCTGACCAAGGGCCAGAGTGTGTGTTGAGAACTGTATATAGACTTGGAAAGACACATAAAATAAGATTTGCATTCATAATCCACTGCAGATGTTACCTTTCTTTGTTAAATAGGTCATGCTGTTTGCAATAGCAGCTGTCTTATCTTTAGACTCCAACGTGGTAAATCGAGCAAAGTCATCCACAAAGAAGTTATCTGAGGAAGAGAACAAGTATTAGATGCCAAAGCAACCAGTCCACTTAAAGAAAAATCACTACTATTAACCAGAACATATCCCATTTCACTCCTAGTAATACTGCTTTTTATGTCTCATTTCCACTGTTAATACATAGGCTGAGAAATATATGTTGTTGTCTCACAAGTTACTGCACTGCATATTTGAAAGGCAGAAGTCAGTGAAAAGAATTGTCCAAGTCTCACTTAGTTGATGCTAATACATGTAAATAATATATACTTAAAAATCCACTGTGTTACTATTCTTCAAGCAACTCAAAAAAGGCAGTTGTACTGTCATTAAAATGCAGTCACTGCATTGGGTGTTCAAACATTTAGCCATGGAAAGTTCTGCTAAATCTGAAGTAATTCCAGAAATGACTGTCAACTCCTGCTCAAAAGAATGTCAGAACTAAGAATCGGGTTGCTGTATAAAACATTATGCACTATAAAACATTATGCAGTCATATAAAATATGCATTATATTACTGTTCTTGGCTTTTCTCAGCATTACTAATTTCTCCATTTTATGAGTCATATTCCCCTAAAGGTTTATATAAAATCAAAACAAATTTCTATTTTGAAAAGATGTGGACAAAAATGTTGCTGTTGGATGTAACACCTTCCCTGCACCAAGGCTGCAGCATCACTTAGAGTGCTGTTAGTGCTTTGCCACTAGAGCTTTCCATCGGGACAGCAAAAATCTTTGACTCAGATACTTCAGGTATAATGCAATTAAAATCATCTCTTACTCATTCCTGTCAGATCTAGGTACTCTCTGTCAGATGTTAGAATTCTTGAGTTAATTCTTGGAACAACATTAGGCTGGTTCATGATATACTCAACCACATCTTGGTCATTAGATAGTTCACCCTGAAGGAAAGATCAAAGAAGCAGTATTTGTTACCTGACATATATAATTGCCTTAAAAAAAAAAAAAAAAAAACCTTAAAAGTTAAGTTGCCTGGTATATTATGTAATCTGGTTTCTCTCTAAAGCCATAGCTGAACTCAGCACCTACCAGGTACACAGCTCTCTGGAAGATGCTGGTGGTTTCCAGGATTTTGTGCATTGTCATGGTTTCCAGGTCATCAGGATCCAGCTGATCTCTTTGGAAAGGCATTCCATTGAACAGCACAACAGGGAGAGGGCCTACACCTGTTTGCTCATAGTAACCTCTTGCTGCCTAAAGACAGAAGAAGCAGCAGTTTTACCACATCAGCCCATTGCCACATGGTTCCTAACGAGCCATGCAATATCCACAGGACTATTCTAAACACACCAAGAGATTCTCTGACAGCTCCTGTACGATACAGAGAATATTAATTTTACACCGTGCATAAGAATGTGTACCTTACATGGCACAAGACACCCCTGACTTTCAGAGTTTCAAAGCAAAAAAAGTTACTTCATAACTCAGAAATGCAGAATACTCCATTAAGTTCATATTGTGAAATAATTCCAATGAGTGCTTTCTGGTAATAGCAAAAAAGGCACAAGAGGAAATCTGACTGCCTGTGGAAGCAAATGCAACATAAGCAGTGACAGCTGTAACACAGGACAGGGCAGAGAATTTTCTTATTTTTTTTAAGAATGCGTTTCTTAAACCTGTGGGAAAATATTTACAGTGGAGCAGAGGGTTATTATGTCAAGACAAATTTCCTCATTTCATGTAACTATTGCAAAAGGCACAGTCACTGACACTCTGTTAGGGACAGAAGTTAAACGGGTTCTCCTGGTAAAGCTTCTGGTTGAGGCTTCTCCTATCATACAAAAATGTCTGCCTTACTTTTATGGATTTTTATTTCCTCAAAAGGCTTTTCCCTTCACTATCCTACATAGTATCCATATCCATGGAAGATAGAAAGCAGGTGTGCATATGAGCCTTTATCTATAACCCTGACTGCATTTACAGATGTAGGCAGCATCTTGTGTGTTACAGACCTACTGGTGACAGTATTTTCATTACTTCTTTTAGAATATTCAACAAAAGCAGAACCTCAAATAAAATCTGCTGCATGTAAGTGGTCCAACAGTGATTTGCTATCCCAATTTTCTCCACACAGAAAAGTATCAGCCCTAAAAATAACTTCAAGAATTATTTGCAGAAGATTGTTGAATGCCTTGCTATAGGAAAGCCATTTTGAATTCATCATCGTGGCTTTATTTCACGCAGTGTTCAAATACTGATATGGAAACCCCACACCAATCCCTTCCAACATTAAGCCTCTTGATTTTCTCATGAACCATTCCATTACCTTGATTTTCTTTCTAGCAATTTTAAACTCTACTGAAGTCTGCACTCCAGAATGGAAGCATGATTTATGAGTCACATGGATGTTATCTTGGTACTGTGCAAATAGGTTTTAAAAAACATGTATCACATTATATGTATTATGTATATTCTAAAAAGTTTGTGCTGAGCATAAATACTTAGTAAAGTCACCCAATGTGATAACAAAATAGTTACCTGGTTGGTAAGAGACTTGGATCACGAAATTGTACCTAACTGTATTTTCAAAATGGCATTTAAGCAAAAAAAGTGGAAAAAAGCTCTATTTCATTAATTCTTACCTTTCTATTTTGATCGTAGGCAGAGTCAATTCCCAGAACGCTGTTGATTTCGACATAAGGATACTGTTTCTCCAGAACACTAACCACGTGCTCCACCTTGAGCTGCTCTCCTGTTTTTACTTTGTTATATATCTGAAAGGGAACACAAGTTTACAGCTGCAAACTATAAAGCCTCAATGCTTATCAAGGTATGCCGTCACCTGGATTACATTAGTTGTAATAAGGTGTTAGCAGCCAGACTGCAAAATATATATCCATATTTATTAGCCACAATAACAATTCCTAAGCACTTGTAGCCATTATCATTATCTTGCTACACCTTGTAGGCATTCCAGTGAGATTAGAAGAAAGTAAATAAGTATTTTTTTTAAATAATAACTTGCATCTTTAATTAGAAAAGGTATTTGAGGGGGAAAAGTAGTGCTTTGGGGAAAAAAGCCTCAAGTAAAGCATACCAAAGGAGCCACTCAACCCTTCAGAACTTGGGATATGCTTATAAACAATATATAAGACCTCATATGTAAAGTAGGTAACTGTTTCCCTCTTAAAAGCACAATATTTTACTTTGAGTTACAAATATATACCAAAAAAGAAAAAAAAGTCACTGTCTTTAACTCACCAGCAATTTAATGCCCCACCCTGCCAATTTGTGTGTGTCAAACCACAGGTGAAATGCATTTACCAGCACCTTCGTTATCCTTTAATGTGACAAAAGTACACAGGTGGAACCACTCAGAGCAAATTACAATATTGAAGGGATACAGTTCAGAACTCTCAGACAGAATGACCAAAGGGACAGGATCACAAAGACATGCACAAGTGTTAAGTGTCACATTTAAACTTTGTCTCACTTGTTAAAGTTAGGGCAGAAGCACTTTGCAAAGACACATGTATTGTGTGGTAGTAGTATTTGGAGATACCCTTGAATAATAACAGGTCAAAGAACAATTCCTTCCATTACTTACATATTAGCCCATTAAGATAATCTTACATACATGGAAAAATACTAAAAAAACATTAATATCCCTTTTAAATTAATACTTACAGACATAACAGTCTGGAAAGCATAACTGTCGTCCATTTCTTGTGCCACATAATTGTACGTCCTAAGGAGGGCAACTCCAGCATCCTGAAGTCCATCAACGTCCTCTGAGTCATTAACCACAAAGACTAGTCCTATTCTGCAATTAAACAGATGCCCAAATCATCAATTTATTACACTAATAAAGAGTCAACTCTTCACACAACTGTCAGCTACAATCATTATCTTAGACAAAGGTTTCTTCTAGAATAGCCTGGTAAGAAGCAGATCAGAGCAGCCAGGAATCAAACTTAGGACATATAAACTGTAATGAGGCCATCAGAATCTTGCTTTTCATCTCTCTCTCATCCCAAAGTACTTAATTTAAATTTGTTTTGGACTGTTAAAGAAACTGAACTCCATTTTGCCAGTAGCAAATGTTACATTCAAAAAATGTACACACACCTTCAACACAAGGTATGTAACCTTTCTGCAGTGTCCCAGCAATGCCCATTTTACAACTGGAAGTCACAAAAATAAAACTGATGTAAAAACCCCCAAATGTTAAAACACAGCAATTACCTCAGTGGGATGTGGTTACTGAAGAACATCTCTACCACGTTCAGTAATTCTGCTGTGGTCTCTTGAGTAGGATCTACTATCAGCACCTGCACACAAATAGTACATGAAAAGTTTCTATTCCCTTAAGAGGTCAAGAAGGGGTTTTTGATCAGAGATTGCTTTAATCATGTCTCAGTGCAGAATTACTGTCAGTCCTACTTTACACACTGCCAAGGAGATGAGCCCCACAGCTTCAGGTGGTTCAAGTCCCTGTCTGCCCCTAATCAGAGTTCTTTCCTCTATAGGGCCACTCTGCCCCATGACAAGAATTATAGTGCAGAATTTATAAACTCCTTATTAGATCTTTAAGTAATTTACCAAGAGAATTTACCCAGGAATAAGCTGAGGGGTGTTGATCATACTTTGAAGTCTTGGTGCATGAGTGCTTTCTAACTGAAACAACTGAAGTTGATCTTAACTCTGCTAAGAAGACAGTATTTAACAAATTTGAGGGACTTCATTAACCAATTTTAGGTGTTATCACAAAATGCAACACATTCATACTCATCAGATGATAGTTTCTTCCACTGATAAAGCATTTTTTGGCACATAGTAGATCCCAGAGAATCATGCTCAATAATCTCTGAATCTCAGCCACAACTTACAAGTAGAACAAAACCTTTTAGAAAAGCATCCTATCTCAAGCTACTTAAGTGACAGGGAATCAAGCATACACATGAGACAGACTGCAAAAGGTAATGTCCCTGCTCTTGGCAAAACAAAATGCATATTTCATTTCTAGTAAGTTTGCCACTTACAAAATTATGGAAGTTTTTTCTAATTTGTCTGATCACTCCTGGAAACGTGGGACGCAGGAGTTCTTGCACACTGGAAGGCCAGGAATTATACCGGCTGTCAACTTCAAGATTGTTGATCCACTAAGAAAAAATAACGGCATTTAAATGATTGAGACTTCTCCTGCTTGAGTCTGAGACTGTAAAATATTTTCAGATCACAAACTATATCGAGAACTGTATAAAGAAGAAATTAAGCTTTTTAAAAAGAGCTAATTATATTTATAACCTTATTCTGCTTTTCTTCTTGCTGATTGTGAGATCATGACAAAAGTTCCCCGACAGCTTAAGAATGCCCTGCCAAGCAGCAAATCAAGTATTTCCATCCAAAGCCATACTCACTGAAATTGCAGGGCTCCTGATGTCCACAGCATAGTCAGAATCTGATGGCTGGATGTTCAACTTGAGAACATTGTGCAGGGAAAGACCCTCAATCCCTAAGCTGTGCAGGCCTTCCATAACACGGGCTTCATTGCGGAGCACATCGATCAGGCTGGAAGGGAAAGGAAAATTGTGCCGGAATTTAAAGACACAGCAAATAACTTGCTCTTATCCTAAGGGTTCACAGATGAAAGCTATAAAAAAGGCTGCCATTTCTACCTATCCTAAGGAAATTGAGATAACTTAAACCTATTCAGTTTCTAGGGAAAACTACATTAAATCAGGATAGCTAATGCATGACATACATACGCCATTTCAATTCCACATTATTGAAAGACATCTTGACAAACATACAGGGTGGTTTTCAGATGAAAATGTTACAGTAGTTTATACTTTGAGACTTGGTCTGCTATCTTCACAATAAAACCTGTATGTTGACAGCCTTGAAGACCAAAACCTTGCTAGTCACAGCACAGATCAAAAGAACGGTACAAAGGTGACTTCCCATTTCAATCTTCAAGGGTATTCTAGGTTTCACATTAGCTTTTTTGTTAGAAATGCCCCTGAATAAGAGAATGGACCTTTGCTTTCTACAGTGCTTATCAATTAAACCTAGTCTAGATATAGACTTTGTGAAGAAGGTTCAAAGTTGTCTAAATATGCAAGCTCCTAAGCAGGAAATGATTACTGTGAAAAATAAAACATTCCTACCTGAATATGTCCTGAGTGTCTAAATCAATAAGTAGCCCATTGATGAACAGGGCAGAATCTCCTGGCTGCAAACCCAACGTTCCTTTGAAATACTGAAAGAAAGTACAAGGCCATTAAATGAGTGCTCTACACAGAAAATGTTATTACTTAACGTGTCAAACTGTAAATTTTATCTCCCTTACTACATTACAAATTGCATTATATTACTTCTTCAGCTGCAGTCTTTGCTTTTTGCACAGAGCCATTACCAGAGGAAAACACAGCTGAAGTCATTTAGTGCAGAGATACACAAATCAAAATTCTATTTGTTTCTTCCTACATGATTCAGTAGTGCATTTGAAAGTCCCTGAGAATATTTTGTTAAACATACTTAGATAGAATAGTTAAAATGTTTGAGATAAATAATTAGATGCAAAGCAGATGGTCAAATAGCATCCAGTTCTTCTCTTCCAAAATGCATACTACAAAGTCGTGTGTGCAAACACCGATCATTATCTTGAGCAACACATAAACCTTAAAAGAGAATCATTATTCTCAAAGCTTGAATTTCTATTAAAATATAAGTGCAAAGGCACTGCCTTACTTTCTGAAAGCATTACCTTCTGGTTCTCTTCAATTTCTGCTCTGAGTTCTGAAGAAACAACTGTTCTTGTTATGGCTCTACAAAATTAAAAACATCATGCTGTTAATCATTTTTCTGTGTACCTAATGGATAGAGATCTACTTATCTTACTTTTTGTACCTTACATATTAATATAATTAACCCTCTAGTATATAGAGCTGCAGCCAGAAGCACTGGCACTCTGTGACACTTTTGAACAGTAGGATGCAGCATTTTTCTTACAGTATACAATTCAGCAGCACAAAAAAGTTAACCACATGCCACCTCTCAGTGTCTAATTTCACATTAACCATAATAAAAGTGGGCAGCTGACAGAAAGGTAGAGGTGGAGGCTGGCAACAGAAAATAGGGGGGTTTCCCTACACATGGTGGGTTCCCATTCCTTCCTTACTTTGGATCTAGTGATTGCATCATCACAGAACAGGCAAGTACAGACCACAGATCAGATTAAAAACATAGTGAGAGTGCAATGCCTGTTTTAAGAAGCTCTAAATAGCACCTTAACATCAGTTAGTGGGAAATAAGTCCAGAATTCAGTTTCTTTTTATTGTCATCTCAGGTATATCTCTACCTATTCAAATACGAGGACCTCCTATAACACCAACTTCACAATCCAGGCCATGGAATTTATTACAAGATATTTCTAGGTGGGTTGGGCAGACCAGATTATGTCTGAATTTTTTGAAATTGATTTGAATATGCTAAAGACAGACACTGACACAGTGCAAAAACCAGTAGATTTGCACGTCAGCCTCTGACATGAGACTGAACTGTTTGGCAAAGTGGATGCCAGAAAAGTGGGATCCTGTGAATGGATAAATACTAAGGCCACCAAACAGAAAACCCAGCCAATAAATTCTTGAGGACTTGATGCAATAGGTTCAGAAACATTTCACAACAAAAGAGCACAGCCAATTCTGGCACATTTTCCACCAGTCCACATCAGCTCCCATGCAACAAAACCACTGTAAGATCCTATTTGCAACTGTAGGCTGAAGAAATTCTCTACATAAACATTCCCCAGTGTTTGCTTCCAGCTAAATGAAACTCGGACATTAACCCAACCAATGCTGCTTATCTCAGGTTCTGCTCAGAAAAAAGAGTAAGAAAACTTCCCAGAACTCATAATTAAAGTTACCTGGCCTTTGTAGGAAAGTTCTGACTGAGATCTTTCATGACCATCAGAGCATCCACGGTGGGGGCAGTCAAAATGCGAGCAGCAGTTTGAAAACTCAAATCTTAGAAGTAAAGAAATAGAAATCAAGACCTCAAAAATGAAAACAAGGCAATGTAGACACAGCATATCTTTAGCATTCAACTTTTTTGCATGTTACCTAAGAAAACTAATTTTCTCTCTGTACCAAGATACCTTTTTAAAAATCATCTTAGTATTCACCTTCTATCTGTTGCCTTGAAATAATTAACCCTTTCAAAGTAAACCTGCCTACAGGTTGCTCCAGTGAGTCCAAACCAGCACACTCTCTCCTTTGGTTGAGGTGGGAGAATTTGCCCTTCCATTGGATATAAGTAGATTCCCTGTGGCTACCACTTATGTTTAGCCTTTCAAATTCATCTTCTTGAGAGGATTTTTTTCCACAGGCCTCTACAAATGGGAAAGAGCCCAGAGATGCATGCAGATGATTCTGAAATATGCTTTTCTTCTGGTCTTGAGAAAACTCAGCTTTCTACACCAAGACTGTGATCATGGAAAGTAATTTGACGTTCCTTTGCTTTTCTGCCTTTAGCAGACCATACAAGCAGCCAGACTAAGAGCAAGTGGCTCACTGGATTTCACAATATAGAAAGCAATTTGTGTGTCAGAAGTCCTGTGAAACAATCTTTCTAAAAGCTATTTCAAAAGGACTCTGCAAAAAAAGGTGCTTTAAAAAATTCATTATTTTTCATTGCAGGAATTTACAGTCAATGCCAATTGTATCACCAGCAACCTTGACTGTGCAGAATGCAACAAGATATATGAGGTTTTATGGACCAATATTGAAATCCTTCACCCAGATTACCTTGCAGCTGCCATACTTTCAAAGGTGCCATCTCATTGGTACTTTCCACGAGGTGTTTTCTGAGCTCCTTTAACTCTTCTGTCAAGTCAGGATACAGCTGTCTAAAAGGGTACAAGGGTCAAACAACTTCTGTGGTTTTCTGTAAGCAAGTTTGCTGCTAATTCAAAGAAACTACCATATGGAAAGATGCTGCTAACACATATGGGTAACTCAGACATGTAAAAAATAGTAACAAAGCAAAAGATCAGCATCTCTGCAACAAGTGTTTTGATATAACAAATACCAACAACTTAGATAACTGAGTTTTACCTTAGTTTTCCAAACAGAAATCCTTGCACTTCATCAATAGGGTCATTTTCATCTATGACTGTAGCATTCACGTCTGTGCCTATAAACACACAGAGAACACCACTAGCACCAAGCTATTCAGAAACAGAAAAGCAGGAAAATCTGGGGGTCTGTACGTGTATGTGCACATGTAAATGAAAATTACACACACATGTTACCCCATCAAAATAGTTTTGGCAGGTGCATGAGTTTTCAAAACAGAGATCGGTGCTCTAAAAGCAGCAAAAGCAATTCTTGTAGAATTCTAAGTTCTGCCTTCCCAAAAGACCCCAAGAACAGGAAAGGCATTCTGCTCTAAGGATGGATAAGTTAAGGGAAATTCAGGTAGAGAAATTGCTTTCCACCTGCAGAGAACCTGGCTGTCTGGTATAATATTAGCTGCATTAATAGTGCTATTACTAAGATCTAGTTCAGAGCCATGACTCCATCCTGCCCAGCATTTCACAAAGCCAGAAGACAAGTGCCATGGCAAAGATATGCTTAATAGGGAACATGCTCCCAGAAGTAATTTCAGAGCTAAGGAAAGAATACCTGCAAATCATTGATAACAAAATAAATATAAAACTATCTTTGCGAAATTAAAATGTTCACTACAAATACTTAAAACAGTAATTCACCTTTCACCTGCGTATCATCCTTGGCCTTGTATTCTGTACTTTTAATAGCCAGCTCTACACCATAGCCAGAGAGGTAGACTTTTTCACTGCTGGAATTCTGGAAGGGAAAGCAAATGGTATAAGATTATTGTTTTGATGTACAGAATAAAAAATAAAAGCTGCCACTTCCCAAAGCCAGGAAATCTCAAGGTGGTATGCCCTTCAGACATACCTGGTAGTGAGAAACACACACAGTGAGTGATTCTGCAGTAACATACTCTAATAATTATACTTCTTGTATTTTAACACACTTTTTGAAGTTCAGCAGGCATGAATTACCTCTACGAACCAAAAATCACCAAAAACCACAAAGTAAAGAGGAACACAAAACAAGGTTTTCAGGTTACAGTGGGTGAGCCAAGCAGAATGGGATAGATTCCTGTCATCAAATCAGGTAGAGGGAGGAAAAGGAACTTCAGCTGTGAAGTTAAAAAATGAAACATTCACTGAAGAATTATTGCAGAGAATTACAGGAAATAAAACAATTAGTAAGAAAATTAATACATAATTAGCTCTGACTAAAGAGAAAAACCATTATTACTTGTTAAAAGTATTTTGAAGTATAGAGGAGCCACATAACAGCACCAAGATCTAACATGGAATACACTTAAATTTGAATATAAACACTCCTCCCAACACTGATAAATGAATTCTGTTTATAAATGGAAAGTGATGTATGCAATGTATTACTTTATTTCATTAAAAGTGGAAGCAATGTTAAAAGTGAACCAGTCAATGCTTTTTCTTTTTTGTTTTTTGGGCTTTTTTGCATTTAAGCCTGGCAGCTATACAGCAGGTGTTGGTAACATTCAGTAATACTCAGGAAATAACCAGTTTCTCAGAGTTTTTGAAATGTAGTTTTAAACACTAATTCACTGGCCATGGGCAATATAGTGGAGGAAGATGGAAACCAGGATAATTTGCACTAGGAATGGTGAGTGGTTCTGTAACAAAACTATTGAAACAATGCCTTTCTTTTGAAAGCAGTATCTTAATGTTAATCCTTGCTTTTCCTATAAAGTAACTAAGTGGCCTGACTATGAAAGATCTGACTCTTTCCTAAGATCTAATATAGGTAGAGAAACATTGGGGGATTTTTAAAGTCCCTAACTAATCTGGAGTTCGATTCTGAATGTGTGAAATCAAATGACCCTCTTACTTGAACAATCAGGAGATTTAAATGTATTCTGTATTGCTCAGCTACAGGCAATAAAAAATAAAACTCTGAGTGTATTCCAAATAAGTACTGAGCAGCAGCACATTATGCAAATGTCAAGTTAAAGGGAACCAAATTGGGCCAATTTTCTTTTTTAAAACCCAGGCCAGTTACTCTTTCTATTTCAAACACCTCTGTTAAAATGCAAAAATATACTTACAGCAATGTAGTGTCTGAGGACATAGGTGATTTCTCCTGCCTCAGCCTTTGAAACAAGCCTCCTGTGGTGTCTGTAGAACTCCTCTGAGCCAATCTCAGCATAAAGGATGACAACAGGACTTTCTGGGTTGGATGCTGGGTACTTGTGGTCCCCTTTGAACAAAAATGGCTTTGGCCTGAGAGGAAGCATTGAAGATTGCCACAGTGTGAGTCACAGCATTTCCCCACTCAGTGCAAGGTGCACAGTTTTGTCTCCTGTTTAATCACTACTCCTGTTTTCACTGAATACACGTGTCAAGCTATGCCCACATATTATCAGGGTTGGTAACACTTGTTGCATGTTGATAATGCTTTGTTAAAACTGAACATATGAAAATGAAAGAAGTGACTAAGAGCTACTTTGAATCTAATACGATCCTTATTTTAAAAAGGAACTATTTCCCTTCAATTTCCAATTAAATTCCCCCACCCCTGTGATTCATAAATTCTGTATGAAAAATTAAAAAGGCTGAAAGAACAGATGTTCCAGGAACACAAATTTGGTTTAGTATACAAACAAGAAGGTGAATAAGAAGACTATTTTTAACTCCTGCCTTTATATTTTGTCTAAAACACAATGAAACATTTAAAATAGTCCCAGTGAGTCAGAAGGATATGTCTGCATATTGAGAAAAGCTCTTTATGCTTACAAAACCCAAAACTACCAAGAGATTATTATGAAAACAAACTGAAATTTAAGGGCTTGGGTTGGTTTTGGTTTGTTACTTGTTTTATTTTCTAAAGAGGTATTATAGCTTCATTTTGTTACTAGCAGTAACATTCAAGTTCAGTTCTCAGAGAAATCTGCATTTGAAATATATATTGTGAGGTAATGCTTTTCTTTGTTAATGTGAAGAAATTATACAGAGAAAAAAAAAAATACTGTGCATGCTTCTAGTCATCCATGAAACAATCTGTTACATTAACTCTCATTTTAATATGCAGCCCAGCTCCTTCTATTCTCCCTGCATACTGGAGGCTTTAAACACTCCTAAGAATTCCTACTGTCCTTCAACAGTTTCAAGGTGTTCCAGGATTTGTTTCCAGTTTTTCCTGTGCACATTCCCCCTATCAGAATTTCAAAGAGGAAGGGACAAGAAAACAATCCTTGCAACCTGGATTAATACAAAAAACAAGACTGCCACTCCTTTGCAAGCAATAGACAGGATAAATCAACACTGAAGAAAGTAGAAACTACTGGTTTATTACAATGTCTTCACAGCACTAAATCTAAATTTTAAGAGGTAATCCAGAGGTAGGAAATCAAGCAAATACCTGTTTGAAGCTGCCTGTAAAAGGTTTCCAAGAGAGTCAAATTCACATGTCTTCTCCCCATGCACAACAAAAAAGAGGGCACAGCCCTTTGGTGGAGGTTCATCTGCTGCTATCTGTACAAAATAATTGTAGTAAAAAAGCCTGAATATTTCCCCTTAGAACAAGTGAAAATGATATCAGTACAGCTATGCAGCAAACAGTATCTGATTTCTTATATTCCAAACTAGTACTTCTTCCATGCTTATTACATAAACTTAAATGCAAGGTGAAATTGCAAAACTGAGAGTTAAGCCCTAACTTATTTCCCAGTCTGTTACGATTAACTGTAATGTTAGTTCCAGGTACAGAAAGCAAGGCTTGCAGTTGTAGGGGGTCTGGTTGAGGTTTTTTTGCATTACACATCACAAACCTCTGTATTTGTTGAATATCAAATGACAAAACTATTCCAGATGAAAAAGGAAGATGTTTTATAGTATTACCTAAATAAAGCACATTCTAACATGAGACAACTTGCAATGAACTCTCTATTACCCACAGTTCAAAAAAGAAGAGAATAAAATGAACTTCCATTTATGAGTTTTAATCACTAGAGATATATATTAATGGATTATTATCTTCCAGTAAGTACAACTGAGCGACAGGAAGAGCAGCAGCATCACAAGTACCAACACAGCCATAGGGATTTTCCTTATAAAAGTCTTCACACAATTATTAGTGCAGCAGACAGAGTTATGCAGACGTGTCAAAATCCCAATTTCTTAATCTACTTTAGACAAAAAAAACTGGCACCCCATGAAATTCATATATACACATCTGTTCTGCAGCTCAAGTGGATGGAGCAGTTAGTCAGTTCAAGGTTGTTATGCTCTCAAAAGTCTCCTCTCAGAGCTTGCTCCTTCCTGGGCCTTAGGCAAATCTCTGCACATCATTTGAGCATTTCCTGTACTAACCTGTTGAAAAGCTTGAACTGTTGCAGAATAAGAGCGCAAAGACAAGGAAAATTTCAGCAAATTCTGCTGCAAAGGTGACAGAGTCTGGCAGGCTACTTTCAGCATCTCCTGGTAAGAAGAATAATCGCTCCCTGCAAAGTCAAAGTATCAGCAGTTATCCTCCTATACCATATTCTCATTGAAGAGGGACTGTTCATCTTATGATTTATCCTAACGTGGGCTAATTAACTGTAAATATGCACAGCTGTTCCTCCTCAGTTTTTATTACAACCAGTTCCACAAATGGATGAGAGTGGACTTCAATATAGACTCATGAGAGTAACTTAAATACACTCCTGAGGTTGCAAACACAGCCTGGAGAAGAGAAACTGTGAAGAGCTCCCATTTAATTTTGGTTGAGAAACAGTAACACAGAGAAAAGGCATTTATATTATTTTATACTTCATGTTGAAAAAGAAACTAGCAGGCAAAATGTTTCAGACTCATCCACTACAGCTTTTGTCAAATGGGCATCCCAAAAGCATTTGAGCATATTGCAGCAAAAATACTACTGAAATCAGTATTTAAAAAGTCAAATGAGGACTAACACAATGGAAGATGAAACATCATGGTTTATTTTTCAACTATCAATCAGCATCAAGAAAAAGACTATGAAACTTACCATCATGTTCAGATGTCTTAATATTCTCACTAGCTTCCACAAAATTCCAGAATTTTTCTTGACCTTCTTCTGACAAAAATTCACTGAGTAAGAAGAGAAGTTAGCTAAATCTATGAATTTTCTCTCAAGTCACAAATGCAGTACCTTGTAAAGCTTTACAAAAAGTTCATTCCTACCACTTATTTTCCTACTTCAGAAAACTGTGTTACTAGAAAGAGCAGTCCAGGAAAGCTAAAAACAAAAACACACCTAAACAAATACTAGTTGCAGACCAGGACAAACACATAGTGCACAAAACCAGCTTATAAGGCAGCTACTGATCTCTCAGTGACCACTAAAGGGCAGCAGTACCCATCCTGGGAGCATTCCCCACTAATGCATTTCTTTGCCAGCTCTCTTTTATGAGAAACACACAGTTTTGTTTATTTTGCTGTAACAAACTGTAGATTACTGCAACTATGAGCTTTGGTAGGGTTTCCTGTTTGTTTCTTCTTAAATCAGCCAAAGGAGAAGTCACAGCTCCATGATTAGGTCGGTATACAATGTTAGACAGTAAAAGCAATTATCTAAACGGTGCTAACAACAAATACTGTATCATGTCTAAACATGTAACACACTTGCTCGATGCTGTAACAGAATGTTTGGAGTCCACTCACTGCCACAACAGCCTGTCTGTTCTGACCCAAGGTGGCAAGTGCTGCTCTTAACACCTGGGTAACAAATTGCCTTGCCGGGCTAAGTACACCCAACAGCAGGAATGATTTTACACTGCAGTGCTGCATCATGCTGCAGTTCATTCCAGGTGAACGATCCTACCTATGGATATTGTATTCCAATGTGCCCTTGGCTCATTATTTCATTTGCTTACTGTTTCATGCTCTCTCAGGGTGAGCTTTTCCCCAGCATGTATCTTACAGTGTAAGGGTATTTAAATCCTGGCATTAACACCTGTGCTTTTCATTCTACTGCTTAAGGAACCTTCAGTCTTCAGCTTCAACAGAGAAGGTTACAGAAAAGTAATTTCATCGAGGACACACCTGTCCTCTGACCCCAAATTATGCCCATGTGAATGCAACCCATCAGTGCTCAACTATCCTCAGGTGAAGCAATCTGCAGTAACACAGACAGAATTCCATATTTGGCAACACCCTCAAGTGACACAAAATTAAGCTCACACACACATTCTTAAACAAAATCCTAAAAGTCTTATTTTGCACTGATATCTCCAAATTAATATATATATATATAAGAAATTACAAGGACTTCAAAAGTGCTAAGTAGACTGACAGTGAAAAGACAGCATTTTGCTTTCTTTTTTCATAGCATCTTTTAAAAAAAGTCTTTAATACCATAGAAGAAATCTCCCCAGGGTGACCTGCACAACTCTTAGCCAAGCAGCTGACTTTAATCAAAGCTCAACTCACATGAACAAAGTTAAACTGAAGCTTTACTGAGCTAAATACACACAAGCAGCTGATATATATCAAAATCCACAATCAATGCTGAAGTAAAACCCCTTTTGTTATGGAACCTTACTAAACCATGCTAAACCTCTCCACCTGGTGCCTTGAGTAAAACTTCATAAGGCCAAAAAATACTATGTTTACAGTTATTAAAGTTTGTTCTAATACATAATGAATTAATTAGGAAAAAGAACTATTACTGTCTGCTTTAAAATGTCCTCCCATCTCCCTACACACAGCAGTGATCATGTTCAGCTGTTAGTAATGAGTAATGATCAGAATCCAAAGTGCCACCAAACAAAGAGAACACATTACTTTATCCTAGAAGCATATTCTGATTTGTCAACAAAAAAAAAAAATCACAATGTACTTACCTTGTTTCAAGGAGTAAAGGAGTTGAAGACCACTTTGTAGTCAGAGATGTTGTCACAGCCTTAGAATCTCCTTTTACAAGTGAAGAGCTGAAGCAGATTCCAAGAACTGCAATAAGTATTCCCATTTTATAGAAGCCTGAAAATGATGAAGAAAAAAAAAAAAGTTAGTTTTGCATTGTCTCTTTTTATAAATACAGGACCTCACATATTCAACTATATTAAGACATTTTAAGATTCAGTGGCCCATTTAATGCAATACATCAATGAGAAGATCATCATCTCACCTGGGCTTACAAAATTAGAAAATACCCTGAAAATTTAAAGAGAGGCAAGGAATTTACAATCTGACTCCTGAGCTGCAGTTAAACTTAAATCAGTGCCAGATTCCTCTGTGTTTATGCTTTCAAATAAGCTTGCTTCAGTTCTGAGACACCCACATCACCTACTACTTGCTTTAGGAAGAGGTACTGCAAACTGCATATACTTCCAACTAGGTGAAAATCCAGCCCACCATTCATTTTATGGGAGGAAAAGTCACACCCTGCATTTGCACCAGTGGAGTACTAACCAGTGTCAGACAGGCCAGGCAAGGATGAGGTTCCCCAGTTAGCCCTTTAGGTTCTGCTGGGCACAGTGGACTGCTTCTCTGGGGAATGAAGAAACAAGCATTTCCTGGATGCACTAAGCACCACCAATTTTAGAAGCTGGAAAATGAAGGAAATAATGAAAACAGACTCAAATGATACAACTTACTGCAAGAAATACGACAAAAAGGGAAAAAAAAAAGCCATTTATTGCCCTTCATGTGTGCTTTCATGCCTTTGGGTTCTCTGAGTTATACAGCAGAACAGCTGAGTGGAATTTCCTTGCCCATAACTCTTACACTTAAGGAAGACCTGAATTCTCCTGCTGGCTTTTCATTACAGTCACCAAAACGTCAAGTTTTTCCCCTCTCTCTGACTAGACTATATTTACTACACACCCAATATACACCCAGGTACTCTCTCGTTTCTTCATGGTTATTTTTCTGGATAACTCATTTTCCATTTTCCCCCTGCAAGTGAAAAAACATCCCACACCATTTCCACACCCAACAACCTGCCAGAATCTAACTCATGCCTCTTTTTCATTATCATCTTAATGTGAAAAATAGTGTTATGTACCTGTATATATCTACCTAGACAAAAAAGCTGAATCCTGTTCCCTTTAAAAACTTACACCCCTCCAGCACAAGCTTACCAGCAATCACTCAGCCATTGCTGTTTTACTCAGGATTAAACCAGAAATGCCTGCTGTGATATCCAAAGAGCAGCTTGCTCAGCTGCACTCAAGGTGTGTTTTATGCCACACCTGGGAAGGAGGCAGATGGCATCACAGAATAGCCACAGGCATCACTCCCTATGTGCAGAGGGGGAAGTTCAGCCAATATTTGTGGAGTGAAACCTCATCTTCTGTCCAGTGGAACTGCAAACCACAGTTTGTGGTTCCTCCCAGAGTCGGGTCCTTCTTATTTGCTGCAAATCATAAACTGGAGCTTGGAACACATAAATGAATATACTGAACTGCACTCTCACATCTAAAGCTCCTGTGCTGCTCTCTTGTGCCTTCTTTCCCGTTCTGGGAAAGACTGTAATAAAAGCCTTTTTCTATATGAAACAGGACAGAAACCAAAGTACACATTTGTCACCTGACGCCCATTTAGCCAACTGAAAACCCGCAGATTAGGAATTAATAACAGGCTTGGATAACGACAGCTGTAAAACAACGGAAAGACCGAAATATCAAAGAAAAACACACCAAGCAAAAAGAGTTCAGAGCCACGGGAATGAACGAGCGACACGAGGAGACCCAGCTGCGTTCTGAGCCAGAGCAAAACCCAACCCGGACTACAGCACTGCGTGGTGGGGCTTTTACATCTCATCTGTAAATACTTTTCCTCTTTAATTACTCGGTTAAAAATACTTCTGGAAGCTTGGACGGCCCGCCCTGGGGGAAGGAATAAACCCCCCCGTGGCAGCGCTCTCTGGTCAGCGAGCGGGGCCGGAGCGGTGCATGGCAAAGGCCCGCACTCAGGCCCTGTAGGGCGCTCACACTGCCCTGCTGTGGGGCCACCAAAACCGAAACGTGGCGACTGAAGGGCCGGCCCACGAGCACAAACCCCTCGTCCCAACCCAGGGCCGGGCGGGCTCTCCCCGAAGAGAGCGGCAGCCCCGAGCCGCCGGAATTAAACCACGCGTTAAAACACGCACTAAAACACGTGTTAAGACACGCGTTAAGACTGGTGTTAAACCCGGGCCCTCGGGTCGCTAATTCCCTGCCGGAGCGGCCTCCGCGGGGCTCCCACACCCGCGAACCCACCGGTGCCCGCGGCGCTCCCCGCTCCGCCGGGCCTGAGGGAGCCGGGCCTGAGGGAGGCGGCCCCGCTCCCTCACAGTCCCTCACAGTCC
>VXBX01005767.1:0-19698 GCA_013400415.1 Scytalopus superciliaris
AGTTGCTGCTTGGAAAATCAGGGCAGGCGGAGGAGGGGACGTGGCCCACACGGGAGAAGGCTGGGGGGCATACAGTGTGCCCCTCTTCTGTGTCAGAGGGGAGTTGGCCTGGGGATTGAGGGTACCAGTGAGGGGCACTGCTGGGGTTTGGGGCTGGAAGGAGGAGAACAAGAGGGTCAGGATGGTCTGCCAACAGAGCATCTGGCGAGGGGCTGCTCAAGGAGAAAGAAACTGAGAGTCCTTTCTCATCCCTCATATCTCCCCATTCTGTTTCCACTTTCCCTGAGATCCCAGATAAAGGACATGCTTGTGGGAAGGAATTGGTCTGTTGAGCCCCCACGTGTTGGAAAAGCCCCTGTGAACAGGCCTGGATGGGCAGAGAGCGGCAAAAAAGCTTTGGATGTGCCACAGGGTCTGGACAACATCCCTTGTGGCAATACAGAGGGGTCTGAGTGGTGGCCACCCCATGAGATGGAATCCCAGGGCTGGTTGCAGTGTTGGTCTCTAAACCAGTGACCTGTGGGTTGAGGCAGCCCATGTCCCATTTCTCATTTCTGCTCCTCCCCACCCGCCCTCTCTGTGTAAATCTCTTGCTGTCTTTGGTGGAGAATCCTCTTCTGTACAAACATGCTCCAGGCTGTGCTGAGGTGGGAGTTTTCCCAGTGAGTTACCGTGTGTCAGCCAGGGACATCAAAAGAGGAGTCCAGGAGAGGTGTGCTGGCAGGTTCCCTCCATGCCCTGCTGAGCTGGTGCAAGTGTTGCCTTGCGTGTGGTGTGATGGGCATGTCCTGGCATTTAGCTGTGAGCGGGACAAGGTGAGCCAGTCATTTGGTTTTAATTCTCAGCTCTCTGGCAGCAGCAGCAGCAAAGCACTGGTCTGTGATGGGAGAGAGCTCAGCATGTGATTTGTGCACTCCCTGTGTGTGATTCAGCTGTTGTTGACAGCATCAAGGCTACACTGTGTTACTGAATAAGGGACTGGGGTCGAATTTTTGTGCCCTCCCCTGGATGTACCTGAACTGGTTGGTTGCTGTAGGGAACACCCTCCACACTCAGGCTAGGAGCCTCTGTTTTTGGGGAAGGGGATTTGCATTCTTTTTTCATCCTCTGCTGAGCAGCTGCAGCTCATGGTGCCATGTCAGGGCCAGAAGGGCTGACACCCCAAGTGCAACACTGGGGGCTCACTCAGCAATACAAACACAGGGCTTTTCCATCGGGGTGGGAGGAGCAGCTAAGCCTGGGTAATGTCAAGGAGGGTATGTGCGTGCAAATAGCATCATGTTCACAGCATCTTTGTTTAATGTTTTAGTCCAGTTAGTCTGCATAACTGTCTAAAAATAGGACATATTTTCTCTAAGTCCTCTAGTTCAAAGCCTCATAAGCCATTTTTTTCCAGCATTGGTCTCTTACTGCTGTTCTGAGCCTGAATTCATATAAGGCAAGGTTATCAGGAAAACCAAGAAGAGTGAATGAACTCTGTCAAATCCTTAAGTTTCAGCCACCCGAGAGGGAAGTTCATTAAAGTTGCAGGAACTTTCTGGCAGCCTCCTGAAGGTGGATTAAGCAAGCTGAGTAAACAAACCACCTTATAGTTCCCCACAGACCCTTTTCTAGCATCAACTTTGTGCATTGTCATAAAAGCTCAGGGTCATCAGCCTCTGGCTGCAGGTGGCATAAGGCAAAGGTGACATCCCCGTGCTCAAAGCCTGGTGAGGGGTTGGGGCTGTCTCTGCTGAGACACCCGGGGCTTTGCTCCACCTTTCAGTCCTGGGACAGATGCTGCAACCACATGCAGTAGAGGGAGTGTGTGTTTAAATTTCAGAGCTGCTGCTGGACCCAGCCCAGTGCTCCTAGCAGCATAAATATCTGTCCTCTTGCAGATTGCTCCAGGTTTTGGCTCTCCGTGCTGACATGGTGACCGAGCGGCGGCTTCCAGCGACAGGCAGACAGGGACAGATGCTCTGCAGAGGTAACCCTTCCCCTTCCCATGCAGGCAACTGGCTGAGGCACTTACCCTACATGTGTTTCTAAAACCTTGGGATAAGGAAGAGCCTGGGAAGTGCAGTTTGCTTTTGGCAAGTTTCACTTTTGTCCATGAGCCTAAACATTCTTACGTTTCATTGCAAATTTAAACGCTGTGCTTTATTTTTGTTGAGTTTCTGGATATGATCTTTATAGGTTACCTTAGGAGTACATTGTGAGTACCATGGTCTAATCCTGTTGTTCTCAGCTGGCTCTTGCTTGTCAAAGCACAGTAATGTAATATTTGGTTATTTCACTGATGTTTTTGGCTTTTGTTAGATAGGGGAGGGGCACATGAGATCCAGGGGTGCACGTGGGTAACCAATGACCCAATGATCCAATATCTCTGCCATCTGCTGGCGTCAGACAAAGCAGAGAGGGTCATAGCAAAGCCAGGGTAGGGGTCTGGAAGAGGTGATTGGGGCAGAGCACCATGTTGTGTGCAGACTGCTGAAGGAATGCCTGGAAGGCTTTGCTGCAGTCCCCACACCTGGACACGGCGTGTGGCTTCCAGCAGTGCCGAGGCTGCCTGCACCTGGCTGTGGAGGTGTGTTTGCCTCAACACAGCTCTGAGGTGTTGAGCTGTTGTGGGTTTCTGTGTCAAGTTTGTGCAACTGTTACGCTGTCTCTGTTCTGGTATGCAAAACACGAACTTCCAAGGATCTTCACAGTGTGTGGAGAGGATTTTGTAATGAGCCCCGTGAGGCTTGGCTGATCAGAAGAGCATTGTTGTACAGAATTGCTTCCTGGTGTTGATGGGCTCTGTCTCTCTTGCATGATGCCTTTTGACAAATACATATTTTTGTATAGTTAACTTTTGGGGAATGTTTTGTCTATGGCTATTGAATTATGAACGGGAAATCTGCAAATGTTTTTGGAGACTGTGGAATTGGCATAACAAGACTCTTGGGCTCCTTTGAACAGCAAAATCTCACATGCAAATGATGTTTTAATTGGGTGAGATGATGTTACAGTGCTTATGCCTGAAAGTTTATTTACTGCCAGAGCCCAGCCTGGCTTGCCCTGACTGTGACATTTTAGAGATGGTTGGGGGTTTTGTGTTTTGTACTGGCTCTCTTGCTTAGAGCAGGAACAAACAGATAGCCATGGATTTGTCTGGCTGTGTCACTGCTTCTCATCAGGTGCTGCAGAACAATCTCTGCTTTTCTAGAAGTGTCTCTGTTCAGAGATACACTGCTTAGCACTGCTGCAGTAATTTGGAGACTCTGGGAAAGTCTGGACAAGCAGAAGTGATTTCCGTAGTGAGTACAAATAAGATTTTTCTGTAGAGCTAGTTTTATTTTTTTCGTTAGTGCTCTGAAATGTGCTTGCTTTGGCAGAATGCCTGGGAAATTACTTTCCCAAAGCAGAGTTTAGAGTGGAACGATTGATGCCAATATGAATCTTTTCAGTCAAGGAGATTGTGAAATGCATTTTACCCAAAATATATGTTTTGGGATGACGTTCACTGGAGCCCTGCTTGATTTCAGGAAGAGTTCAGAGCAGAACTGACTTGAGTTTCAGGATTATTTCTTGAAATGCTCTAATATTCACTGTTTGGATCACAGTGTCTGGAAAATGTGTGTCTTCCAAGGCTTAGTCAAGAGTTTGTGAACATCTGTGATTATTTGGGTCAAGTCTTTCCATCTGGCTTTGCAAAGGGTTTTGAAGTACATGTGACTGTTGGGGTGCTTCCGTGGGGATCCTGTGGACAGGTTCTGCTTGAAGGTCTGAGTTTAGAGGAGGCTGTGGTTTACAGGTAAACCGTGACCAAGGAGGAAGTGGCAGGGTGAAAGCACAAGCCAGAGACTTGAATATTTCTTGTGATGCTCCGTCAAGGCAGAGCCCATCTCTGGGGATAGGGGATAGCCACAGCCAGGTAAACCTCCACGCTAACCAGAACTGTTTCCAATCATGATTTGTTTTCTGGTTTGCCCTGGTCTGTGAACTGGAACTTAGAATAGCAGAAAACAGAACTTGCATGTTCAACCCATAACAGAGATGTGGTATGGAGACAGGGATTGGTTCTGGTGATTTGAAAGGGCAGATGAGCTGATAGGGAAGTGTTTCTTTGATGGGCTGTTAAGACAGACTACTGTGAACCACAGCCTGCCTAATGAATATCTCCTTAGGAAAGGCTTTGTTAGGCTGAGAAGAGGTCTGGTGAGATGTCTTCAAAATAAGGAATGCTTTGTGCAGTTATCTTGCTGATGGAAACCTAAGCTCAAATCCCTATCCTGGCTGACTTGTTACAATTTTTTTTTAATGCAGCCCCTGATTTCATCATAACATAATCTGGGATATTTCTGAAAATGCCCAAAACAGCTTTTCACCTTTAAGTTGATTATATGGATTCTGCTAGAGGTGCTGGCCCTTGAAAGCTGTTGACCCCACAAGGGCTGATGGTCAGAGACCCACATCTCTGAAAATGCAGGGTTCTTATGTCCATGGGGTAGGTGTTGTGTTGTGGGACTTGGGGACACGGGGATCTCTGGAAGTGGGTTATTGGTGAGCATGAACTTGTGGAGCCCACTGGGCTCCCAGCAGCTGGCTGTGTTGGCAAACCATAATCGTTGACTTGCTGTGGACCTCTGCAGCTCACCCTGTACCCTCAAGACAGTGCCAGAAACACAAGGATGTTATGAAAGGTGTTAATGCTTTGCTCAAATGTTTTGTTTTCTGGGGGCTGGGGTGGAAATTCAAATGGTCAGAGCACACTGTGAATCTTGGCAGGATCATACTGACACGGTCGCTGCTCGTTTCACTGCTGAAAGTGCAGGGAAATCTCTGTTCTCCAGTCAGCTCTTGCTGTGTGAATGTGGCCAAAAATAGTAAGGAAAAGGCATTCCCATCTAGTTCCCTGAGAGGGTGTTGAACTAGTTTTTGTAGCAAAGTGACTCTGATGTTCTCTGGAGGTTTTCCTATGGAGACATGTGCAGTCAGAGTTGGACCCCTCTGTTCTCCTGCTCCGTGGTTGAAGTGGAGCTGCAGTGGGCGCAGTGATCTGTTCGATCCGTCTCAGTGCAAGTGTTCCCTGGCTCTGCTGAATCATCCGAACCCATGCCTGGGCACAATTGCTCTCTGTCAGCTGCATCCTGGGATTAGAGCGGCATGCCTGGTGCCCAGGATATTTTGCTAAGGTCTACAAAACCAGTAGCACTTTTCTGTGAGTCCAAGTGTAAGCATAACAAAGTTTACAGGCTGATGGATTTAATTTTTTTTTCCCCTGGTTAGCCCATGGTATCTAAACCTGTTGCTGCAAAGAAGGTTTGCTACTCGTTTTGTGGGTGTTTTCCTGGATCTGGAAGCACTGACAGCCTAGCAATAAAACTTAGGGGCCTGCTGGGTGTTTGGCTCCAGATAGAAGGCTACACTCAAGTGTGTGTGATCCTGAGCAATGCATTAGCCCACTGCTGCTTTTCTGCCCCTCATTGCTTTTCTGGGGAGTTAATTACCCCATCCAAAGCAGAGAAGAGTCTTCCTGGTGTCCCAGTGACACTGAAACTTTGGGGAAAGCTAAGCTGGGTCCTGGTGCACACAGAGCTGCCAAAGGATTGCCTCACTGACTGCCAGCAGTGCTTCCAGTGGCAGCCATAGCTTGTTCCCCTCGCCACTTTCCTGGAGTTCCATTTCAGTGCTGCTCTGAGTTTGTAACACCTCGTGCCCAGTGTTTGTCTTGGGAAGTGGTATTGCTGTTCCTGTGAGCTCCTCCCTCATCAGCCCTGTTCTATAATTACTGATGTTCCTGAAACCAGATCTTTCCACGTGTCCTGCTCAGGTTCAGGAGGACAAGGGGTCCTTAAGCAAACCAGCAGCCCTGGACTACAGCCGAGAGGACTTCAGCAGTATGTGACAGCATCATCTTACAGTGGCTCAGTGAGTTCTGAGCCCCCAACCTCTCCTCACCTTCACGATGGTAAAGGAAAGAGGAGTATATCCCAGACAGCTTCTCTGGCATGCATGTGCTGGGTTTGCAGTGTGATCCCAAAGCATTACTGCAGCTTCACAGCCACCTCTGCTATGTGGTGGGCTGCAGGGGGATGATTCTTTCTCCTTGCCAGACTTCATGGTTTCCTCAAATAGCAGCACTTCTGTGCCCTTTCCAGTGCTGAGAAGCCCAGTGGTGTCACCTTTTCAGTAGTTGCTTGTTTCTTGGCTGTTGTTGTTCCAGTGGGTCAGACCCACATGCCTCTCCTGGCCGTGGGTGCTTTGGGCTGTCCTGAGTTGACAGCAAAGCACAAATACCCATCAGCAGTGGCCAGAATGAGACACACCCATTTATTTGCTGAAAGTTATCCTGGAAGTGCCTCATACAGGAATGTACAACAGGAGAAGATGATCACGAGCAGCGCGGGGTGCTGACTGGGGACTGGGCAGGCCAGACCTGTGAGCGTGACTGTGAACAGGTGTCAAAATCCATAATACAGGAATAAACAATGACGCTTAGCACTGATCGATTGCTCTGCACTTCCAAAACATGCCATCTCCATGAGCTAAAACAGCAAGGGGAGGATTAGGAAGGAAGCACTGTAAAAGTCCTAGGTTTGGTTTTTTGTGGTGGGTTTTGGTTTTGGTTGGGGTTTTTTTGATGATGAAGAAAATGGAGGTATGGGACTTGACGGGACTTTCTGAAGGTCATGGAGCAGCATTTCAAATAAGAGCTAACAACTGTGCAGTTCTTTCCTGCTCGCCCTGCTGCTGCCCTTCTGCCAACAGCAGCTGAGGAGCCTGATGGGGGCAGACAGTCTCTCCACTTGAAAGGTGTGGAGCAACAATTCCTGTCTCACAGTAATCTATCATTTCAAGATTTTGGAGCATATCTCATGCGTGCTTGAACCTGCTGGAGCCAGGAATGGCTGCAACTCCTGGCAAGCATCCTGGCAGACCCTGCTTTGCACAAGGCTGAGAGTTCAGTGCCCAAAGTCTGATTTGTTCCTATGTCTGCAGTACCTCTTGTGCTCTGAACAAACCCAGCACAGGCGAGAAAGCAGTTCCTTTTGCAGCAAAATCCTGTGACCTGGCTTTGGAGGCAGCATCAATGGTATGAAAGGAGAAGAATCAGCAAGTTTCGTAACCTTTTTAACAAGTTTTTTTTTTTCCCCCCCCTTAGTGCCCAGGAAGTGGGTGAGTTAAAACATGCAGTAGATGCGTGATTCATTTTGGCAAGCCTGGCTGCTCAAGGCAATCGAGGGAATCTCCTGCACCCTGTCACATGTCCCCGAGTAATTAGCAGCATCATGGTAATGGCAGCTCTCGAAGCACCCTGCCACTTAGTCGGCTGGATTCACACTTAGGGAAACACAGGTGGTCAGTCTTGGAGAGAGAATCAGAGTCCAGACTCGACTCTGGGGCATGGTGCAACATCTGAGCAAATGCTTCAAGGGGAAAGGTCTGGCCCAGAATGTCCATCCTAGTCAGAGCTCTGTGGATAGGCTATTCCTTGCTAGCTCCACTAGTCTGTTTCTGTGTGTAGTCTGCCTTGTGGCCAAGACATTGAGTAAGGAAGGAAGCACTTAGGTAGTAAGTGCTGCTGAGATCTCATTGGCTAAAGTGGGGATATGCTGTTCTTCCAGGAACAAACACAAACATGTTTTCAGTGTTTGTCTCTCCTGTTTTGTATACTTAGTTACCTTTCCTGTATTGCAGCATCTGCTTAGCTCTTACTTGGCTTTTATTAGTAGTAGCTGACTTGTAGGAGAAGGAACAGAAACTGGTACTTGATCAGCAGATCCTGGAAGCAGTGACTGAACCAGAGGGAAGTCTGAAAGAGATGCTCAACCAGCAGCAATCACATCTCTTTATGGATTCAGGTCAGTTTTTGATTGTGGATTGAAAATGTGCTGCACATCACAGCACTGCCCTACGGAGGGCTGAGTTCTCATCTTGTCCCTTCTGCTTCTGTTGGCTGTGAATTTGGCTAACATTCTTGTCCAGAGGAATAAAAGCACAAGTCAGAAGTGCTCCCATGGTAAATTGGTTTCCTTTTGCAGTGCCTGCTGACCTCTTTTACAGTAACTTGAACAACTCTTTTTAGCAGATCAACTCTGTGACTTGACCTTGGGAGGTTTGGACCTTTCTTTGGCACTTGGCCTTGCCTGGGAACTCTGAGCTTGGCTCCAGGGTCTATGCACTAATCAGCAGCAGGGAGTTGCCCAGCCACAGGGGCACAAGCTGTGGGTTGATGAACTGGAGGCTTGGATCTTGGTCAGCTCTGGAGAAGTACTGCCTTCTTGCTGGGAATTCACATTGAAAATCTATTTCCTTTTAACTTTTATTCCTGTTTTTTCGCTCCTCCTGTGGCATGTCTCTCTCCCTGTACCCACCAGTGTTTTAGCTTGGCATAGATGTCAGCTTCTAGGAAAGACAAACCTGTTGCCCAAGCTGTTTGCAGCCAGCAGGCATGAGCCCAAGCCCAAAGCCGGCAAACAAACCCTCCCTCCGCTGGCTGCAGGCTCCTGGGAGCAAGCTGCTGGCTCAGCCAGGGTTACCAAAGCTCCTTGGAACAGGGATTGAGGCAAGGGCAGAGCGAGTCACGAGATGTTTGCCCTCTTGCTCATTCCCATCCTGTGGGAAGAGGAAGGGAAACAGCTTTGCTGGATTCTCTGGAGAAGCTTAGGAAGGAATTCATAGACTCCATCCTTGTTTCCATCACTGTTCTGTGACAGCTGCTGAAAAAAGAAGTGGGTGTCTGTGTCGGGCAGAAATTCAAGTTATCTGTGATCTTGCTCTGTCCACTTGACTGCTGGATGTGGGAGCACCAAATGGCTGGAGAGGTTGTAGGGTGGAGTTGAGTCCTCCACAATGTGCCATGAGGCATCTGGGGCAAACCAGAGAGCTCCATCTGCACTGTGTTTAAAGTGAGGGGCCTGTGCTGGATGCCAGGACAAAGGGGATGTAATGAGCTCCTCATTAAGCTGCTACAGGATAGATTTTCCACTGTAGTTTCTCCTGCCACAAGCTTCCCCCACTAACTGCTCTTCCAGGCAAAAGTGTTTCCCTGATGTTTATATGATCATTTATATATAACCTTGAAATGATTGAGGTCATTACCCTCCATCTCCAGTGGTTTTCCTGCCTGTGTGCCATGTCCCACTGTGCTGGATGTGTGAGTGGAGGCCAAGGATAACACAGCCCTTCAATGGTCCCTCAGTGCTCATGCAGAGGCACAGGAAGGGAGCACCTCTCTGCCTGCTCCTGCCACCAAGGAGTGTGCTCACTGTTGCCACTAAAGTACCTCTCCTGGAAAGCCACCTATCCTGCAGTCTGAATTCCCAGTCAGGAGGGGAAAAACAAAGCCCTCTGGGCTGCAGGAGACCCAGGCTCTGGTGCAGCACCAGCTCTGGGAGTGATTTGTGTCCTGGCTTTGCAACATGTTTCTGTTCACCCTCCCACCTGCAGGTTTTGTCCTCTCCCTCAGATGCTTCCTTGATCTTACAGGGCGCTCTGACCTTGATGGCTTTCCAGGATTCTGAGAAGCTGGCTGCAGCACTAAGTTTGCAGTGTGAGGCATGAGGGTCTGCTGCAGGAGGGAAAATGAGCCCAGGCAGTCCTGGGTCACTGCTGCCATCCCCCAGCAAGCCCTGGGCTGTGCCGTGGGCCTGGGCACAGGTCACAGACCATCCCAGAGCTTTGAGTTGTCCTTGTTCAGGGCCCCTGTGAGATGCTGCATTGGTTTAACTTGGGCCTGCAAATTGAGGCTTTCCTGGTGGAACCTGGATTTGAGTGGCTTTCCTGATGGATATCTGTCTGCTTAAAAATAGCTCATTTAAGGAAGTGGATGGAACTCTACATATGCTGGGCTTGAGATATTAATTACTCAGGCAAGAATCAGTTTAGGAATCAAGATCTGGAGGTAAACGTACACTGGGTTGTTTTATAACAAACTGCATGCTCAGGCAAGATCCACGAGGTTGGGAGGGAGGTGGGAATGGTTCTGCTATAGCCATGGTAGTGGTGATGCATCGTTTGCACAGCTTGAGCTTTTTGTGGACTCTTTGGGATAGAGTAAGGCAAACAAGGAGCGGAAGTGTGAGGGGGGAGGATGGGGCTGTTCCTCCCACAGGAAACCCAAGATTAAGACACTGGTTGGATTGTGGGGCCGTTGGGCTCGTGCTGCTGGACCCTATGGCTGAGCACGTCCCGGCAGCTGCGCAGAGCAGCAGCAGCACGTTCAACCCAGCAGCTCTTGGCAGAGGAGCCAAGTGAAAACAAACACAAAGGCTGTATCTGGCAGTGCTGTGATGGGAAGGAGCATGAGCACGGGACCAGCAGAAAGCCATCAGTCTTGCAGACGGCTCACATGGGACAGGGACTTTAAGCCACTGCCTGCTGCTGCACTGAGCCCTGTTCCCCCAGTATCTCCCACCCACGGGTACAGAGGACCCTGGTCAGCCCCTGCTCCAGGTCCCAGCTCTGCCATGGGTGGCTGGGGATGTAGGGTGAAGCCAAGCCCTACCTTGCCCCTTGTGGAGGTGTTGGCCCTGCAAGACCCTGGCCTTGGCTGCCACTGTGACATCCCAGGGCACTGGCAGCTGTGGCAGATGTTGTCTGGGGCAGTTTTTCTACTATGGGATTTGCAAGCTGGGGACCTGGGTGGCATCTGAGCTGGTTTGTTGTCTGGGTTCTGTCTGCTGGCCTTCAAATACATTCTGTGAGTTTTTGCTTCCTTGAGTGTTACAGAATGTTTATTCCAGAGTGCAAAGGGATCTTTAAAGGGCCCCAGCCCTGCATGTGTCACTGGCTGAGGAGTCGAGTGCAGACCAGGACTGGCGTGGCTGGTGACACACGGTTCTGCCGCTGAGCTGCTCCGTGCAGGCACTCAGCACTGACCCTGGCCTCTCTCCCATGTCTTGCAGGCTAGCAGGAACAGCCTGGTGGGGTCCATCTTGGATAGACGCGGATGATGCCAGAGCTATGACAGGGATTGCAGTCTTGGCACTGAGGGGTGATCAATTATGGAACAACTACAGGAGGAAGTACCTGAGGTCAAGGAAGAGGAAGAGGAAGAGGCAGTGATGGTGGCAAGCAGAGCCTCGGACCCAACTGGAGGACCAGACAGCTCGCTGCCTTCAAGCAGCTATGCAGGTAAGTGGAGCCACAGAGCTTGTCTGCCCCCAGAGCATCCAGGCATCCACAGCCCCAAAGCACCATGCTCAGCTGCAAGGGCAGAGGAACTGTCCATGAATGGAATTCAGCTGGTTTTAATCTCTTCCTTTTGTGAAATAATGCACCAAGAGGCAAATTATGGAGAAGCTTATTTCTTGCTCTGTGGTCACTGCACAGTCATTGGCAATGGGTTACAGAGTGGAAATTAAAGATAGGCAGGTAACGTTGTGTCTCAGAGTGAGGGGCCTCCCAGGGTGCTTGGGAATGTTTCCCTAGACACTTCTTGAAGTCCTCAGTGCAAAGTGATTGTATGAGCTGGGAGAGAAGGTTTGTGGCTGCTGAAGAGGCTCCTCCAGAACCCTGGACATTCCAGCTGGGCATCCCTGTGCCAGCAGCTGGCCAACCAAAGGTTATAAAATCTGCTGGTTGTGTTTCATTGCCTGAACATGAATACCAGAGGGAAGAAATGAGCATTGATGTGGGGTGTCAGCTGCTGGGGGCACTCTTGGCTCTGCGCATGGCATCTGCCTGCAGCCAGTGTTTGATTCCAGCAGTAACTGGCCACATGCAATGCCCATGGCAGGCAGGACAATGGGCTGGAAACCCCTCCTCAGCCCCATGGCTGGAGGAGCTGGCCACACCAAGAGCTGGGCCTGTGACTGTGACATGGAAGGACATGTCTGTGTGTGTGTTTGCAGACATGTCACAGAGCTCCTCTCCCTCGCTGTCGGACCAGCTGCAGATGGGCTGCGAGGAGGCGGCCCTGGGAGCGCTGAACGTGGAGTGCAGGGTCTGTGGAGACAAAGCCTCGGGGTTCCACTACGGCGTGCACGCCTGCGAGGGCTGCAAGGTGTGTCCGTGGGGAGGGCTGGGCTCAGCTGCACCAAGCAGGACCTAGACCCCAGGGACTCCATCCCTCCCTGCTGGCTGCTGGCACTGTCACACAGCACCAGGCCAGGGGCTTCCCTCCTTGCTTCCTCCTCTGCAGACTTCTTCTCCCACTGCATGACCTCTGCTTGGGATAGAGGTTCTGCTTGCATCAGAGAGACCCAGGGCTCCCCCTACTCACCTGCCTGAACCTCACTGAGGCGACTAGGGTTAAAAAATCAGCCTGGTCCCAAACCACAGGCACTAACACTGCTGCTCCTTGCCTGCAGGGTTTCTTCCGCCGGACAATCCGCATGAAGCTGGAGTACGAGAAGTGTGAGAGGAGCTGCAAGATTCAGAAGAAGAACCGAAACAAGTGCCAGTACTGCCGCTTCCAGAAATGCCTTTCCCTGGGCATGTCACACAACGGTGAGTGTCACTGCTGGCCACCCTCCTGTGAGGACCTGTCCATCTGTGGTGGCAGAACAAACTGCTGCCTCTCTGGACACATCTCCTGGGGTCACCCCACTGTCCTGATCCACTGGTTTTGCCCCCCCAGCAATCCGCTTCGGGCGTATGCCAGAGGCAGAGAAGAGAAAGCTGGTGGCAGGGCTGACAGCAAGTGAGATTGGCTGCCAGAACCCACAGGTAGCCGACCTGAAAGCTTTCTCCAAGCACATCTACAACGCCTACCTGAAGAATTTCAACATGACCAAAAAGAAGGCAAGAGGTATCCTGACCGGGAAGGCCAGCAGCACACCAGTAAGTTCCCTCCCAGGGCAGGTGGGGTTGGCCATGGCTGGCACAGAGGGCTGTCTCTGGGAGATGCTGCACATCTCTGTCCTGCCATAGCTGTTCCATGTGCACCAGTTCCCACCTGCAGCCTTGCATGTCCTGCCCCTTGCTGGGAAGTCTCATTGCTCTGCAGACTTGTGCTGTGGTGGATGGGTGGGTGGGTGCAGATTGCCTGAGCATTGTCAACCCCAGAGGCCAGAGAACAGGAAGACAAAGATGAGTGTCCTGGACAGAACTGACACCTTGAGTCCCCACAGCAGAGTCCTAACTTGCTTCTTGTTCAAGCAGCCTTTTGTGATCCATGACATGGACACCTTGTGGCAGGCAGAGAAGGGGCTGGTGTGGAAGCAGCTGGTGAATGGCATTCCCCCCTACAAGGAGATTGGAGTGCACGTCTTCTACCGCTGCCAGTGCACCACGGTGGAGACTGTGCGGGAGCTCACAGAGTTCGCCAAGAGCATCCCCAGCTTCATAGGCCTCTACCTGAATGACCAAGTGACTCTGCTCAAGTATGGGGTGCACGAGGCCATCTTTGCCATGCTGGCCTCCATCATGAATAAGGATGGGCTGCTGGTGGCCAACGGGAACGGCTTTGTGACCCGCGAGTTCCTGCGTAGCCTGCGCAAGCCCTTCAACGAGATTATGGAGCCCAAATTTGAGTTTGCTGTGAAGTTCAATGCGCTGGAGCTGGATGACAGTGACCTGTCTCTGTTTGTGGCTGCCATTATCCTGTGTGGAGGTGAGCAGACACCCTCGGCCATGCCAGGGTCAAGAAGAGTCCCCCCTACTTAGAGGTGGTTCAGAGGGGGCTGGGGGAGCTGAGCTGCAGCTGGCTCTGAGGTCAGCCAGGGATGTCTCATGGGAACAAGAGAAGAACTGAACATTTCCAAAACCAAAACTTCTCTGTGGCAGTAATGGCTGGCAAGCTTGGACCAAGAGTAAGGAGCGTAGAAGTGGCATCTTCTTTTGTGGTGCTGTGGGATTTGTTGTCCGAGGGCACACTTCTCCCCTTTCTAGCTGATGAGGTTGGAGCCACAGAGGGTGGGTTGCAGTCCCTAGCTTCCTTTCCCCAGAAGTGTGTGCTTTGCAGGGCTGTACCATGACCCTGCAGCTATACTGTGCTTCCTCTCCACAGACCGTCCCGGCCTGATGAACGTGAAGCAGGTAGAGGAGATCCAAGACAACATCCTGCGAGCGCTGGAGTTTCACCTACAGTCCAACCACCCAGATGCCCAGTACCTCTTTCCCAAGCTGCTGCAGAAGATGGCAGATCTGCGGCAGCTGGTGACAGAACATGCCCAGCTGGTGCAGAAGATCAAGAAGACAGAGACAGAGACATCTCTGCACCCACTTCTGCAGGAGATCTACAAGGACATGTACTAAGGACCTTTTATTTATGAGAATGAAGCCATGGATTCCCATCAAAACTCTTTGTACAGAAACAAAGAAAACCCTTCCCTGTGTCTTCCATTTCTTCTACTGGAAACTGTTTTCTACGTGACCCCGACATACGGTACGTAGGGCAAGATGCTGTCAGGATTTGCAGCCACCTCCTGCTTGGCCAGGGCTTCCGTTAACACACACTAACAAATCTCCACAGCTGCTGTTTCTGTTACTGTGGCCCAGCTCCAGCTGCTCCTGGGGCCTCGTGTGGCTGCCCAGTTTACATGGCACAGGCACTGGGGCTCCTGCAGCACCCCAGGTCCTCAAGGCAGGAGGAGCTCTGGTCCTTAGGAGACCCAGGTGAGGTGCAGGGGTCCAGTGGGACCAGCAGCAGCACTTACACCATGCCTGTATTCTCTTGTTTGTTTGCACTCTAAAGATGTAGTTCTGATCCATGAAGTCTGGGACAGTTGTGATGAAAGGATGTTTCTCTTTTTCCCAAAGAAAACTGAAGTATTGGAACACAGGTAGGGCTGTCCTAGCAGAGACCCTCAGCAGCAGTCCCCTGTGCTGTGTGGCAGTGTTCCTGTCTCCCAGAGGGACTGTGTGAGCTCTGCCTTCCCGAGTGCTCTGTGGGAGCCTTTGCTCCTTGCACCCTCGTTCCAGAGGGAATGTGTCCCTTGTCACCTCAGTGTGAGAGGAGAGATGGGGATGTGGGAGAGGAAGGATTTGGCTCATTAAAAGTCACCTTCAGAGCAGAGGCTGGAATCCATGGCTTCCACAGGCTGTTCTGCACAGATGTGAGTTACCAAAAAGGTCTGTGCAGAGTTAAGGGCTTTGGTCTGGTCAGGGTTTGGTGTCCTGCCTCAGTTTCCCCTCTGTCAATGACTCTCTGCTCTGAGGGGGAGCACAAGGATCTGTTAGTGCATTGGTTGCTTTACAGCTGTAAACTCCAGTATAAATGCTAAGAATTTATAAACTGGGAGGGAGCGGGTGGGATGCTCACAATGGGCAGGAGCTTCCCAGTGAGCACAGCTGGGTCAGGGAAGCTGCCAGTCCTCCTCTGCCACCCTCAGAAGAGGGGGGACAACTCCAGGCTTCAGGGTCTGCCTAAACTCAGCACCATTCTGGGACTTTACCTCACAACTTCTCTCAGCTGTAGTGAAACACCATGGTGTGGCCTGGGCTGGGCTGGGCCCCCAGTGTGGGGGGCTGCATCACCTGGGCTCAGGGGGAGAGGATGGACCTGAGAAGGGCTCAATTTCCCTCTCAGGATAACGGTGTCTGACCTAAGAAGTGGCACTTACCTGTCCGCAGCTCATGGTCCCATGTGTCCTGAGCAGCCTTATTAAAATACTGATATTCCCAAGGAGGGGTTGTGGGAGCAAATCAGTCAGTTTTATTTTATGTTCCTCCTCTTCAGGGTAGCAGATTTCCCTGGTGCAATAATTCCTTTAAAACCCAAAGGGGAAGAGCACTGGGCTTCCCCACCCTGTCATTGGGCTTGCGATTGAAAACCTGCCCCTGCTGCCGCACTCTGGCTCCTTGCCGTGCCTCAGTTTCCCTGCCCAGCCCTTCCCTTCCCTACCTCGCAGGGGTGTTAGGAATTACCATTTCTGAAGCACTTTGAAGCCCTCTCAGGGAAGGCATTGGAGACATGCATGTGCTGGTCAGAGCCCGGGGGAGTTGCCCTTCCCAAAGCCCTGGTGGCATCCCCACCGTGGCCACATGCAGGACTCGTGCCCATCACCTGGGGAACTTTTTGCTCTTCCTTCCTCAACAGTGTAACAACCCTCAAACTGAAATGTATATTTTTGCTAGAAGTACAAACCTCCAAGTGTTTTTAATAATATAAATAGTGTCCACAAACTGACTTGACTTTAAATAAATCTGAACTAAATATTTAAGAACCTTTCAGCATCCAGCCTGTCTTTGTGGGATTTCTCTTGGTGCCTGGGGGGCTGCCCATGGGAGGGTTTCCAGCAGAGGTGATGGGATTTGCTGTGATTTCCAAAGATTTGCCATGATTCTCAGGTCTCATGACTGCTATGGTTTTCCTGCCTGCAAACTGAAGGCAGCAGAAAGAGACATTTCTGAGCAGGGTCCCAGTCTCGGGGCCGAGTGCTTCCTGTCCTAAATGCTGTGGGTGGAGCTGGGCAATGAGTTGAGCCCGGCCAAAACCACCCCACGATGGGCAAGGATGGGCTTCGGAGCAGCCGGGCCACATTCTGGCACCGGGGTCTGCCCTTGGCTGTGTCTAAACACCCAAGAGTTTGCAGAGAGCAGCTGCAGACCCCCAGACCTCCCTCTCCCAGGTTTGAGTGTCCCTGGGAGAGGCTGTTCCATTGCCCCCACCTCCCCCGTGCAGCTGGGGGTACAGGGAGCCGTGGTGCTGCTGGACTTGTGACCCGGGGTACCTGGCCGGGAACTTGTGTGCTTTAACCCAGCAGGCAGCGAAACACCACCCAGCCACTCACTCCCTCCCTCCCCAGTGGGACAGGGGAGAGAAATGAGTAAAAAGTGAAACGCAGAGGTCGAGATAAAACCAGTTTAATATGACTGAAAAGAAGGGGAAATAATAGCGATGATAAAAGAACTGGAATGTACAGAATTTAGTGATGCACACTGGAGGGGTGGCCCCAGCCAGACTCCTCACTTCAGGAGCACGAGGAGCTGCAAAGTCCTTGACTCAAAGTAAACAATGCTCACACACCCGAGTGTTATCAGCCCGGGCTTGTCCTCCGCCCAAAACACAACGGCCCCGGCTACGAGGAGAGAATTATCCCGGTTGGACCCAGGATACATCTGAGGCCATAAATAGCCCTGGGAAGTGGCTCAGCCCTCTTGTCTGCCGAGGAACAGATGGAGCCAGGCTCGATGGTGGCATCTGGGACACTGAGGGCCCGGGGGAGCTGTCTGAGACCCCTGTGCAGGTAAAGGCTTGGCGGTGGGAGGGCTGGGAGCAGCTTTTGGGGGAGATAGGCTTGAGATGGGGTCACCAGCCCCTCGCTGTGGGGACAGAGAGTGGATTGGGATGGCCTTCATCCACCCCCCACCCATTTCCCCATCCGGCTGCCCTGCCTCCGGCGCTGGGGGTCCCCAGAAACTCTCCTGTCAGCCCCAGGCTAAGGACTCCTGCCCCTCTCCTTGTCCCCGCCGGGAGCCAGGGGCTGCCCCAGCCCTCAGTACCCTTGACTTGCCCCAGGCCAGCCCAGTCCTGGGCTTAGTTTGCTTTGCAATTAACCGGGAGAGAAGGCTGAATGGGGCTGGGAGAGACCTGGCTCCCCTACCCCCACCCCGGCTCTGCCCTTGGCAGGGGCTCCTGGGACACCAGCGGGGGGGCTTCCCAGTGATGGCCCCACAGAGGCAAAGCTGGTACCCGGGGGGATGTCAGGGTGGCTGGTGGAGCCCCAGCCCTGTGGCTCCTCTGGCCAACAGGAATTTTGCCCATGGATCCTGTCGATGGGGGCAGAGCTGCCGCTTCTCACATGATAGAAACTCAGCTCAGATCTGCAGGTACTTCCAGAGTGGGTTTTGCAGCTACGGAGAGCGGTGCAGGTAAGGGGCAGTGAGAGGGGCCTGATGCCACAGGGATGGGCTGGGAGCCAAGAGGAGTCATGCTGGGCTGATGGGACCCTCTGTCTGTCTGTCTGTCCCTGGGCTCCTCCAGCTACCAGCACATCCAGGAGGAGGCAGTGCCAGCAGGGACTCGCTATGGCCTGGTGCCCCCCGTGCCCCCCCAGCGCTGGGGACCAGAACCCAGCACTGTGCCCATGGCCATGAACCAGGGCTGGGCAGGAGCCCAGCACACCTTGGTCTACCCTTCCCCCAGCGTGACGCACGCGGCCTTCAAATTCCCAAACATGGAGGTTGAGGTGGAAGAGAAAGACAAGAACATCCCAGCACTTGGTAATATCCCATGTGGGGCCAATGGCAGAGAATTTGTCCCTGCACGAGCTCGGAGTGCCTCAGGTAGGTGCTGGGCTGCCCAGGGGACCAGTGGGGCCGAGGATAACTGGGGTGGTCATGGTGGAGCAGCCTGTGCATGTTTCTGCCTGTGACCCAAACCTGGGCCAAACTGGGGCTGTGGAGAGCTCTCCAGGGGAGCAGCCTGCCCCGCTCCCTGATGATGGGGTGAGATGTGCTTTTCCCCTCTAAGAGCTCTCCTGCAGGCTCCCTGCAAAGGGAGGCACTGGATGCAGACTCTTCTGACTCCAGACAGACAGTGGTGGAAACTGTGACATGGACTGACCCTGCAGAGGTGGGTTTGGGGTGTCCTTTGGCTGAGCACTCCCCAAGGCTGGGGTAATGATAGAGCCAGGGGATTGCCATGCTTTTCTGCTCTGCTTTGCAGGTCCCAGTGGAGCTGGGTGCTGTGGCAGCCCCGGTCCCCACCGAGGTGCTGAGGGCCCAGAGTGAGGCCGTGGTGTGTGGCATCTGCATGGACAGGGTGTACGAGAAGCCACTGCCAGAGGAGCGGCTCTTCGGGATCCTCCCGAACTGCAGCCACGCGTACTGCGTGGGATGCATCCGCAAGTGGCGTCGCAGCCGGGACTTCCAGAGCACGGTCATAAAGTGAGTGGGGATGGGGACAATGGAAGGCGGTCACTGTCACACCCCTTCTGCGCCCTGAAATCTTTCCTTGGGTCTGGTGATGTGACTTTAGATTGGCATGACTTTCCACTGAGAACAGGTGCTTGGGAGTGGGGATGGGGATGGGGGTATTGGATGAAGCCGTGGCAGCAGTGTGAGTGCTGAGCCTCTGCTTCCTGCTCCCTTTTCGGGACACCTATCTGTACCCATCACCTTCACCCAGGGCCTGCCCGGAGTGCAGGATCACCTCCAGTTACTATATCCCCCACAAATACTGGATCTCAGATGTGCGTGAGAAGGAGAAGCTCATCAGAACCTTCAAGGCACGGACGGGGTGAGTGCCTGGCACCGTGTGTGGCAGGGCTGTGGGCTCTGTGCTGCTCCAGGAGCCACCCTCACAACCGTGCTTGGAATCCCACAGGAAAATCAGGTGCAAATTCTTTGTGCGGAACCGTGGCCACTGCCCGTTCAGATCTGACTGCATCTACCTGCACGAGCTGCCCGCTGGCCGGCTGCCACGGCACAGGCAGCAGTGGCAGAGGATGCCCATGGTAAGTGGGGTGATGAGTCCCGGGGCTCGGCTGGGCACGGCACAGCCCAGGAAGCGGGGGCTTACTCTCCCTCCTGTGCTGCAGGAGCTCAGCCCTTCTTCCTCGGAGAGCTCTGGTGAGGAAGACGAGGAGCTCTGCATGCTGGAGTGGGCTCTCACCCTGGCTGTGCTGGAGACGGAATTTCACTACTCAAGTTATGGCCATGAGATGCTCCTCATTGACTTCAGCGACTCTGACTGAGCTGGGCCTGGGTGATGCTGGTGGCAAGGACACGTCTCTGGCAGGGGGACGCGACTCCTTTCGACTTCCAGCATCGTTTTGGGACTGCTCCAAGCATAGGGATGGGGTGGGATGGGGACGCAGTGTGGCTGGCGTTTATCGG
>VXBX01005790.1:0-58637 GCA_013400415.1 Scytalopus superciliaris
GGGAGGAAAGCACAGGTCAGTTGTTTGTGATTTGATATGAAGTTGGGTGATGTCGACAGTTTTGGTTTGAAGGCTTTGTGGTATGTTATGTGCCAGGATGGGTGATCTTGGCCCCACTAACTCTGGTTTGGGGTTTTTTCAGGGATCTATTTGTTTTGTTTTGTTTGTTTTTTTAATATATAACAAAAGTGTCTGTTATCCTGAATATTTCCCATCATGTCCTGTTTCTTTTGATAATTGCTTGCTGCTGACCGTTTTGCAGATTGTCCTCTAGCAATTTGTTTCTTATCTCCTTCTTCAACTGTTGAGTGGGGAAGTGGTACTCTAGTTTCATGTCCAATTTCACTTGTTTACTTGTAGTTTAGAATTCACTTGCTGTAGCATCTTCTGATAAGGATCTGTGGGAGAGCCATGGTTACTGAAGGGACATGGATGTACTGGCCTTGGATGACTCTTTTATCTCTCAGGACCACCACCATCACTTGTTACTACTTTACTTGTTAGTGTCTTAGCTCTGGTTGACTCCCTTGCCACAAAGAAAGGGACTGGAGAAAACATCATCAGTTGAGTCTTGGGAAGGATTGTAGGCAAAACGTGTTGTGGCACCTCCTCAAAAGAGGATCAACACTAAGGCAACTCAGGCATGTGGATCCCAGTAGGTCTAAGTGAGAGAACTTTAGCCTGGAGTTGAGTGTACACTTTCTTGGCCACCTCCACTGGTGATTCTTTTGCACTCAAGGTCAGCAATGGTCAGTGAGATTGTATTTGTTGAGCCACACTTTTCACGGGTGTGCCAGGGCCTGGGCATCCTTTGGCTGGAGATGATACCTTGGGTTATGTCTCACTTAAAATTGTCCTGAGCTCTCAACTGGAGATACATTTCCAGTTTCACTGCTTTGTCCTCCCCAATGCCCCACTGTGCACTCAGGGCACCGCTGTAAGAAGAAGGAGGTGTGTATTGGCTTGTGTGTGATTGGCAGTTGTAGGGCAGGAACTCCTGGATGTCTGTACCCTGATAAAGGCTTGTGCCTCAGAGCCAAAGCCCTGAAGTGGCAAGGGAGGAAGATGGAGTCAGGGTCATGTGTGGATCAGTCCCAGGACATGTGGTGTCCCATGGCAATAACAGTGGGAATTGGAAATAAATACCAAAATTGAGGCCTGTGTGGGACATGCTGCCTAGGAGAGAATGGTGGGAGCTGGAAGGAGCAGACAGAGCAGCAGGAAGGGCAGGAGGGAGACTTACCAGGATGTGATGTTCCCAGCCATGTCGAGGACACAGTTGAGGAGAGGGAAGAAGCAGATGAGGCTGAGGTGGCAGGCAAAGAGCTTGTGCTTGGAGACATCCTTGTCAGTGGAACTCCTGTGCTGGTGGCAGGGCTGGACCGTCTCAGGACAGAGCTGGTGGATGTGGCAGGGGTGGTCTGTGTCTGTGTGACAAGGTGCTGTGCAGGCTGTGTCAGTGTTGTTCTTGTGTGGGTGACAACTACAGAGAGAAAACCACAGGTTGATTGGGGGCTGGCAGGACAAGAAGGGAAGGCAAAGGGGGTGGGCAATTCTCAGGCAGAACCCCCAGGGTAGGGGTAGGAGTAGAAAAGGCAGAACTAGACCCTGCTGAGTCTTACTGGGCAAAAGGGAGAAATAGGCCAATGGCTCCCTGCTCAAAAAATCGGGGGCAAAAACTGGGCCTGAAGGGTGCCCTCTGACAATTCAGCACCCCCTGCCTTTTTGTGGATCTCCTGAGAAAAGTGCCTCTCTGCATATGTATGTTTCCTCTCCCAGGCTTCCAGACTGGGCAAGAACATCATCTCAAAAAGCTGGGGTAAGTGAAGCAAAGTCTTAGACCTAGGGCCCCTCTCTGCTCCCTCTTACCTTCTGGGTGGTGCAGAGTGGTTGCTTGGGTTCCCTCACTCTCTGTAAAGTAAGTAAGAAAGAATATCAGTAATGGCTGGTAAGGTTTCTAGAGGAAGCTGTAATTGCTGGCAGAAGAAGCCTCAGATGTGTGCACACTGACAGTACTTTGTGGGAGACACATGGATTGGGAGAGAGTGTACACCTGCCCTCCCACCACAGCAGACTTCCCACCACACACTGTCCCAGCCTCTGGTGTCAGTTGCTAACCTAGTAATTCATGCTGCCATACAGCCTCAGAGGAGACTGTCCTTGTTGGTATATTGAGTGCCAGACATAATAAAAAGAATTTCTTTTATTTAATATTTATTGTTTTGAATATTCATTACATTGGCTAAGGGGAATATATATTTTGTGGTCTGTGGCTTTTCAAGAACTTGCTTTGAAGTGTAGAGAGATTTTGTCTAAGTTTGAAGGAAGTGTTGGAAGAGAACTGCTAGTTTTAAGATCGTATTTGGATGTCAGATGCTTGCTTCATTGGCAAGACAAATTTCCAATTTAATCACACTTCTCCAGTTATCCATGTCCTTTCCTATCTATTTGCAATATTAAGACCACTAGTAATAATGCTTGGGTTTTTTAAAAGGAGTACATTAAAATATGTCTTGTGAATGATGGTTTCACCTGACAGATATCAGAAAGTGGTATTTACCTGCTGTTGTTAGTTTGGGCTTGCTGAAAGGTGTGCTCTGAGATATGGTTTGAGTAGGCAATGAAGAAGTTGTCATTTCCTGTTTGATAGTGGTCCTGAAGGGTGGTGAGGTGAAACTTTCTTGTTCCACCTTTGTCGAAGCAGCAGTTGATGAGACAAGTGAGGACTTTGGTGTAGTGGTCATGGTTCTTTCTGTTGAGGTAGTTATGTAAGGGGTAGTGATGGTTGTTGTCATGTTCAGTGTTGTAGAAACAGATGTCGTATGTTCTTTTGGAGTAAAGGTAAACAGTAAAATGTGAGTAATCAATTCACAGAATAATTAAAAATAGATAAATTATGAAAGAAGCTACCCATATTTTAGAGACCATTTTTCACTGTGATCTTTTAAATATTTTCAGTGTCATTGTTGTACTCATGTTGTCATAAGCTTGTCAAATATTTATGTACTTATAGTTTTCTATTGTCTAATGTTTGCCTTTTTTTCTCGTTTTCTGTATTTTTCCTGTATTAAATTTTTTTTTTAATAATTTTTCTAAGTTAGCTTTACTGTCATTTATTGGCTAAAGTCTGCATGGGCTTTGCCCAAATCACAATTTCCTTGGCTACTATTATGTTCCAAATCAGCCACAGTTTCAGCTTTCCGTAATTTGTATTAAACAGTTGAGTAACACTTTACTGCAGGACTTTCCTTGTCCCAGTGTACAGATTACCTGTTACAATGTCAGCTTTTTGAGCTGTGCTTTGACTCCTTTAGGACCTCTTTTTAACTCTGCTTTCTCTGATTTCTGGGGTCCAAGATGGCTTGTTAGTTGACGTGCGTGTTGGTGTGAGGCTAAACGAGTCTCCACAAGCCATAGAATCAGAATGTAACTTATGCTGGCAGAGTCATCCTCCTGAGAGCAGGACCCTAAAAGCCTAGACAAAGCTGCTACACCAATACCTGTGTGACTCTGCTTCGGGCTTGCTTATATTATTCAGAATTAATAGATTGGATGCTCCTTGCATATGACTGCATAACTGAACCAGCTGTGGAAAAGAGGCTGAAGCTACTAAATCCAGCTGGATATTGGCTCACTCATTGCTTATAGAGCTTCCAGTGTGCTTCTTAGGTAAGTCACTCAAGTGAATTTGGTTATGTTTTTAACCTAGTGTCTATATCCTTTATCTTTCCATGCACTATTGGTCCACATTTCTGAACATTTCTGGTTTACAAACTCCTTTTTGGAAGCCTGTTTTGCTTGCTTCATGATTTGGACTCTAACGCTTGGATGTTGTATGAGCTTGCAATGCCTTCCTAGGAAGTGATATCTCAACTATGTATAGAGTGAGCTTACTATAATAATTTTAGACAGTAACAATAAAAACCTACCAGTTGTTGACCTTATTGTGACAAGAGGTTGTACAGGTGAAGTGCTTGGAACTGTAATTTTTGAAGTGACTGTTGGGTTTGCAGTCTCAGTTGATACAGCAGTTGCAGAAGAAGTACTAGGTACTGTTGGTAGGGTGCTTGTGGTAGAGCTTCTTGTTACTGTAGGCTGCACTGTTGTTACTAAGAGAAAAAAATCAAAATGAAAGGATAAGAAATAGTCCTCAATAATCTATTTATAATGTACCTATATGAAGGGAAGTTTATAACTATTAGCAGTAACCACTATCAAAAGTCATCACCTTTTAGATAAAGCCTTTGAGGGCTTTTATGTGCAGTGAATACACTAAAGAGGTGTTGTTGAAGGAGCTTTATACCTTTTTCTTCACTTTAAAGTTAATTTGGCATAGATACTTGTGCATATCAGCAGAGATGGAATAGTATTTTATTATTCACACAACCTACAGTACAATGTTTTTCAATACCATCTGACTTCAGGGAAATTAATGGAATTTCTAACAAATTTAAGATCATTGTATGTAGATTCCTTTCCTGTATCAGGCTATAGGGATTTGGTATAGTGAGCCATACATTCCCATGAAGACTTTCTTAAATAGTTGAAGTGTTATATGGCCAGTCACTCTGAGCAGGGATATTTTCACCTAGATCATGTCACTCAAAGTCCCATCCAGCCTGATCTTGAACACTACCAGGGATGGGGCATCTACAGCCTCTCTGGGCAACCTCTTCCAGTGTTAACCTCCTCATAATAAACAATTTCTACTTTATATCTACCCTGAATCTACCCTTCTAGTTTAAAAGCATTACCCCTTGTCCCATCACAACAGTCCCTAAAAGGTCTGTCCCCTACTTTCTTACAAGCCCTGTTCAAGTATTGAAAGGCTGCAATGAGGTCTCCCTGGAGTCTTTTCTTCTCCACACTGAGCAACCTCAGATCTCTTAGCCTTTCCTCAGAGATGTTCAGCCCTCTGATCACCTTTGTGACCCTCCTCTGTCTTGAACTGAGGACTACAGAGCTGGATGCACTATTTCACATGGGCTCTCAGAGTAGAGGGGCAGTCACCTCCCTTGACCCACTGCCCACGCTACTTTTGATGCAGCCCAGGATATTACAGTACCAGGTTATATTTCATCATTTCATCATTGCATCTTATCTATGTATAACTGGTGATGTCGCTATAAAATGCTAAAAAGGCTATTACTGAATTTGTAAACACTTACCAGGACATAATATCAATATGTAAGTACTAGTTTGGTCAACTATGGAAACTAACCTGCTGAAGGTGAAGATGTTTCAGGTGTGGTGCTAATGCTTTCTTCTCCTGTTGTTGTAAAGGTAGAACAGGTTAAGTTTGTGAATAAAAGCATATTAAAATATTCCAAATAAGGCAAATTTCATATTGGATTCAAAGGATTGTGTTAATTAGTAAGGGATACCTGAAAGTGTTTAATATTACATATTTCAGTGGTAAAATTCATATTGAAGGACTTCGTTACAAGGAAATCAATACCTTTCAAAATAATAATGAACACTAGTAAGTTTTTGCTATCTTTCTTATAACTTTTATGGTTAAGGGCACCTTACTTTTCAGGGATAATGGAACATGTTTTTGTATGTAAATGAGATCCCTAGTTGGTTACACAAGTTAGAATTCTGTAATGGAAAAGAATTGCCCTGAAGTTTTTCTTAGATACGCATGAAAATCCACACTGTGCAGCTAGAGTCTATCCAAAATATTATTTAATAAGATAGTATTACTTTTCATAGAAGTAAACCTTATGGTAATAAATATTAAGTTAATTTAAAAAAAAAGAAGTCTCTGAAAAAGATTTGCTAAGTGGGGTCCATTAGCTAAGTCTGATCTTCCTGTACATAGTCTCTTTTTCTATGAAATACCTTGAATATCTCTGAGACTCACAGCTCTGGTGGGACTGTCCCTCATACAGATCAGAACAACAATACACTTTCAGGAAGACTCACCTTTTGAAAAATATTCACACTTAGAATGAATATAACTTCTCATGTTGCTAACTCAAATCAGTCAGGCTCATCCAGATTCTGTGTTCTAACATTGCCTACCCTATTTTTAATTAATTCTTTTCATTCCTTTATGTACCAAGCAGAAATGGGATTATTTTGAAAGGAAGTTATTTTTACATGAACACTCATTCATTGAGAGGTACTAGGAAAATATATTCCATGACTGTACAAATGTTGTAGTGTTATTTTCCAGTTACTGCAGAGAAAGACGTGCTGCTTACCACATGGCATGCACCTTTCCTTCTCATGGTCAAAGTATTCATCATGAGAGCAGTTGTAACAACCTGAAGAAAGGGAAAGACAAGTTTGTTTTACATTTCTCAAAGAAAAGCATTTAATTTATACAGTTTATCACCTAATATTACGGTTCTGCTATTAAAAAAGAGTATCATCAGGTATTCAGGTTAGTATTTCCAATGTCATTCTCAGAAAGAGCACCTGTCTATGTAGGAATTTTTTTGGTTTCTCCAGCGATATCCATTCGTCTAATAAAAATATTAACTGCTGTCTCCACACGCTTTTCTCCTGAAATACAGTATTCTTTTGATTCGGTGCAAGCTGGAATTTCTATTCCAGATAGGCTGAGCTCAATACAAAGCTAGATGTAGTACAGCTACTGAGTTGATGTTTCTTAACACAGTAGTAAGGGAAGGATAAGCAAAACTGCTTCAAATATTGTATCAATTAAACTACCCATTTTTAACTGTGATATAAGTGATTTAAAAAACAGCATTGAAAATAATTGTTATATTACTGTTTCCTGGTTTAAAGTAGTGTAGCTTATTACCTTCGATGTTGACATATTTGTAGTTCTGATTAGGACAATTACAAGGCCTGTAATGCCAGGTGCATTTGCCATCATTGGAGCCAGAGGAATAAGCATGGTCAGCTCCTGTTCTTTTATGAGAATTGTAATATTCACAGTAGACAGCTAAAAAAGGTAAAAGCAAGAGAGAAATCAGATTATTTTTTTTTTAACTTAATGGCATGGTATTTTCAAAGTACTCAGGGGAAGATAAAATTAATAAACAAAATAAATAAAAAAAATCGCTGAAGTTATTAGCTTCCAGTGTAAATTTATATTTTAACTCAGTGAAGTCAGTTTTTTTGGAAATGCTGTATGCAAGAATTTCCACAATTTTTAATGCACATACTTTTTTTTCCTCCATATACAGTGTTCTGGAACACTTTGATATCTTTTTCCTGTTTTAAAGTGTTCCAGCTGACACAGCTGTCTTTATTTCTTTGACATCAGCACAGAAGGTGATTTCATCATAGCTAAAATTAAACAAATTTTTTTACACTTTCATACTTTTTCTGCTGTCAAACTGACAGTGCATTACACAGTGACACTAGAAGAAACAATCTGCTTCCTGTGACCATGTTATTTTTTCTCTCATTACTCCATGGTAAAAACAGTTACAATATTTACATTAATCTAGCACAATTGAAAAGTACAGATTTCAAAATTCAGGTGACTGAAGTCAACAGTTTGCCCACAGAGAAAATGCAGCCTTAGAGGTGCTCATTAATAATTTCCTCATGTTGACATATGAATATACCCACAGTAACAATAATAATCCCTAATCTTATTTAAGGAGAACTTAAAGGAACTCACGACAGAAGTCAGGGGTCCTCCAGTCAATGCAGATACCCTTGTCCAAGCACGCCATGGCATATACTGCAATGGCATCACACATGCATTCACAGTCCCCTCCAATGTCACACCCACAAGAGTCTCGAACACAGGCCTCATAGTAGGGCATACGGTTCACCTGCATTGGAAAATGAAGGAATGAATTTTCCAAGATTATTTTGTTCCTATTTGTTACAAAGATGGTTTTTCCTGGGCTAGACAATACCTGTTCCATTAAGTGAGAATAACTAGTGTTTCGCCTAAACACTTGCCAAAGCAATTACAACGCCACACCATACCGATCTCTTTGGCCAGAATGTAGGGGTCTCCACATCAACAACAGAAACTGATAATGTTTCGCCAGATACGTTTTTCTAAATTTATACTAGTCCTGAACATATTATGCATAGTTAGCTAAAAACCCCCTCAAATCTCCACATCCATTTAGGCACAAGTATCTGAGTTCATCAGCTCTATGGCCTGTGTGTATATACATAAACACTGCAGCATTATTCCCATTTGTCACTTGTTTTCACCTGAAACTGGGGGATTTCTCTTCAGTAGGCCTCTTCCAGGTGACCCTTGTGATATTGTCATTTTCATAAAGTGGACAGCTTAAAAGAAATAGGAGTGCTAATGGTATCTTGCTCTTCTAAGTAACGCTGTTGTTTTATTGATGAGAACAAGGGTTTTCAGGCCTTTCTTTAGTTTGATTTTCTAACAAAGACTTAATAGTTTTAAAAGAGTAATTGTATTGATCGGGTATCACCAACAGACTAAGTTCTGATTCTTAGGATTTAATTCTTTTCTCACTCTCATAGTTTTAACTAGGAAGTTAATACCATACTTAGCTTTTGTGCAAATAAGAAAGGATGAAAATTAACATAAATGTGAGGCATTTTATATGTATTTTCTTGAAGCGTTTTGGGGAACAGAAAATCATCTATTAGAGTGAGAACATTTTGGGAGAATACAGATGATCCCTGTTCAAGTAAAAAGAAGAGCAAATAAATTCTTACCTTATTGTGACAGGCAGAAAAAACCTTGCTGTTAATGACAGAACATGTCTTTTCTGCCCAGGCTTTACGATAAGGGTTCTTGCTACAGGGGTCCACTACAAAGTATACATCCCCACAGAGAGGATTCTCTTTCCAAGAATTGACAAATTCCAATTCATTTGATGCCACATACTTGCTTCGAGTTTCAAAATCATCCTTCATATTGCCATTATAATTCCCACACAGACCGCATATGGTTTCCTAGAATAAATGAAAGCTGCAGTGTCAGTTCAGCAAGTTACAATTGCTCACCTTTCCTTTGGATCACTGATGGTTTCCTGTGCTTTAGGAATGAATGTCATTAATAAATACTCTCTCAAACATTCTTAGCTTCTTGTGCATGAGGTTCTGCTTGTCACTGCAGGAATGTAAGTTGTCATCATTCGGAAGTCAAATTCAACCATGCAGTTGTATAAAATACAAACATTTAGCTCAAAAATTTCCTGAATGCAGTACAGAACTCACTTAAAAATCAGTCTTTAGTGAAAAACTACTATTTTGGAGTTGAAGATGAAAATTAATTGCTAGTAGCACTCCTGAAGAACCTTTGCCATCATAGAGAGTCAAGGCAACTACAATTAAATCTGCAGTTCAACGTGAATTGAAGGACACTACTTGGGAAGTTGTTCTGCCATACCTGTGTTTCTCTGGAGATCTTGATGAAGAAGTTCATGTGCTTATTCCAAATAAGGGTCATGTTGTATTTTCCTGGGATAACGATATCAAACATCAGGTGAAGGGCATTCTGTTTCACATGATATTGTACACCAGGATTTTCCCCAGAAATAGTAAAGGTTTCGTCTCTCAGTATGATTGTCAAATTCTGGAAGAAAATTTATCTTGCAGTTATAACTTAGCAAGTTGCAGTATTTTCCTTACTCTGTGTCACATTCCTGCAGATCAGATGCTGTGATGCTACTACAGACTATCTTGACACTTCCACTTATTTTCCAAAAGTCCTGGCAGTCAGGAAAAAGGGAAACATTGCAACCATTCTTCAAAAGGGTAGAAAGGAGGACCCTGGGAGCAAACAACTTTGACAGCATCACCACTGTGTCTGGAAAGATCATGGAACAGGTCCTCGTAGAAGCTGTGCTAAGGCACACAGAGGACAGGGAGATGATGTGAGACAGTCAGCATGGCTTCACCGATGGCAGACCTTGCCTGACCAATCTGGTGGCCTTCCATGTGGTAGAGTGACTACATCAGTGAACAAGAGAATGGCAGAAGGAAGAACTTACCCCAAGGTAAATGCTGATGGATCTGGAGCATGTAACTCCTGATTTCCCACAGATGACATTCTCAGTAACAATTTTGAAAGAGGAAACAGGTCTATTAAGACTGCAGCCATCCTAAAAAAAAAAAACCAAACCACAAAAAGCATAAAACCCCAATAGACTCTGTGCCTGGAGTCTTCCAACTTGAAACATAAAAATATAAGAAAATAAATAAAGCTTAAAATGTCGTGACTGATTTTTCCTGTTTTGGGAGGTGATGACCTCTGCTTTGGTGGTCAAACTGGTATCACTTCCCTAAAAGATATAATTGTCTGGTACAGAATACATACATATCAATGACTATTTAAACATGTTATTTAATTTAAAATTGATTATAATTGCATGAAAAAGATATTTTTTTTTTTGCCAAGTAAAATATTTTCCTCTTAAGCATTGAAAGAAACAGAATATATAAATAATCATTATGTGGCTCTATAGGTTATTGATGCATCCTTGCATATTTTCATTGGTCATTTAAAGCAAGCTATTTCTTGATGCTAAGATGCTGCCAAAATAACCAGGAGGAAGAAGTTTACCGTGGCTAATATGTATTCACAGTTGCCATCAAACACAAAACGCTGTCCATCAAAAGTGGTGATGTGGCCTTCTCCATACAGGTTACATGTTGAGGAGCACCTTGATTTCTGAACACATTTCCATTTGCCTTTTGTGCAAGTGCTGGGAGTAAGAAAAGATACCATACTCAGATTTCAAAGAAATGCCACCTTAACCTGCTACTTTTTAGATACATCCATTTTTAACAATATAATGTTAATTTAATTGACTTATGTACACTGAGATCAAGCTACAGTTAATATAAGGAGCCATAATTAAGTTATGGACTGCCTAGAAAATTAATTCATTATAAAAAAGAAACCTTAAATGATTTATTTTTTTTCATGAAAGAAATAGTATATAAAACCCATTCATTTTTGCCCCTAATGAGAACAGAAGTCACTGTTCATGTAGTCTGGAGGGTGATGGTGGTTTTTTTAAATACTAGATTAGTAAATGAAAAGAGAGTAAAGTACCTTGAGAATGCTGCTAAAGAGATGGAAACAATGTTTTGGGGGTGTTTGTTTTTATCTACAGAAAAGAAGAAAGACTGTGCCCTTTTCTTTATCTATGTGGAGCTGTTAATAATCCTTGACTTTATGTACTTTACAGTCAGAGGCCTTGCTGGATGCCCCTATTCCTGAGTATGCATAAGGCAGAAACTATCCCTGAAGCTGGTACCACGGCTCTTTTATCTATACATGTACTGTCAAACATCAAGTTTCTCTCTGTGTTAATCCCTGTACTTTGCCATGGTGTTTTCTTCCATTCAGCTGTTGCCATTTCCTACTCTCCTGTCCACTAAACACTTTTTAAAAATGTGGTTGTACCATTTAGTGAGACAGAGATTTCCACAATGAAAAGGTATGTGATTCTTACCAGATCTCACATTCAGTCTGGATTTGTTCACCTCTTCTGTAAGAAAGGCCACCATATTCACATGGACACTCCTCAGCTGGAACACACCTGCCGTCGAGATTTTCATAGAGGCCATCAGCACAGACACATCCTGATTCACATTTAGTTGGTATCTGGTAAAGTTCAACAGATTGCAAAATGAGAAGAACCATGAGATGCATTTCATCCTGTATGTGAATGGGGTCAAGAGCGAAACGTCTGCTAAATTCTGTTTTGACTTGATTTTAGTTTTGTGATGTTTCTTGTGTTAATATGCTAGTCAGTTGAACTGGTTTCACTGAAGTTGTAAGATATACTTGTAGTGTGGAATGTTAAATATAACTGAAGACTGAAAAATTGATCTTCCATTACTACCAGTCTTTCTGGTAGGAGGATCACAGAAGTTTGTTTATATCAAGGAAGCTTATTACAATTTTTCCAATTAGTCTGTTCCCTTATACAAAGTGAGAAAGCCCTGTCAGGACACCCAAGACATTCACCTGGCCCAAGTCTCCTCCATTCTGTGACTGACAGCAGCAGAGAGTTGAGAAAAAATAGAAAAGGAAGCATAAACCATGTATTTACAGTGACATGCATCTTACAGAGTACCTGAACCAGAGGTGATAGCCATGTAGTTAAGAATCCTTAATGGATTTTTATTCTATTAATTTACTATCATTTAATTCATCAATTCACGCAATTTAATTATTTTAATAATTTCTTAAATACATGCACATTTTTTTTGTCTCCATATTCTGTGGAAAGAAACCTGATGTTCAACTTTATCATGTTAGATGAAATATCTCCTTTTATTTCACTAGAAGGAATGGAGTCAATTTCTAGGTAAGAACTAGAACATTCTACCTCTCTCAAGAGGATAAACATCCCAGAGCTGTGAAACTCACACATTCAATTCCAGTAGCCAGCATCTGACAGGTAGGGGCACATGCAGCTCCATACTTGTTGTCTAAACTGTCAGAACATGATATGTATTTCTTAGGAGCTTTGCAGCTTTCTAGAGAAAAGGAACAAAACCAAACATTAAAAAGATTGTAAAGTAACAATTTTACAGCATAGGGAAAAAAACATGTTCCTAAGTAAACCACAGGAGATCCATACCTGCAGGATTTTGAGGTTTGCCTGTGCAACTCAGCCTTCCATTAACACAGTAGCTAGGGAGAAAAAAAATTATTAGAAATTATTATTATTATTAGAAATTATTATTAGAAATATTTAATTTATGTTACTGGCTCCTTCCCATCCTTCTAAATGGAACATAAGTCAACTTGTCTCTTTACTTTTTGTATTACCCAGTAACATAATTTGGAAGTGTATTGTATGCTATTATCACTAGTAGGCAATCATTACTATTATGATGGTCTATCAAGTTATTCTTGAGGTTTCTATACAGCTGCACAAGCACTGTTGACAAAATCTCCTACTAGGAATAATCAGTTTGCCTACTATTTCCTATTTTTCTCCATAATGTTTCCAAGCTTAAGGTAATTCAAATGCTTTTTGTTCATTTAAGAATATTTACGGTTTAGGAAAGGGCAAAAAAGATGTCTTGAAAAATAAACTTTTCATACTAAAAATAAAGAAGACTATACTGGTTTGGGCTGGAATGGAGTTAATTTTCTTTGTAGCAGAGCTCAGTGGTGCTATGTTTTGGACTTGTGACCAAAGCAGTGTTGATAACACAATGTTGTTTTATCTAGTGCTGAACAACATCACAGAATTCATTGCTCCTCACGTTGCCCTACCAGGGAGGAGGTTGAGAGTGCAAAAGAAGCTGGGAGGGGACACAGCCAGGACAGCTGACCCCAACTGACCAAAGATATATTCCATGCTGTACTCCATCAAGCTCAGCAGTAAAAGCTCAGGTAAAGAATAAGGAAGAAGGGATGTTTGGAGTTGTGGCACTTGTCTTCCCAAGAAACCATCATGCATGACAAATTCATGCTTTCTGGTAAATGTCTAAACAGCTGCCCGCTGATGGGAAGTTTTGAACTAATTTCTTACTTATCTTTGATTGCATGTGCTGCTTTGTTTATTAAAAAAAGCTTTTTTGCTTATTAATAACAAATACATTTATTCAACTGTCTATATCTCAACCCATGAAGTTTCCTGATTTTGTCCTTCTGATTCCCTTCCACATCTGGCTAAATGCAGCAAGCAGCTGTGTGGTGCTTAGCTGCTTACTGCCATTAACCCTTAACAGAGACACGTAAAAATCCCTCACGTCCATCTTCAGTTTGTTAAGTTTTAAACTTGACACACTTACCAGGTGATCCCAGCAGTTATTGTTGACTGGTCAGGGAGGATGTATTTTCTATCTTCTAAATAGCAGGGACAATGAGATTTACGAACACACTCATTCTTGTGGTTCAAGTACATTCCTTTAGGACACTGGCAGCCTTCAATAGGAATATCAGTGGGATGGCATTCCAGGGCTCGGTTGGAGAGTGACAAGCATGTCCTGTCACATGCCCAAGTGTTGTAGCTGAATGTTTGATTGCCAGTGCAAGTAATGGCTGTAAAACAAAAGTGTATGTTAAACCTCATTTACTGATCCTTGTGAAAGATAACTGTGCTCAGAATGTGCTTCTTATTTTGTGTCAACAGCTTCAATGATTATTGCTCCCTGTTGCTTCTCTTCCTGTGGATGTTGAGCTTTAGCAAAACATACTGCAAACCAGGGCTTAACATCAATCATGTTGTTATTTGGAAGTCTCGTGAAGGTTAAATATCTTACTGCTTCTTTTTCATATACTCTAAAATCACAATCTTTTTCTGAAAGAAACTAGAAGGATATTCAAGAGCTGAGTATCTGTTATCCCATTTATGCTTTTCTCTTCTTTCTGTTCACTACTTCACTCTCCTTGCTGTTCACTGTTAAGATGATTTGGACACTGCTTCAAATACTGAGTTGCCATTTCTGGGATGTTTTTTGTTGTGTTATGACACATCTGCAATGTCAGCAGGTCCTGGGAAAACGGTTTTCATATCTGCTGGTTGGCCTACTTCGGCAATATGTAGTTATTTTTCTAAACAATGACAAGTAGTTTTAAAATATGTTCTTGCTTTTAACTCAAGTTTTGTCACAGGTGAATTAAACATAGGAATATTCTAAATGGAAATAGGCAGACCTGTATGCATGCATTCATCTGATGGAAAACCATTAAGGGCTGGTTCAATTACTTACTACAGTTGTCCATACTGCTTCTCCAGTTCTCAAGGATTAAACCCATTGAACTGCATGTTCGTGCATATGATCCCAGAGCAGAACAAATGTAAGGAAAGGTCTCTTCATAGTTACAGGCTTGGTAGACACATCTCTGAAACCCAATACATAGAGAGTGCTTTGTTACTGGGGAGAAGACATCTGGAAGTGCTAAAGCTTGGAGGTATTTAAAAGGTGTGTGGATGTGGCACTTAGGGACATGGTTTAGTGTTGGACTTGGTAGTGTTAAATTTATGGTTGGATTCTATGATCTCAAAAATCTTTTCCAACCTCTATGATCCTATGCTGAATTGCAGAGCTAAATCTGACAAAATACATAGTATTGCATAACTAAAACTGATGGAAAACATCAGAGTAATTGCCTTGCTGATGTAAATAAAATATACTTAGTACCTGAAAAAGGCCTTTGTTTATTCGTTGTTTCTCATTTTTAACTTTCAAAATGTTTTGTGTAGATTGGGAAATATAATGAACTCAATTATACCCATGGTAAAATCAATACTTTGAATAGTTAAAGCTGTTGTCATGGACAACTGCAGCATGAGAAAAACACCTTCTGATTCACAGGGATGGGACCGGTGCCTATGATCAAACAGACTTTCAGTGTGGCAGAGACATAATTTTCAGAACCACACCTGTTCCTCAGCTTCTGTGCATTGCTGATTCAATGCGTGGGATGCTGTATATGAGTACAGTCTGGCTTATATTTGGACTCCCTCTGTACAACATCTATCATAATTTCCTACCTTGTAGAAAGGAATAGGGTTCACCACAGCATGGCATTTCTCGAACACTGTACCCTTCTTGATAAGAATGGAGCAATGAGTCTCAGCAGATATTTCTGATGAAAGTAAATAATGAACATCAAAAAAAAGGAAGCAAAAAATGAAAAAGAGATTTTTCTAAAAATTGATACATTAGCTAAACTTTTGGCAATGATGGATTGTACAACAGGACAACTTCTTAGCTTGTTAGCTTCCAGACTATAATTTTGTACAAACAGCTCAGTAGGGGTTTTTTTGTTTGTTTGTTTTTGTTTGTTTGTTTGTGGGTTTTCTTTGTTTTGGTTCTGTTTTGTTTGGGTTTTTTTAGTGACCAGTAGCAAGAGACTTGGGAAGGCAAAGCCTGGATTTCAGTCCCAGTCCTAGAGAGGAAGCCTAAGACATCCATGGACATTGCAATTTCACTGGATAGATCACCAAAACCCTCCTATTAATCATCTCAATCCCAGATCTCTAGAATGGGATCTGATACGTTTTCACTAGTCATGAATTCTAGAAATCAGAAATGTCTTGTTGGTGACAGAATTTGTGATGTTCAATCATCTCAGTTTCTGCTTGTCAAACTCTCTCATTTCCCTGGTATGGGCTTATGGAAATGTCAGGAAAAGTTGGATGGAGAGATCAGGTATAACAGGATCATCTACTTACTGTTTAGCTGACTCAAAGCACAAGGGTCAGTCTCTCTCTCTAAAGCAGGATGGCAATTTCCTGCCCTCCAGGAATCTACAAACAAGGAGGCTGTCCCTTCAGTGATATCCATGCTAGTCATGAAGTCATCTGTAGTGTCTCCATTGTAATTGCCGCACAAACCTAGTAACATCAGAAATGCAAGGGATGGCTGAAGATTAAAGAATGTGTACACAGGGGCCTATGTTTCATTCTATAATAGTGAGAAAATTGATTCAAAAGCTCTACATGGAGGGTCAGTGAATACTGTAGGTCAAGTAGCCAGAGAATCTTGATTATGTACACAGTCACTGATCCTCTGCCTCCTCAAGTTAAGAGTGTTGATTTCTATTTAATGGCAAATTCATAAAGAAGTTTCTGTCTTGTTTTTAGAAACAAGTGGTTTTAAATAATGTAAAAGAGAAAGGTCATGAAACACTTTCACAACTGCATGTTTTCTTATGTATATGAAATACATAATGACAAAGACTATGCATTTAGAATTTTTAAAAAGCTAAGCCTCCCTGTAATTCCCCATAATCTGAATGCAAAGTACACCTGTGTGGCTGTGCAACAAACATAAACATCTCCATCTGGTGCTTATCTGCTGAGAAGCTTTTGGATTCTTAGGCTCATTGTGTTTACAGTGACTGTGCACTACATTCAAAGAACCATGTGCTCCAAGATGCAGAGACCACACAGATTTATTTGTTGCTCCTTCACTGTGTAGCAAAACACATACTGAAAACGGCACACATAAAACACTTAAAGAACAGTATTGTATTACATAGGAAAAATGTGACCTATCTAATTTCTCTGATTTGTTTTAAAGTTATTAATGAAAAAACAAATTCTTAGCACATTGGTTTTCCAATGCAGGTTTTCGGGGTTTTTTTGTTTGTCTTTTTTTTTTTCCTTTGAATCCAGAGAAGAAAATGTATTTCTTAAAGAATAAGTAATAAGTCTTCAAAATTACACTCCCTACTTTTTCTCCTTCACACGAGGACTAGATTACTTACCTAATGTTCTGCCTTTGAATTGTGATCCAACTTTCACGTGGGCCTGAAACACAGGGGATGTTTGAACTACAAGTTCCAGCCCGAAGGTTGTATGCATTTGAACATACATTGAGGACTGTCTGAAAACAGTGATGTCTCCTGGAACAACAAGGACATTTAGAAATAGAGATTTTGGTGATATTGCAAGGTAATGATTTTAATGCATACGTAAGTGTTTTAGCTTCTGTCTACAACTCTTCTCCCACACACAACTCTCCACAGAGGAACAGATGCAATGGGAAAAACCTTAACCTTCCTCTAAAACCTCTGGCATTAGCAATTGAAAATTGCAAAAGATGCTGGGTTGTGTAAAACAGACATTTAATAAAGTTTTAAAATAACTTACATTCCCCATTTTTACCTGATCTGTAAGGGAGCCGCTTAAGTTCATCATCATCGGTGAGCAGATCATTCTGAGAAATCACGATTTTGTCCTGTAAGAAGAGGACATGGAATCAGAAGTAATTATTTGTACTGATGGTATTTATATGTTCTTTAACATAACAACTATATTGACAATGCGCTATGTAACAGGAAAAGATTGATTCAAGCAGTCTGTCATATGCTGTTCTGTACTGCTTTTAGTTTTCACTTTGAAAACACTCTAGCTTCCTGAGTTGATGTAGTAACTGAGATCCTTACTGTGTATGTGTGAGCAGGAACATATCTTTAGTATCTATACCCCATAATTTTTCAATTCAGGCTGCTAGCAAGGACTCTAAGTATTTATTTCACTGATGTGGTTACAGAAATGCTGGATGAAACCTGTGGAGGGAATACCTACTTTTGTAGATAGGTAAATTATTGCACTAAGTGACGTCTCAGAATGAGAATAACCAGTCTTTTCATATACAGCCATTAGGGTTCCATTGTGTGGCAGGCTGGGACTCTGGAGGGAAACAGTGAAAAGAGAAGTTTATGTCAGAATAATACTGACTTGTAGAATCAATGTATGTCTTAGGAAGACTTCAGTTTGTGTTTCACTATGAAGCCACATACAGTCTAAAATACATCCATTTAATATTTTGTGTTTCTAAACTGCAGGAAATTACCTTCATAAGAACGTAAGTGCAAACCCCATGGAATCTATATGGCCTAGAATCAAATGTGGTAATAAAAGAGCCTCCTTCCAATGAACACCTCCCAGGGCAGGGCAAATCTTGGCAGTTCCATTGGCCCATCATACATTTACTGTGGAAAACAAGAAATTCTGTGTAAGGTTATTCTTGTACTGACACCCTATTTACCAGCTGAGGATTTGATCCTCCTGTCTGGAGGTTTCTCTGTAACTGATCAACATGAAAAATTGGTTAGCAAACACAGTGTCACACATATATTTATTCTGAACGTTCATTTCTAGTGCTTTGGAATTTTCTTTAGACTCTAAAAACTCAGCTATTTCCTAGTAATGGAATATGTAATTTGTATCACTTTTCCCCCTTCTACTTTCTATGCTTTGATTTTCTCTGTCTATGTATATCAGTTGAAATTCTTCATCTTAATTCAAAGTTGCTGAACTCTTGTATGGACTGTCAGTAAACTTTCCTGAATCACGGTAAGTGTGTTAATTGTTAGTTTTGAGGATCAAATGTCATTATTTTTCTTTACATTATTTATTAGAATTATGATAGCAAGATATGTGACACCAAAAAAAAAATTATTCCATTCCATTCCACCTTAAAAAAGGATTACTGTGTTGAGTTATTATTTTCTGTTGCAAACAGAAATTCAGTTTTCAGCACTGAGCTGGTGATCAGAAACACTGAGACTGCCAAAAAGAAATTGTAAATACTGGATATTTGTTTTGTACTAATTTTACCTCTGCTTTCAAAGAGGAGGTAAAAATGTTGTTGTTTTGTATGGTCTGAAGGAGTATTTATATTTGCACAGATTAATCAGGAAATGAGGCATGTACATTTTCAATTACAAATGTATTATATGTGGCACTGAAAGAAGGTGGCCTCAGAGATGGTATGACACATTTGCAGTTTCCCTCTGGAAAGTTAGGCTAAGTTTTCCAATCACTTGGTGAGGGCATTGTTCATTCTCTCTTAAAAGTACCTGTTGCTACTTACCAGGTCCTACATGCTGCTTTCATTGTCTCACCAGGAGCAAATGTTTCCCCATTCAGTGTACATGGACACTGGCTAATGTGAACACATGTCCGATTCCTGGAGATATCATCAAGAACAGTTCCTGCCAAAGCAGATAAACAAAATACTTTTGCACATCCTTCCTTAGCACTAAGGTTATTATAGCTTGAGTGCTTTCTGAAATTAGCTTGAGTATGCTATTTTTGCACAGTCAGTGCCCATATTTAGATATATAATACACAGGAAAATTTCTCTTAATTAAAATAAAACTGATTTGTCACAAATGATAACAGTGTTTGGCTGCTTTCAAATATGAAACTGTAGGAAAATCTATTATTTTGAAATTCGAACCTAATTTGAAATAACGGTAAGTTAGAATGTAATTTCTATTCTTTTTTTTTCTTTCCCCTGTAACAGTCTAAATTAACTTTGGAATTTTGAAGAATGAACACATTCTGTTTCCTAGAGTACTAAGTCTAGTATTAAGTATGCAGCTTGCAACACATTACTTTTGGCTACAATAAATTGGTGATGATATTGATGTAAATGTCCATATTGGAGGATATTTCAGTTCTGAAATTTCAAGAAATTATGGAAATAATAGTAATAATTACAATTTTTGTAGGAATTTCATATTGAACTGTTTTAAAGGGAATTTACTAAATGCCCATAATATTGCAGAAGTCATTTGAGGTATGCTACCTCTTGCTGGTGCCCTGAAGGGCTTGATGCCTGTTTGGGATAGGAGATTAATTAAGCTTACTCAGTGTATATTATAGTACAGCACTTTTAGCAGGCAGCAAATCATTATCGCATAACAAATCATGGTTTTGTGAGGAAAAGGTTTTCAAAGCTCTGTTTTTGCAAATAGTGACCAAACACCTTTAAGGATCATGATTTTTCAAGACTCCAGTTACATTATGCTACATGGGAAACAGTAGTTCTAGTAGCACAATGCCCTGAAATGCATGGCTAGTTCATTATTAAGCAGTCTATTCCACTTGACTGGATACATGCAAAAAAACATTTGTGTGATTCATTTACAATATGATGAAATTATACCTTCTGGACAAAAGCAACCGTAGGTACAGTGACTGGAACAGCTGTACTCTGGGTTGGAACAGGTTTTAATACATGGAGAACCACATTCCTCATAGATTTGGTTCGCAGAACATTTTCCCACAGCTGCAACAAAAAATGGAAGTTTTAAGATTTTTAAAGTGTAAACACAGAAGAATGTTTAATCTACCAAAGAGAAGACTTTCCTTCTTATCTTTTTATCTAAGACCACTTGTTCTCTTAAGAAAATTGTTTGATTCAAGGCAGCAGAGACTTTTTTATCAGTTGTTTTATATGCCAGTTATTTATTATTATCCACCTATTTAAGACATAGAAATGTTAAGTACAGTCTCGCATGAATAAATCATTTGAACTTACAGCAGAAGTTTTCAGTTCTCCAGTTGAACACCATTTGGTGAGACATAGCACATTGTCTGGAATATTCTGACAGCGTAGAGCAAGTGCAATTGTTTTGTCCTGGCTCACTGCAGTCCTGCATATCAAGCTGGCAACGAATGACAAACCCATCCTTTGGCACACTGCAGCTTGGTGACACCAAATTAAGCAGCTGAGAGCAGATCACAGCCTTAATAAAAACAGAAAGAAAATTATTCCCAGTGGTGTGTTTCCTTCATATGAAAGCCACCATGCAGTATCATTTCTAGTTAAGATTTACTTGTTGGTTTGTTTGCTTTTTCCTCCCTACAGTTTAATAATATGCACTTGACTTTAAATGTAAATGAAATTCACAAGCAGAAGGGAATATAAATCCACTGTACAACAGAAGGAATTTGATATATTGAATTAATTCCACTTCTCATTATGTTGAAAATCAAGTCATTCTTTCTCTGCCATCAATCCCTTTAAAAATGGCCGAGAACATTGCACACAGGGAATATGTTGTCTCATGGCAAGTCAGTTCCAGGACAAACATCCCAGATGTGAAGATGGCAAAATTTGTTCCCCTTTCAGCAAACACTTGATACATTTCTATTGCCTGTCATGTTGGCTACTGCACTATAATGTCTCAAAGACTCAGGTGCACTGATTTTCTTTCCATCTAGAACTCTAAGTGATAGCAGTTAATAGTGGTTGTTCCTGTTATCAATGCTGTTATCTGGCAACATGTTTTAGGCATTGTGAATGTCTTGAAACGTGTACAGCTTATAATGTCAGGTCTCTAAAAAGTTATAAAAGCTTGACTGATTTCCATGAATTTCCTGTGATGAACTGGATAAAATTTCAGAATGGTTGGTTTTTATGAGTGATATAAATCTAGCCTCAAAATTGCCCATGGGCTTTTATTAAAATATATTTAAATGCAAAGAACTCATTTTCTTTCTCATATCAGGCTATACAAATGTTGACTTTATGTGTTTTCATGGAAGTCAGTTTTATGAAACCACTGCCTTTCTGTTGCTGATTTCAATCTATCTTTCTCCCCGTGTTAAGAGTCACACTGCAGAGAAGCCAAGATCTTTCTTACATATTTTTTGTGAGGAACGGTGGAAATTGGTATCTCCTCAGACAGGCAGATCTCTGATGGATCATCCATTTTTTGTAATGCAGCAAATTTATATGTATCCAGCAATTTACCTGTAAATTGAAGGGTTATGATTTGTCATGAGAAAGTCCTCACTGATTTTTTTATTTGTTGCTGTCATGCAGCAAAACTCAAATTCTACTCTTTAACTGTTCTACCAACTATGACAACAACAACAGCCTCTTTTGCCCTCTACCTGGGGCAAAAAAAAAAAAAAAATTACAAAATACATTTATATTAAAAAAAATATTACCTTGGTAATTTCTTCCAGTTATTTCCCAACCTATCACATCTACCACCTTATATACTGCCAGCTGCTACTGGTTGTCTGCTGCCAGCTGCTAATTCATGCCTCTTCTCTTTATCCCTCATTCTTATATCTTCACCCTAAATATAGGGTTAAACTCATCATAACCCAAAAATTGTGGCATAATTTTTAGAACTCATTTCTGTAGTGTATATAGAAGACTGCATCTGTGTTGATCTAAGATTAGTTCACTGTGCAATTTAGTGTCTCCACACTAGTACTGTAGTTCAGATTAGTGGTGTGTTTTTAAAGCAAATCTTCCAAACATTCCCCCCTTTTTTTTTTTGCCCCATTGTGGGGTGGTCTTGTCATACAGAGTACCTTTAAGACAAAACTAAGCTGGAAGGTGCATTCCAAGAGTGTGAGTAACAAGCTCCAGCTGCTGATGTACAACAGATGAACAGACCAGATGAGAGTGACTCAGAAGTTAATTCCCCAAACCAGAGAGAGTGCAGACATCAGGTCCTCAGCACCAACTATTTTGTTATAAAGATCCACACTTATTTCAGCACACTGCTTGTTAATGTTCTTGTCCACTGTTCTTTTTATTATAGCCTCCTTCTTGCTTCTGCCTACAGGAATTATTTCCTTGCTATGAGCTGAGACTGTTGTGAAAGTTAGGAGCGTGTGGTCCTTACCATAAAAGAGTAGTACAATCATATGATAGGTATGTTGGTGACCTATGGGACTGCTTTACTCAATTCTGAAACTGAGGGAACAGTCAGAGCAATGGTATTACAGTATTAAACTTCCACCTTGACTCACTTCAGCTAGTTCGGCTTCCACCTGAATCGTCCTTGTATCTTACCTTCACGCACAAATTCATTCAGTTCATAACCATCATAATTTCCACACATTCCACAGATTTTTCCCATGTACTTTTTTTCAGCCAAAACCTTAAATAAAATGGAAGGAAATATTTAAAAGGATCACCCTAAATAAAATTATCTATACATTACATTTCTTGAAGAAATTCAGTTGAAAGATCCAGTTTCAGGTGATCCTTCTCATTAATTTCAGTGACTTGTTTGGAGGAAAAGTTTTGTAAGGAGTAACATCTTTTCCCAATGGACAAATAGTGTTTTATTTATTTGTTTAATCAAAGAATAAGATTTGCAGACACTTTCGGAGAATTGAGGAGGGGGGATATAACATTTGGAAGAGTCATGAAAAAAACAAGATAAAGAAATGACACTGTATTCTTGCTCATATCTTTGTTGATAAAGCATGAATTTCAGGTTTCTTCTCTTAAGAAACTGAAAATCAGAGGAAGAATAATCTGTTTTCAGAAAAAGATTATTCAATTATCTATTGCTCTGGAGACTAAAGTGGTAGTATTACTACTGGCTACAATCAATTAATTATTATGAAAATCTTAGGTCAGAGGAAATAATCTAACTATACAAAGGATATGGTTTGTACCCGTCATAGTAGCATTTCCTAGTAATGCTGACAAGTCTCCCAGAGAATTTATTATATATCATTCTCCCTGTTTAACAAACATCAGTTTAGAATTCAGTGTCTTTTGTGACAATAGTATCACAGATCACACTGAGAAAATGTGTGGGGGAGGGAAAACTTGGAAAGATTCAGAAAAAGGAAAGAGACAAAGGAACTGGTAGGAGCTCTGTAGAAAAGTATGGCACACAGTATTATTGAATTCTACACAACTTTAAACAACATCTCTTAAGTAAAACATTGCAGCTGCTGGAATACCCTGAGGAAAGATTAAAATGTGTGAAAGTGTCCACAAATCTCAACACTTTCGTTAACTACCAATGCTGCAAGTGAAAGCAATATGCAGGTATAAAATGCAAAGTTGTGTTTTTTTAAGAGGAGTGGATGAAACAGGAAAAGAATAAATATTCAAATAATAAATACATGCAAAATCTCCCACTGAGTCTATAGAGTTCTTGTCATTCCACTACACTGAGTGAGAATTTTCTGCTTTATTGAGAACATTTTACTAACCATGAGATAGTCATCATTGTTCCACATGACAACTAGTTCCATCTCCAACAGCTTGGCAACCAGGCGGATGTTGCGTCCATAAGGTGCTATTTGAATTCCATTGCTGGTGTAAGGCAACTTAATAATTCTGTAATAAGGCAAGAAGAGAAACTGACCTTCTCATATGCAGGAATAGTTTAGGGTTTGTTTGTTTGTTTGTTTGATGCATATACAGCCTTAGTACTTGCAGCAATATGAAATAGAATTTTTTTCCTTTGTAGCTATGACTCTTTAAGATACATTAAAATTTCTGTTGATTGAAAATCCATGCCAGCAGTTTCAGAGAAGAACCACCAGAAGATGGCTGCATGGTGATTATACCAGTGAAAATGTTTGCACAGGACTTGGCATCTTCCCTTCATTTGATTCTATCAGTGTATACTTGTATGCTTCAAGAACTTGTAACAATAAAATTTGTGTGGCACAACTATTGTTGACTATTCTAGAGAGATTCTATTTGCTATAGCAATAATTCCTTTATTAACAGGCTATGACTGAAAACTGCCAAGATTAAAGAAATGTGATGTTGTAGAAGAACCAGGTTTTCATCCTTGCAGATGAATTTTAATGCTACAAATATTAAAGGAGAAATACATTTTGCTATGTGCTCATTGGGAGCACGAGAAAAGGCTGAAATGGACCAGGCCAGCCTTCCACCTGAAGCATGGCTATGTGCAACACTACACCAGCTCAGTCAGGGAATTTGGTTCTTGTGACTGTAGGACAAAAAATTAAAATGCAAATCCTTTGGATAGGCAGTTTTTCTGGAACATTAACTAAAAAGGAAGCTTTTCTAAATACAGTTTGCTAACTTACAGTGCAAATTGTATTTTTGTTGTGATAGTTGTGCCCAGGTAAGTATACTAAGATACAGACAGTCCACAGTCAATTATTTCCTTTATCCACAAGTACTCAGAGATAAAAATTCAACACCACCTATCTGATAAAAGTGCTGAAAACTTCCTTGGAGAAATTTCCTTGTATGGGAGCAATTTGTCTAGAGGAATGAACATACCCAGCATTTCTCTGTTGGCTGCAGAGTTCAAAGTTTCTCTTATACTCTATGTCTGTGTTACCTTTAGCACAGAGGGTTCAGAGTTATCAAGTCAAATGAACTCTAAACAAAACACAGGAATTTCAGTAAGTATCTACTAAAAGGTATAAGCTGTTCCATCTGTCCTTGTAGTAGAGATAAATATAAGCAGACTGGCAGTATTTAGGAGACTGCAGTTACAGTTTGAGAACTGTTTTGGTCTGAGGAGATTAGTTAATCCCTTTGCCTACACAAATGTACTCTAAGCTTGATTCAAATATAAAACTTATTTGAAGAGCGTGAATGCTTAATGGGAAGCAATGGGAGCAGAGTCCAGTCAGGTGTGTTAACCTCACTAACTTGTTAATTAACTTTTGGCACAAAGGAGTCGTTTTCAGTGCAACTGCTATATAACTCCTTGCCTTTTCTAAATGCTTTTCCCCTATTCATTGCAGAACCTTACCCAACACTCCTGATAGAAATGCTGCCTTTCTCAACAATGACAACAGAAGGGCCAAGCTCGATGATGATCCTTGCAATTTTTTTGTCCAGCCCACGGCGGAACTGAATGTTGAAGTCTGGGCTGGTTTCATCACATACAGTTGCAAAAATATAGTTGCAAGTCCCAGTGAAGTCATACTGGTATTTATCAAAGGTTGAAAAATGCCCTCCACCCCACGTAGAACAGGAATCCTTGCTCCAAACTACAAAAGAGAAAGAAAAGCAGATTTAGGCCTCCTAAAAGCATATTTTCTCATTCTGATTGGCATTTCAAATAAAAATAGTAGGAGAAGCTATTAAGTTTCTACTCAGACTAATTCTGGAAACAACATCCTAGGCCTCTCAAGTCAGGAAGTGAAACAATATTCAGAATGAGAGCAATATTCTTACTGTAAGCAGAGGAGAGTTTCCCAGCTTCCTGGCTTGGGAAAAACCCCTCCAACCCCTTCATGGGTAATGTAAAGGTTTACCTTCATGTTTTAGTCTGTGTGATCTGTTTGCAAAGCTAACAGCTTGCTACTGAGAGATCTTTAACATCTCAGAGCATTTATCAAGCTATCTATGGCATTACTGTATCATAATTAATTGCACAGCCAATCATTGGATATACAGAGACAGTCTTCAAAGTCCAAACTTGTCAGTCTCCACTTTTTTTGGCTTTGTATTTGTGTGACAAACTTCCAGCCAGCTTTATAAATACGTGGAATGTTTTAATCAGTTTTCATTTTTAAGAAATAATCTGAACTTTTCATCTGAATAGAGAGATTTTTGGAGGTGGAAATGAATCATAAAAAACCAGATACAACTCCAGCGCTTGTTGTTAGATGGTTCTGTACCTACTTACAGATTTGAACAGGCCCTTTGAAGCTGACAGTTCTACTGAAGTAACTAAACCCACTTCCTCAGTTTTATATTTCCAGACCTAGATTATTACTTTTCATGTTTGAATTATTCTTGCTTATGGTGCTGTATGAAGCTCACGTACCTTAGAATGTATCTTAGAGCCACAAAGTAGCACCTAAGTTTTGCAAAGTCAACCTACAATTTATATACATTGTTTTAAAGCCAAACTATTTTTTAACTCCAAAGGAGTGATCAAATGATTACAGGATGCTACTGGTTTTATCCAGGTCATGTAGAAAATACTGTTTCCCAAGAAGTTGTTACCTGTTGGCAAAAAGTATTCCTCTTCCATACTTCCGTTCTGTCCTGAAGGTCTGACTGGAAAATAGGAATTCGTCTAATTGTTATCACTGATCCTTCATGCCCAAGTCCAGCTAATTTAGTATCCTGTGCTTAAGTGATACTGACCACAAAACCCCAGAGTGTGCCCAGGAATGATTACCTGCGGTGGCACAATGGTCAGAGGGCAATAGGTGCCCCTTTCTATAAATACAGGTGCACATTCAGTGTATTTATTTTTATTTAAATCTTATCAAAGAAAAATAACAAATGGAAATGTCAATAACTCAGGGAAGTTTAAAACTAGATTATATGTTTGTCTTTTGTCTTCAATTATTTTATTAAATAATCTCTACGGATTTTCTTTTAGTTTGTGTATATCCATGCTCTGCTGTTCCTCTTGTTGTAAGAACAGACAGAAGATAGAGATGAGTTCCTGAATATTTGGGAATTGTGTTTCCCCCTGATCGCAACCCTTCAACAATTTTCACTTTTACGATGAACTCCATGTAGCTTTTCTATGCTTATGCTGACTGAGAATCCACCTAATTCAAGTCATTCTCAGTTTATTCTGCCTAAAGAAATGCCTCATTACAATAAATTTCTATTTTATGTAATTCTTTTTGTTCTACACATCTGCATTTTCCCCAAACTAGATAAGAAATTTCATTGTCAACCACTGATATGTAACAAGTTTTGGAGTACACAGACTTGCTTTTTGATGGTATGCGGAAGCAAAGTACAGTATTTTAACCTAAAACATTTAGATTATAGATTACTAAGAAGATTTTCTGTAAATAAAATATGATAGAAAAAAATTTTCAGAATATTAGGACTGATATCCATAGTTATTTAGAAAGCATCTTGGAAAAATTGTGTGGTTTTAGAAGGGTTATAGCCTTCTGAATCTTGTCTTAGCAGAGGAACATCATGTCATGTAAAATGTAGCATATCATGTCAGCATGATGACTTTCATTCAATCAGGTCATGGACATGAAAAATGTTTGTTGAACGAAGTTTAAATTTAGAAGTCAGTGCCTCACATTTCTTCAGAAAAGGATATGTGAAAAGGTTTATTGGTTCTGACCAAGGGTTGGAATAACTCTGTGTTTTATCTCCAGCAGTTATCATTAACAGACTGCCCAAGGGAAGACTTCCATCAGCTCAAGCATATATACTTCCACAGATACTCTTTCGGTCTCCTATTATTTTCAGTTCAGAGAATTTTGTGAGGCTATTGGGATTTTTCTGCTTACCCCTCACTCACGCTCTGGCTTCCAAGTCCTTATCCAGCCTTCTTTTGAATAGAACCAAAATTTCTTTGTAACAGAAATGTCACAATCACTGCTGTCAGAATTTACCATTTTAATTATGAGTTAACATTTTAATGATATCTGCTTTTGTAACAGTACGCCTGATAGCTAATATTTTTAGTACTTTAAAGCTATAATTTACTATTTATTTTGTGCTTTGACATTGGACATTGTGCTTTTGGCATTTTTACAGAAGCAAGGTAGTAGTATCTTGCTATTTGTATTTTTCAGGTTCAGAAGGACTAGCACAAGTTCACAGTAAGTAGGTGGCTGGAGTTGATTTTGCATACAGATTTGGATGCGTGCACACAAGCCATTCTTTGGAGTTAAGGGAAAACTACTGGTAAGCTACCAGAACTGTGAAAGGAGTAGCTACAGCTGGCACAGCTCAATGGTGAAGCAGAGATCTCCCACTGGATGCTGGTTATAAAGGTGAGGAAGCAGTATTCCATGCTCTGCTCATTCATTTGCATATCAATTTGTTTTAGCCTGAAATCTTTAAAATCATTTTCATAGACCTAATCTATACGGACAATGAGTTTTATTTAATTTCCCATATTTTGGAATATCAAAAGACTCCATATTCTAAATTTTTAGATCATTTAGGCAGTAATATGTATGAATGAAAATCAAACATATCACACAAATTATCACAACAGCAAAATTTCTAAATGTAGAAGGCTACTAAACTGCCCACAGCTTCTACCCTTAGGCATCAAAACCTCATCACAGCACACTAAAGCACTTTCCATTTACTTTAAAACTTACCAGTGAGATAATGCATTTTGCCATCTTTTTATATGCAAAGTCTTCATTCAGAATTTCTAAAACTAATGCTTTGAACCTATGCTCCTTGAGGCAAAGACTTATTTTTGTTATGTGTTTTGTATAGTGTCTTCTGCAATATAGAATTGATGCTGAATAGAGTTGTCACTCATAGTTGAAAGTGAACATTAAATACCAGGTCAGGCACTTACTTCTTTGCAGAGATTCTTTCTGTTTTTGAAGAAAAATGTGGGGCCAATAATTTCCTTCAAAAGCTGTGAAAGCAACAAGGCAATACCATGAAGTTATCCTCTGAGCAAAAGGAAGTTGAATATTTGTATATTTATTTATCTTTAAGCATGCTACAAGTCAAAGCAGGATCAGCACATATGAATTGTGTGCTGTCACACAAAATTAAATGGAAATTGTAGTGCAAAATCACATCATTCTGACTAAATATTTAAGTAATAGAAAATTCTGTTGCTGATCAAGCATTAGCAAAATTGCCAGAAATCCTATGAAATATGAGATTTCCTGTACTTCATACTAAAATCCTGTTCCTGATAAAAAAATGAGGGATAAATCTTTGCTCACATTTTTGAATTCTTGTTCCACCCTCTGGGTACAAGTGGTGGAGGGAATAAGCAAAATTGGGAAAATATGGGAAAAGTACTGCCCCAAGTATTCTTCACAAGAATCATGGGATCTGGAGTAGAAGAGTGGGAAATCCCCAGGCCGAGCCGTTGCTTTTGCTGTTCATGTTAAGGCAGAATGATGAAAGCTGTTACCTGCTCCCTTCCACACATCTCTTCACAAAACCTGTTTTGGTTAGCAGAAGCCAAGGAATGTTCAGCAAACGCAGAGTGCAGTAGGGTCTCTCTTCCATCTCAAACCCAGACCTACTGCATGTGCAGAACTGCACCCTGTTTTCACACATACCTGAAGGCTCTTTCGTCCTCCTACCTTGCTTCCTGCCGGAAGTGCAAAGGGAATGAGAGAGACAAGGAAAAGGGCCACCACAGCCCATTTACAAGCAGTGAGCCCTGTGCACTCCCTGTCACGGAGTGAGCTTTCATAGAGTCCATAGCTGGGTGGTAACAACCAAAGAAAGATGCAAGAATAAGGACGTGGGGTGCTTCAGAAACGTGCTACATATTTTTACAGTTTGTAATGGCTGGTCTTTCTAGAATAGCAGGAGCAAATATCCCATAGAAACCGCATAATTCTCTATTATAGGTTTAGGAACTTTTGCAACATAGAAAATGCTGTGGCAGGTTTCTTTAATCACAGAAACCAGGACAAGTCTCTTTATATCTATCTACACACTACAGCTCTGCAGGGTTCTGTACCTTCCTTACATACAGCAGTGATTGAAAGCCTCCAGGGAGCTCCCCAGATGGAACAGCCTCTCTAGCCAATTCCATGCTCTGCTGCTGAATGTGAAGTAATATTTATTATGTGGTATCTCAAAGACTGTGAGAAAACAGGTGAGGTTCTGCTTTTTATGTGAAGCTAAATTAAGGCACAAGAGGGAATTTGGGAAATAAGAGTTTCAGCACAAGTCTTTGCTTTGGATCTGGGCTCCAGACACCTCTGACTTCCCCATCAGTCTATGCCTCAATTCTTGTCTGAAACAATACTTATTGTAAAAAGATGTTTTCTGGATAAACTAAGTTTTTAAGAGCTAAAATACTACACTGGTGGAAATATAGACAATGAATAGACAGAAGGGAAATAAATCAAGAATGTAAGTTCAGTGACAGAAGTGCTCCCACCCTAAATGTTCTATTAAATTTAAATGGCATTCATCTCAGTCAGTTGTCTGGGCTCGTTTCACAGGCTGTAAAAGTAACTGCAAATTTACTGAGTACAATTACAATGGCAAAATATGTGGGTAACATGGAACAAATGGATCATACACAAAACTTATTTCTCTCCACTAATGTAAAGGAAACCTTAGATGACTACCTGCAGTGTAAATGCCAAGGCAGAAGCTTAGTGAGATGTATTCCCACTACCCTTCTTCCTAGATATTGTGTTCATTTCAATGGGGCAGAGCTCTGCAAAGAAAAATGAAACTGAACATAACATAGCTTTTCTAAGTTGAAGTTATAATAAGAAAAATTATAATAAATATAACATAATAACTTCAAGAGCATTTCCACAAGAAAGAAAAGGCACAAAGCAGTCTCATTAGCTGCTGAGTTGCAAGCTGTTGTACTCACTGCATGGTCAGCACTTCAACTTCCAACGTAGTCTGACACAGTCATCAGAAAATCACTGTAGTTCCTACTCACGCTGCCTTGTACTCTAGAATTGGTCAGCACTGGCCAATAACTGTTTGAAATTTTGCCAGCATTTTAGTACAACCTTCATGGTTGGCCTGCAACTCATCAGGCTTATCCAGAACACAGTATGTTTCTTCCAAGTTCCAGGTGAATGATGCATCACAGTAAGTACACCACAAAAGTGAATAGAAACAGTTTGTTGCAATCAAACTAACACTCCTTACGCCTAGAGTTGCTGCTGCTGTTTTTGAACCCCAGGTTTTTGATACCTCCATTTGTTCAAGAATCTATTATTGTTGGTTCAACTGTTTTCCTATTGCTATAGTTTAATCCTAAGCTTCAAATACTAAATTAATGGGATTTAAGAATGTGCAACAGCTGCCTTCCAAGGATATTTGATTTGCAGGAATTAAATATATGCCTAAAACATTACTTCAAGTCAGATCTATCTAAAGAGCTTGATGCAAATCAAAAGGTCTAATAATTAATGGACAAATACTTTAGATCAGAACAAACAGGTAAGTTTACAAAGCTTATTTGCTAGCTTTTCACACTCAAACATCTAAGCATGGCAAACAAAATGAAACAAAGACTTCAGGTTTGGTATTTAGATGAAATCTGAACAAAATAATCATCCTGGATTACACGGAAGTGTGAAGGAGTTGTATTGAAAATAACTAAGGATATGAAACCCATTTTAACATTTTTCTCAAAGAACAGCTAATAAACAAATACCGAGCCATTTGCTGACTATCTGCCAATCAGTCTGTATCCTGTCAGATCCAGCCATTATACTAATTGCAGTACAGTAATTATTCTCAGCATTTACATTCTCTTTCTCACACTTAACTCTGAAGAGATTAGTCAAATACCCCTGGCAACATTATCAGCTCTTCACAAGCACACAAAATGGCAGATTGTAGGTGTTATGGCCCACACAGAAATGGTATCTCACAGTCCTTTAAGAATTTTTCATTTAAAAGGCTGCCCTAGTATTAAGTGAGATTTCTAAGGTACTGAAATCTTCCTTACTGACATTTTACTAATACTGCAGTGTTCTGTTTTCCTATGAGAAATATGATGACATTGCTTTGACCTGAAAAGCTTAATTTTGAATTAGCTCAATAGAATTTAATAAGTTCCACTTTTCTTGGGTAAAGGAAGGTTCTACTTTCAATTCCTGCTCTACTCAAGCTGGCCAGCTTCCTTGAGAATGATATCTTCCAAAGTGCACTTTCTGTGTAGTCAGCCTGTCTAGTTCATGACAGCAGTACAATCCAGTCAGGGAACATGACTTACTATGAAGAAATAAGTAATTTTGTTGATATAGTAGTTATATGAAACAACTCCATGTGAAAATTTTATGTGAAAACACAATTTTATATTGCAATAACTTCAAACAAAATATTGCAATGAAATCTTTTCTGTACTTCCAAACAGAAATAATTTGGGATTTCTGTTCTGTAAAGGGTTCAAGTTTTTTTTCTTTTAATTTGAGAAAAATAGAAATGTTGAAATGTCAGATGTTTGGGAAAGAACAAGAGCCTTGAAATGAATTATATAAGCCTAAAATTAAAGTGAGGGTACTGATAGAGTCATAGCTGAAATACCAGCAATCAGTTGCTCATGTTCATGATGATTTCTCTTCTATATGAAATTAAGAAGTCCATTTTTCTCTTGCAAACATAGATGTCTGAACAGCATAAACCAAGGTAACTTACCTAGTTACATACTTAGAAGAACAAGTATCATGACTGTACATAAACATCTCATAAGAACTCATGCACAGTTTTGTCTACTGAAATAGCTAAAGGTGTAAATCCTCAGTTTAGTCAATGAATCAGCATCTCTTATTAAGTAAAGGCTAGAACTATTAGTTTTAATTGGGTTTTAAGCCTCTGTAGACTTTTTTTTTAACTCATACTAATGTTTGTTTATTGATTTTCTTGAGTTATCAAGGAAAAGTGGAAGTGGGTCTTCCAGTCTCCATCAGACTTCACACCAAATAATCAAATGTATGTCCTTACAATGAATAGTTACATGTCTAATTAGAGACAGGCTCAAGGTACAGAATTTAGATGCAGATTCATGAAGAGGAGAACTGAAGTCCTGGCTTTGATTTGATTCCTTCTAAGGAGGCAAGATTTGGATCTAGAGTTCAAAACAATGAGCATCCTGCATGTTGTCCAGCTTTAGAACATACAGACCAACATTTGAAAATGCTCTGATTTAAAAATCTTACGTGACAGAATGAAATCTGTTCATTCTCATAGTCTTCAACCTTGCTTGGCACTTCAAGGCCCTGAAATATTGATAGATCCCAAAGGAGAAAACTACTCTTTAAGAATTTTCTCAGTCCTTCTTCTGGGGTTTTACGTTTTAATTCAACTTAGTCCTTTGTAGATAAGGCCCCATTTGTAACTGCCAAGTTTATACATAAAGCTTGTGGCTGTGTAAGTGTCTACAGTAATTTTCTATCTGATTGCAAACATTAGTATTTATATTAATACATCTACTTGTCTAATACAGGAAGCCATGCAGACTAATATATTTCACAGGCACTGACATTTGAGGTTGGGACCCATGTTCAGGTACTTGACTTAGTATTAGTTACAATGGAGATAATACAGTGAGTGGAGTTACACATGATTTATAACAATACAGCTAAGGTAAGAAATAGGGTCAAGGGTCTACAATAGGGCTGAGTTGCTTATATTTTAATTATTTTAGTGTTAGACTTCAAGTCAGTGATTCAAGAGTAATAAATGTCCCCATGCAATCTGAACCATATATGGTTCATTGAACGTAGTAAACACAATACAGAAGAACTAAATTTAACTTGTTCAAACTAAAGCAATTGAAAAATGCCTTTCAGCAGTTTGAAACCTGTTCTTGAAATTGTAACAACTGATAATTAAAGAGAATATACAGAAGAGACAAAAAACCAAACCCTCATAGGTGATGACAAACTATAGTAAAAAAGGCTTACTCCCAAATTCATTAAAAAAGAAAAAAACAAAAACCAAACCAACACAGGAAGAGAAATGAGTAAGAAAGCAGAGTAGCTGTAGAGTCAATGAACATACTTGTCAAGTCTCTTAGAAATTACACATTCATCTGGCATTCAGATGGGTTGGATCAAAAAAGTAAGACAGAATCCTTTAAAATACTAAAGAAGTATACTGAGTAATATATGGAGGAATACTTTTAGAGTCATGTAAAATTTTTAGACTGGAACCAGTTGCCTGTTTTCCAGCACAGGATTCTTTCTGTCACATCGTTCCTCAAAAAAGTAATGCCATCACATAGCTCATACTTAATACTTTTTGAAGTTGGCATAACAAAAGAAAAGAGTTTTGATCATCACTCTGCACAGTAGACATACATCTCCCACAGTGACATTGCTAGGATACTGAATCATGAACATCTGAAAGGTGAAGGCACTTCACAACTTGGAAACACCACAAATGTCCATTAAAAAACCATTCCCTGTATCTAGAGAACAAGTTTTAGGGAAAGATACAATCAATCAGTAACCACATTTCTAAAAAAAAGGTTAAGAACAAATAGTTCTATTTCAGTCATGTATTTATTAAACAATCAGTTGTGTTTTAAGATGAAGTAAAGGAGAAGAAGAGGTGTAAATTGAATTCAGCTGGTCGTGGGAAAGGAGAGCAAAACCTGAAGCTCATGTATTGTAATACTGCAATGAAGTCACCCCCTTTTTTTCCATACATGTGTGTTTTCCTTCAAACTATACACCAAGAGGAAGGCAGGCATCTATGACTTACCAGCAGACTGCAGAAAACTGCAGAAGATGAGCAGTATTACTGTAGGGAGCATGATGCATGGCCTGACCAGAGAGGTTTCTCCAGAGCTCTCCTCCGTTCCAAACAGGCAGTGCTACTGCTGCCACTTCCCAGGCTGCCCTCTTCAAGCTTGGATGCTTTATATATAGAATTGCAATGCCCTCCCTCATTCCCATAGCTTTCAGAAATTGCAACAGCAGAGTACCCGCCAAACAGGATCTCCTTTTTATCAAGTTCAACACACCTAAAAGCCACTTGGAAAAGGAAGAAAATAGAAAACACAAACTTCCCCAGTTCATTATCATTCTTACAAGGTTTTTATAATGGCTTCTATTTGTAAGACCTCAAACACTTTTAACTGCATTTACTGAACAAATTTGGTATTATACCCAAAAGCAAAAAGACAAATAATACACAAATTATGATCACTAGCTGATAAGGTAAGGAACAATATTGGACCAGTACACAAAGTGGAAGAATGAAGTGTAGGAGCTTTGGAACTGCTGAAAAGACTGTGTGCATAAAAGATGGTAAGACATGAATGAACAGAGATACAGATCTCAGATTTTTTTATTAACTCTTCTTTCATTAGCTTTTATTCACTCCCCTGATCGATTGCGTTCATCTCTCCCTTGTGTGACTTTTTAAACAAAATGATAAACTTTGCCTTGGTAAGTAGGTCTGTCCATGGTACAGCTTATTTCCTGAGTTTGCAAGCTAATGCCTATCACCTTAGCACTGCCAAGGGCAGAGGGCAATCTATGCCCCAAAATGGGAAAGACTTGCACTGTGGCACTGTGGCAACCTTCACCCTTTAATCTCCACCTTCCCCGCAATACAGCAGAAGATCAATTCTGATTCTGTTACACTTGGATTGTTCCTCCCCTTCTCTTCACTTCAGGGAAGATCCCGGAAGGGAAGTTCTCAAAGCTACCCCTTCTGAGTGGTGGGAAGAAGCACAGGAGAGATGGTGCTATCATTTAATGTAATTTCAGGCCTGGCTCAACCTCGCTGCGATTAAAATGAAAACATTAAAGTTTAATTGACATGAACGTCTGCCTTTATGGTTTTTTGGGGTATTTTTGCCTTTTCTATTCCACACTCCTCTTCCCAGCAGCTGAAGGATAAAGTATATGTCTGTTAGTAACAGAATTATGATGCTAAAATTTCAAAACTTCTGTCAAAAATTTTCTGCACCTGTCATATAAAAAAACCCAAAGTAAATGAATAAAATAATTTCTGAAAAACTCCATCAAAGTGAAAAAATACTAAGTTCTCAAAACAGCCTCAATAACCAGACAGAGACCCTGATAAATATATAATTATTAAGATTTCACAACTGTCCATATCACATCAATTTCTGGCAAACTGGCTCTGAGTTCTTATTAATGAAATCCAAAACAGAATTTCACTTTTCATACGTCTAGGATATATTTTCTTTGTTAAGATAAGGGACAATAATACTCCCTTAACAGCACAAACTTCAGAACTGATAGTGTCCTACAGAAACTTACCTTTCTCTGACTGAAAAAATAATAATAAAAAAATAATGACCATTGTCAAACAGCTTTTTTTTTTCCCTGACATATTTACATAATTTTTCTGTCAAACATAATAAATTAAAGCATCTGACATTGAGAGCTTTTCATGGCTTGCTCATTTGAGCAGCTGGGCACTTGTGAGCATCATTAAAAGTACCAGACACCATGGAACTAAGATCATCATTAATGCATGAGAAGGTATCAAAGCCTTTATGCACCACCTAATAGCTAGTCTTCCTCTCCCATTACCATGCCTTCAAGCTTTTCTCTGTAGCCTTTATGTCTTTATAATATGGGGCTTACAAAAATCTCAAGAAATGCAAGTACTGGCAAAACTTATTACAAATACTTACGGAAAGTGTTGCTGTTTTCAGTTCCCCATGTTTGCAGCAACATTCTTAGCTGACACTCATTCTGTCTGAGGAGTCAGGATAAAGATATTACCTTCAACTATCCTGGAAGGGATTTCCCTGAATCAGCCCAAATATGATTCAGTAAGTATCTTGCTATTTTATAAGGACATCCAATGATGATGTGAATACAGTTAATCAAAAGCATCCATATATAGCTACATTTAAGTCAGGACTCCAGACGAAGGAAAAATCATTTGCTGCAGGACTATAACAAGCGATTGCCTTCACGGTACATAGATAATAATTTTATGTGGAAGAGTTTTGTGCAAAAACTGTTTGTCCAGCTGTAGTGAGAGAGCAACACCTCTAATTAATGTGGGTTTGTTTTCCTGTTTAATAATTGTAACTGGTTTAGTAACACCATTAGTTGTCAGAAGCTGTCATACAGAAAAGCAGATATTATTGTGGCCATATACAATATCCAGTCACAGTTTCCCAGTACTGAAGTATAGTTAACTTTCCAGCATCATGTATACTTCTGGAAGATTTTGAAATGTCAAAGGAATTTACGTAAAGCCAGAAATTATGCAAATTGAGTCATAACACCTTAACTATGTAACAGGCTACCTTGCACAGGTAATTTCCTAATCTAGGAAATTTTAGGTATATCAGTTATAGAATATTTTGGTGCTTTTATGAAGATCACTAAGGAAATATTCCATTTCCAGTAATGTACTCACTGTGTATTATTTTAGCAGCCTTGTATATTTTTTTTACAAGTAGCTACATATCTTTATAAAGAGTCAGACCAAAATATATAATTTAATTAGCCATGGGCCCTGTGGGTGTACATGTCATTTCCAACTTTTGAAGCTTATGCCTGCAAGTTTCAGTTGCTCTTTCTGGAATGCAAAGATACAGGCTACAGCTTGATAGCAATCTGACACAACAGCTGATCTGGGGGGGTGGTTTTCTTTGAGCTCTGGAATTTGATTTTATGTCTCATTCAAATTTTAAATAATTGCAACATTTGTTGGTTTAACATGACAGTATTAAAATCATGCATATGTTAACTTCCAAATTATTTTAGATGCCTGGCCTTCAAACAAATATTTTAGAATATTCATGATAAAATCATTTAAGTATAATGAATTAATTTATTAATTAAATGTCTTAGAAATGCTGTATGAGAATTACATAAAATAAGGTGCTTGAAAACATCTGGGTTATTTTTATTCTTTATGACTGAGACATTCAGTGTGACTGGCAGGGCAATCTCAGTTTCTATCTGCAAAACAACAAGCTATAAAATTTCAGTAGAAAAGTCTGACATTGCAAGAACACTTTGTAGGGTGGGCTTTTTTAATAGACTGTCTCAAGGTAATACTCTTTATTTTCTATTAACATACCTTAACTATATGCATATTAGAACTCACCTGGTATGAACATAGCCTTGGAATGCTGGAATGAAGCTTGAAATCCTTCAAACGTTAAATTGGAAAATAGGATTTCCACATGAAGGAGGTTTCAGGCCAATTTTTATCCACTAACCTCTCCAAAACAACCACTGAAAATTTGCCTTATAAATTTAGCACTAAGTATGACAGAATTTTTCATTCAGTATCTAATCCATTTTTAAATCTTAGTAAAATCACATAGTGGAAAATTAAAGACTGTACAGTAGTCACAAATGGGGAAGATACTCAGAAATATCTCCCCTTCCTTAAACAGATTTGCATTAGACAAAAGTAACAGCACATCCATACCGCTCAAGATTTTGACTGAACAGTCGTACCTCTACTGTGTAAGGCAGAAACACTAAATTCCTGTAGGGACAATTGAATACATGCTGATTGCATCTCATTCCAAATTTGTAAATTATTAATATAAGTACAATTTAGCTACAGACTGAATAAAGCTTTAAAGAATCGATGAATGTGAATTTTGTTCTGGACATAGTCAGCTAAAAGAAGAACCTTTCCTCTGTACTACTGTGGAAAAAAATGTGGAGTATTTTTGATTTTGCCACTACAGTGGAAAGGAGTTAAAAGGAAATATTGAATACTTTTTGTCCTGGTCTTCTGCTACCACAACAAACAGTTTTAAGTGGAAAACTAAAGAAAGAGAGGCAAGTAGACAGTATTAAGTATTCTATACAAAGCTCCTTAAATAAAGGCCTGAAAATTCAATATCATGAACATACAACAGAAAGGGAAGGAGGGATGCAATGACAAGGAAAGTCATTGGGGCAGCATTAGTGCACAAGATAATTCCATTACCATTTCACTATTTAAAAATAAACTAAATGAACAACATAACTGGCATTAATATGCCAAACATAAGTAAACAAGCTCTCATTTTTTCTTCCTGTTTCTCATTGTTGTCTTTCAGGTAATTTAGCCAGGGAGCAAAGGATCCCAAACACTGCTACTTCCCTAGGCCAAGCTTATGGTACACACAGGGGCTCCTGTCTCCTTGTGTGAGTGGCTGGCAGGCAAACAGGCAGGCAGGCACTGCACAGCCAGCTGGTTGTCCCTGCTGCCAAGCTGTTTTCCAAAGAAACCAACAATAAAATAGATACATATTCTGAGAATATTCCAACTGTGGTAAATAAGAAATTTTTGGCTGAAAGGTACTCACAAAAGATCATAATTAGCTTATGCCTTTGTCCTCAGCCTATGTCCCGCTTTTAGAATCCCCTGATACTTATGTTCATTCTGTGTGCCTTTCTACCTGCCTCTTTTCACACTTTTTGAACACTTAACCTCCTTCCCCAAACAGTACCTAAAGGAAGCCCAGTGTGTTTGTTCCATCGGACACTAAGTAATCCACCTTATGGCTTTAATAGAAGTCCACATTTTCTGCTTTACTTTTAGTCACCAAAACCAAGAAAACTCTCTTTCTTGGTACCTTTGAAACAGATGAGATACCTCACACACAACCAGAAAAAAGGTGCTATTGAGTAGACTGTTATGGCTGCTGTTCACTTAGAGCCAGCTCTGCTGTCCTTGGGTATCTGACTGATATCTGATATTTAAATGCAAAATTTCATTTAACATTGTAAATTATGCTTGGCTGCGATGTGCAGAGACATGGTGCCTGTAGGTGTTATGGTGTATTTATTTTATTGTTTTACATCTTGTATAGATGAAAGTGAATACAAACTAAGAAATAACTAACAGCACTCTTACACTGTTCCAAAAGTATTTTTGTACTTAAATGACAGTAAAGTCAAGTCTTTCCCATATACCTGTTAGAAAAAAATATAGAAAATAATTTAAAACTCATGTCTCTAAAAGTGGTAGAGATTTAACTGATACTTTTAATTACAATTTGTTGGGGACAATGGCCTGAGACCTCCCTGTGTTGGCTTTATGCCTCTGGTACTCGCTTTGATGACTATCTCAGATACTACAGCTGTGGAGACCTCAGTTGGTGCTGTTCACTCTTTATATCCTGCCAACACAAGAGGCTGAGAAAACCCACCACTTCCACAGTTCCCTGAAGCAAATCCGCTGCCCTGAAGACAAACTTGGACAAAATATTCAAACTGTTTCTGGTGTAAAACCTTTCTGGGGCTAAAAAAAAAAAAACCAAAAAAAACCCAAACCAAAAAACAAAAACAAACAAAAACAAACAAACAAACAAACAAAAAAAAAAAAAAAAAAAAAAAAAAAAAAAAAAAAAAAAAAAAAAAAAAAAAAAAAAAAAAAAAAAAAAAAAAAAAAAAAAAAAAAAACAAAAAAAAAAAAAAACAAAAACCACGCACAAAACAAAGCAAAGCCAGGCCTACTACTGTGAGGGTGCCTTTCTCACATGATACTGTGTTTTCCTTCCTGTGCACAGGAACACTGGAAAGGAAAACTCCATTTGCTCTCTTCTCCCACACTCTCTTCCTGAATTCTGTGTTGTTGATGCTGCACTCAGATGAGTTTCTATTTTGATTTAGAGCAGTCTGGACTGCACAGTTTGTTCTGTAACAATCCTGAATTCTGGTCATTTTAGCTACAGTCCTGACGGAAAAGAACAGAATAATACAATCGTGAAAAGAGAGACCATAGAAAGAATGTCTCCTTTATTCATGTCTCACTCTCCTGATAATTGTGTATGACTTTTGAACTAAAATTTCCCTCAAGCACTACAATTGTGAACAAAATCTGTGCAGTACCTCTTAAGGCCGAATTTATCTTCTAGTGATAAAGTAATCTGTAAAGGAAGACATTGATTTTCAATTTTCAGTTGCTTCTAGTAGAGAGAAAAAAGTTACCCCCTCTTGCTATTTCTTAACTATTCATAATGACTTCATGTAAATTCTAGAGACAAATTAGACTTTATACTGAACTAAATCCAAACTTGGAGTGCTCCTCTTTTTACTGAAATAGAAAATGTTGACACCAATCTAATTTTATTTTTTTTAATTCCTAACATATTTTTTCCTCAGGGTTACATTAACATGGAGAACATTTATCTCAAGAGCTAAAATTTGTGAAAGTGCAGGTCAGATTTTTTTTTCCCCAGTTTTTAGGCTTTAAGAACTAAACACTGCTCCTTTTTTTAAGGGAAATTCAGAAACAGCCTAAATTGTACATCAGCAGTTTAACTCCTTACCATACAGAAAAGGAATGGAAAGCATTACACATGAAAGCAGCTGCGGTCCAAGTGTTTCTAGCTTAGTTAGAACTCAGTTCATTAAGTCATATGAATAGGAAACAGCCTAATTGCTATACTCATAATTGCCATGCAGCTGAGCTAAATCTGTAGTTTGTAATTAATGTTCAAACTGGACTTGGAAAAAATAAAATAATTTGCTGCTTGTGACAGCACAGCTCTATTAATTTAATAGTCAGATAGATTTTGTTACCAGATATAGAATGAAAAGCAAATACCTTGTGTGAACCCGGAATTCATTAAGTACAAGCTTTGACCTTTGCTGGTAAGGAAGTAAAATAGAACCCGTATTTACACAAATATTAAGAGCTGGGAACAGGAAGTTAGTGGCAATCCATGTTTAACTTGTCCTTTAATGTGTGTGCATTTTAGAAGAGGTAGTCTTCAATTGATACTGATACAACATATCTGCTAAGATAATATGGTCAAGAAATACACTTCTGTTTACCCTTTACTTGATACATTCTGATCCTTTCTCTTTCTTACACATTTTGGTTGATTCGGATTTAAAAAAAAGAAAAAGATAGAAATAGTCATTATAGTCACTTTGCCAAAGTTCCAAAGCTCTGAGATGTCTGAATCGTGATAGAACAGATTTGAACAGCATGACTTACTTCTTATTCTGAAACTTGAAAACATCCTTCCAGTTCTAAAGAAATTCTTGGAAGAATGAAACAAAGTTAAAGGTGTAAAAAGTGTGAAGGGATTAATGAAGGCAGTTTCCATGTACAGAGTTTCAAGAGCAAAGGACAGCATGGCTATTTTTCCCATGGGCAGAGAGAACTATATATAGAGAATCGTAAGAATATGTTGCTAGAAACCACACATTGTCTTGCAGCAAGAATGAACAACTTGCATCACTTTTGTGTATCTTTACTTTTGACTATTACAAATACATGACAGAACTGCAGCTGCAATTTGCAACAATTAGTTACAGCTGCTTGGTCTCTTAGGCCAGTCAGCTGTGTTTCTGTCATGTCTCTTTCCATCAATGGGTTATTTAACACATTAAGACTTCACTGCATGGAGAGTCTGGCAGCTATTTTGTGTTTATTTTAATGTAAAGGTATCAGCACTATATTTTCTCACAAAGAGCTGAATTTTTTGTCCTCATTTTTCACCTTAATATATGCTGCAGATTCTGTCCCGAAAGCTCTTTGCTTCTGGGCATGATTAAATGAAATCAAATCTGTACACTACTATCAGTTAGAATTATCACTATTGCAGTAAGAACAGTTTTTCTCATGAGAAAAAAAAATCCCACTATTTGAAAGTTCTGTGTAATTAAGTACACATATAATTGATGTTCTAAGGAAGATTAAACATAATAAAGTATGAAGAATCAATTGGAAAAGGAGAACTAAATGATGAATTGCCTTTATTTGGCAATTTCCCTTTGGCAGTTGCACTCCTCAGATTTTAAACTGAGCACAGTATAGACTGAATTGCTGCACTGTGCCATGTAGTTGTATCTTTATTATCTCAAGCCTGGATTTTCTCCCCTTGGGTCAGGTGGTAGGTGTCTCATATGCAAATACACATGACAAATATAAAGAACTATTTCACAGAGCTTAGGTAGGATCCAGATTTAATTTTAGTCCTTACACTTCTGAGTATGTCTACTTCCTTGTGCTCTTCATCAAAGTAATAGCTAAATTAGTAGTAGATACTCTCTATGAGTTGTTCTCCACCTTTTTCTTTTTCTTCTAGACCCTTTCCTTTCAGGTACATGCTCCATTACATTATTTTTTTACTTGAAATCTCTAGTTTCTCACTGTTCAGTTTAAGAACAGGCAGAGGGAGTAATAACAAAACATGCATGTATGTTCTATATCTACAATGCAATAGAAGCAAGGTATTTGACAAATTATTTTTCTAAGATGTAATATGCTGATATTTTCTAAGAAATCACACTACATGTTGCTAAATGCATCTAAGATCTTATCTTAATAACTTAGATGATTTCAATGCTATAACAAGACTCAACAATGTTTTTACCTGATACTTGCTATGTGTATAAATTTGTGTATATGTACACATCCACACACATATGCATATGCATACTGTATGCCTATAGCAATACATACTGCTCTTTTGATGTTTTCTAATACGTCCAGAGAACTGAGTTGCTGTCATGCTGACAACTCTAAACAGAACTGAAAACTTGGACCAAGCAAAGTGTTTCATGTGGCCCAAAGCATGGGAAAAAAATGTCAGGGGCAGGTTTTGTTTCACTGATGTATTTCTGGTATGATGTCAGTAATTCCGTTTGAGTTAACGTTACAGTTGTTCCAAGGCCTGTGACTGCTGAGCTGTACAATGTGTGCTTATCTTAATTTCTCAACCAAGTATCAGCAGAATACTTGCTTGTTGAGAATATGAGAACTTGAAACTGCCTGTGGGGAATCTGGCAAGCTGAACTACTCCTGTGTTTACATATTTCTAATTAAATAAAACTAATAAAAGTAATACACCCATGAATGCTAGCTGTTGCTGAAGTCTGTGATAAAACTCGAATATAGTTTTAAGGCAGTATCCTCCAAGTCTCAAGCAGTGGAATATTCATATCTGAGAAGTACCAGAATGTAGACAACTGGAAAAAAAAAAAAAAAAGGAAAAAAGTGAAGTGAAACTTTAGCTATTCTTTTATGATCTTCATCTATCTTCTGCATATTTCCAGGCAGAATTCAATTTAATAGTGTTTCATTGATCTTATCTAAAAATCTAGAACTTATGATGTCTATACATACTCTCACCAATTACTACAACCCTTCACTATATGGAGGAGTAGTGCCTACATAAATGTGCAGGAAATGTCATGTATTCCTTGTCCTCACTAAGGAAGCATATGTTTCTAGTTACTCTGGTTTGGCAGCCACTGTCAGATGCTTCATACGGAGTCAGAAAAGAATGGAAGGACCTTTGTTACGTTATCCATTCTTCTTCTGCAAGAACTGCAAATACAGGTAACAAGGAAGTTTAATTCTCAGAGGCCTCTGCTAGGCTTCATATGGAAAGGTGGGCTTCCCACACACCATCATTTTGAGGGTTGAGCCAAACTGAGCTTCAAACAGCATATTGCGTTCCTTCTAATTACTACTGCTATACCTATCTTCTGCTGTGTCACACTTATGATCTTGCTTTCTTCCAGTAGTGCATCTGAAAACAAGACTACATGTCTGGCAGGTATTGGTTCAATCTCTCATTCTTCACCAGGGTGAGAAAGATGTATGCAGTGGGGCTCTTGTTTAAATAGCTAGTGTTTAATAAACCCTATTAAATGTATTAGGAAAGTTGAGGTCAATGCCTTGCACATGTTGTGTGCCAATCAATGAGCATTGTAGCAATCCCCTCTGGCTCCCAGGTAAGCCTATTGAAATATAAGATAAGCTTGTGGAAAGCACTGCCAATTTGCTAGAAGAGCATTGCTGAGGACTACAGCCAGAGCTTTCAACAGACCTTTAAGAATACAGACAAGAAAGTTTGCTGAAGGGCTGGTTCTGGATTTGAAACTGTGTGGGAAGACAGCATAGGTAACAAAGCACATAAAGGATATACTTGCAATGGTCTGCTGAGAAGGTGCTCTGCAGCATTTTTCCTTGGCTGCCATTTCCCATATAATGAAAACTTCATGCCCAGTTTATGATGCTGTTTATTTCTGTCAAGCAATAAAAAGGCAGTGTAATTTTTTGAAAGTTGTTTAGTAGCCTTATGTGCAGTGAGACACAATAAAAGAACTGTAGTCACTACTTGCTATCTAAGAATACTTACGTATTATAGCCTATACTGACAAACAGAGGCAGATTTTTCTGCAGAGGTTTGCAAGCTACAAAGTGTTAAATTAAAATATTACTCAGCTAGAGTACTTCAGTAACTGTGAAAACACTTACGCTGGTTTTGCCAGCACTAACTGTATCTTTTGCTATTTTGTTCTGCCTGCAATGATGACTGTGAAATAGAGGAAATGGTATTTTCCAGCAGTTTTCATAATGGCTAAACCTGACTGATCCTTCTCCTGACATCTAAGAACAGTGGAGTGGCTGGTGTTCTGAGGTGGAGGCTTTCTACTATTTTCTACAACTGCATGTGGCAATTCTGTGATACACCACGGAACTCAGCTAAGGCAACCTGTGTCATGGGTTTCCTGGTTTTGTTCGGGATAGAGGCAATTTTCTTCTTAGTAGCTGGTACAGTGCTGTGTTTTGGATTTAGTATGACAACAATTTTGATAACAAACCAGTGTTTGGAATGTCACTAAGTAGTGTTTATACTCAGTCAAGGACTTGTCAGTTTCTCACGCTCTGGCAGTGAGGAGATGCACAAGAAGTTGAGAGGGAGCATGGCCAGGACAGCTGACCTGAACTGGCCAAGGGGTTGCTCCATACCACTGAACATCATGCTCAGGATATAAACTGAGGGGAGTTATATGGGTGGGTCCAATTGCTGTTCGAGGATTGGATGGGTATTGGTCATTGAATGGTGATCAATTTTCCTGTGCATCACTTGTTTGGCTCGGTTTTTCCCTTGGGTTTTATTATTAATTATTAATATAATGTAACAGTATTCGTTTTTTACAATTAACATTATTACATTTTACTTTGTTTCAATTATTAAGCTATTGTTATCTCAATCCATGAGTTTGTGGGGTTCTTCCTTCTCTGATTCTCCTACCCATTCCATAGCAGAGTGGAGGCAGGGGGGAGTGATCAGGCAGCTTTGTGGTACTTGGTTACCAGCTGCAGATAAACCATGACAATGGATTCTCACTTGGAAAGAACTTTACCTTGGAGGAAACAGGATAACAATTTTGGCCATTCTCTTGCCAATCTGGGTTGAGGACATTAATAAATTACATGATCATTCATCTGCAATTGCTTTCCTAACAGTAAGTCAGATAGGAAAATCACTAGATTGCTGAAGCTACATGTATTGCCTCTAACGCCTGTCCCTTCATGAAAGTTGTTTCCAATTTCACAGACAAAAGCAGCACAACACTTAGGACATGCCTGCTGTCTGTATTGCTACACCGAGCTGAATCACTAAGTTCTCAAGACTGTTTTTTTAATGAGATGTGAAACCAATATTGTGTGTGTTAGTTAAGATTCAGCACTTTAATACTGGCTACTTGCTAAATTATACCCTAAAAGACCAGCAGAAGGTAGCTAAATGACCATGATTAAAATTCTTGTCAGCAAGCATCAAGCTCAACAGAAACAGCAACAATAACATAAACATGATTCACCACATCAGGGTATCCTCAAGCATTTGAGATTTTGAAATATTTAAAACAATCCTCTTTAACAGATTCAAATATAAGAATACAATAATGAAAGTTGACTCTGGGTTTTTGATTGCTTATTTTTAGTGAAGATTCAACCCATCTGTTTTCATGTTGTCTTTCCAAGTATTTGGCCCATTTTGAAGCATCTGGATTTAGAGCAGGGTTCTGCCAAAGGAAATGTTCACTCATGACTACTGGCAAGGAGAGGAGGATGAGAAACTCACATCATTACTAAAGTATGTACTGTTAAGTATCTGCATCTAAAATGTCTGTATTATAAAAGAAAATGAATTAAAAAAGAAACAATGGTTTCCCCATCTGTCTTCTGCAGACCTGGGAGACATGAAAAATCATCAAGGTGGTAACTCTTTCTGGCTCTAACAACAACGATGAGCCACATAAAGACCATAACATATCTTAAGACTGGTGACTAAAGATTACTACTGAGTGGAATACTTCATTGAATCAGGAAACTTTTGTCAGATCACCATAAAAATGGTACTGTTGTCACTGTATCCAATATAGAAATACAAGAGCAGAACAACAGTATAAACATCTGTGACTTGTGATCTTACATATGGTAGCATGCATTGTTGATATCTTTACTAATTCACCTAAGAAACTTCTGAGGAACTTTAAGAAGTCTCACTTTTTAACAGGTTTCTACTTCAAATTTTGAAAAAAATGCTGAAATTCTTCCCTACCTCTCTGACACTGAAGTTCTATAGATAGCCACACATAAATAGGCAGAAGCATTAAAAAAGAGTAAGCTACTGAGTAAGCTATTCTATTCTTTCTCATGTGACAAACCAGAACTTTTGTTCGGTCATATCTGTGACTTTTTCACATGTGAGATTGCCCTGCTTAGACGGGCCTGAAACACTTAAAGTCTACCACCTAATAATATTGCTTCTAACTAAAAAACCCCATGTATATGCAGACACAGAACAATTAATCAGTGGAATGGAAAAAAAATGCCCAAAACCAACCTCAACCCTCTAAGTATAACTGTAGTAGCTTGTTTGTGATTGGTATGGAGTAAAATACAGAGTCTCTCTCTCTCTCTCTCTCTCTCCAGTGACTAGTTAACTCTCCCATTTGAATCCCTCAAGGCATTAAATATTATACTAAACACAAATCACTCATTTTATGCTTACTTACAAGCCACAAAAACCTATCATGAATGTGCTGTTCTGGCTGCTCTGAAATATTCAGACTCAAGTCTCAAAGTTCCAACAGCAATATAAGTTCCTGTAGGCGTGAAAGGGATGCCTGACTAAGAAACCATCTGGTGGGATCAACTATTTTAACCCATAAACTCAAAATCGAATGCCTTTAGAGCAGGCTCTCCTCTGAGACATGAGCTGATCGCTTCAGCTGTGTTGAAAGCAGCGCCCCCAGCTACCATGCAAATCCAAACTGTTAGCCAGAAAGTCATGTCTAGCAACTCAGGACTACTGCAAACACATAGAAGTGATAAACAACAGAATCAGTTCTTAAGGTATTGTATCTTAAGAGACAATGATTCACAGAATTTTTCGGTATTTCTCTGGAAAGTTATCCAAACACTGTGGTCTAAGATCTTTGTCTATTCTAGACGAGTCATAGGCTCCTTTTAGGGGAAAAAAGCCTCGGCTTCCTGGTAGTGTAGTCTTGAAACGACTTAAGAATTTGGTGTCATTGCAAAGCTTGGCTGTAACATTCCCCATCCTACAGAGTTTTTTTATGACTCACCGGGTTGTTAAGGAAACTTTCCTGTCCAGCCGTGCCGAAGCCACTGGGCAGTCCCAGTCCCACCACCTGAGCTGCGACCGACGCCCCTTCACACCGGGGACTCCAGTGACCCGATGGGTGCCCCGCTTGACTCCCGGCACACCCCACACAGTCAGACAAGGTCTTCTTACCAGCTCAGCCCTGGGTTTCCCACAGCAGAGTCTCAGATGTCCGGATCCGTAAAATAATTTAATCGTGGTGCAGAACACAAAACCATCTCTAGCTGATGCCTCCGAGAACGGACAAGTTAGACAAAGGACTCTCCGGGCTTTTATACCCTCACAGTCTACGTGCAAAAGCCTGGGGTCTTTCAGCAGCCATCAGCTCCTGTCACCTGGCTGGGCCACAGGTCCCTGTGCCCTTTGTTATGCAAAGGCTCAGCAGTTCACAGCCCCTCGCCTGGGGTTCCTGCCCCTCAGAGCTCAATCCTGAGCCTGCACTGCAGCTGCACACCCGCCTACCTGTGGATATGTTATCCTCCACAAAGTAGTGAATTTGGCAATTGGAGATTGGAGTATTTTCACCTCTCAGACTCAGGAATTTAATCAAAACCACCTGCACTTGAGCCTTCAACATTGCACCGTGGTAAGTGAGCCAGACTATGTAGGGACTTACAGTGACCTTCTCAATAAAACTGAGCTTTCCTGAAAAATCGCCATCTAAACCAGCAAGACTCAGAATGCTTTTGATTTAAAAAAAAAAAAAAAAAAGAAAAAAAATTAAAAAAAAGAAAAGGAGAAAACTTGTAAGCATTGCTCCCCACCTACAGCATCCTCACCACACCCTGTCAGCTTGGCGCGCATTTCCCCCTCAGGAAACCTCCATGGCCTCAACCATCCTGTGCGCAATCCCCTGTGGGTTCTCAGGACTCTAACCTCTGGGAAGGGATTCCTGCTCCTCTCCCTTCTCTACCTCGCCATTCCATGCTATCCTGCAGGCTCCCGCACTTTCCACTGAGCGCAGCTAAACTCCTCTTCCCACCTACTTCCAAAAACCTTCCCTTCCCTGAGCATGCCCAGCTGCTCCCAGGGAAAGTGCACCTCTCCTTGCACCTCCCTTATGTAAGGGGCACCTGCCGAAAGGAAAGAGGCATTTTTCTCCTCCACCGCTCAGTTGCCCTTTTCAAAGGCAAAATACTATAAAATACACATTGAATTGCCAGCAAAATGACAAAATGTTTACTGTCTCTTGTACTCTGAAAAAAACTGAGTAGGGAGAAGGGCTGACATAGCTTGTTACGTACGGTGTTTTGTGACATGCTGCTCGTGCAAATAGCTCAGAGGACGTGGATGAGCTGGGATACTTATTAGTGTTAAAATCTACCTTCTGTTCTGGTACATCAGGAGGATTTATGTTTTGTCAGAAGACAGAGAGCTACCTAAATGTCTGTCAGTGGAGCTGGCCTGTGTAGGCCTGATGGAGTTTATTTCAGACCTGGGACTGTTTTCTGTCTCAGTACTAATAAAACACACAGGTAGTTTCTGTAGATGCAGTGTAACAAACTGAATTCAGCTATAGGATTGATTTAGTCTATTTTGATTACTGAAACTTTAGTATTCATTTTCCTTAATTTTTTGCTGTAATTTGTTCAAAAGTATACATACGCTACTTTGAAAATGAGTTGCCAGTGAGGTATAAAAAAAATAATCTTTTTGATGGAATTTAAATCTATCATGCTAAGATGTTCCGTTGATAAGTTCTAGGCCATGAGCAGGAAACTAAATAACAGGATTTTTTAAAAAAATGTTTTATTCAAAAAAGCATTTGTAAAGAAGGAAGAATATCTTTTTTGTTTGGTTGGTTTGAGTTTTTTTAAATTTTTGCTGGCTGTATTATTGTTTTAAATCTAAGAGAGTCAATGGGCACTTTGGTATCTCTTGAAGCCAAGATTCTGAGGAGATTAATAATTTTAAGAATTGTTTTTATATCAAGGAACCCAATAAAATTGAAAATGTTTATTCTTAACTGAGTTTCCAGGACTTTAACTACGCAATCAATAAGCAGAGTATGTTTGCATATTGCTAGCAGTTGGTGAGTCACTATTTAGCATCTGCATTCAGTGATGATGTTAATACCAGATTGTGATATCCATGCAAGTTCCATATGTGGGGTTTTTATCTGTCGGTCTGACAGCCAAGTTTATCTCCTCTTGTACCTGTGATATCTAAAGAACTTGATAGGATATGTGTATAGACTTTGCTTGAAGGACAAAGTTGAATCCTCTGAAGCAGAGCACATGTGGAAAAGATGGTTGCTTGGCATTTTATGGCAATATTTCTTTGGCATAATTGCTGAACTTATAGGAGAGCTTTCAGAGCAAACTGCTGTTTATCTGAAATAAGAACTTGTGGTGGGTTGACCCTGGCTGGATGCCTGGTGCCCACCAAAGCCTCTCTATTACTCCCCTCCTCAGCTGGACAGGGGAGAGAAAATACAGCAAAAGGCTCATGGATTGAGATAAGGCAAGGGACAGATCACTCACCAGTTAATGTCACAGGCAAAACAGGCTTGACTTGGGTCTGTTACCCAAGATTTACCTACTGGTAAATCAGTGCTGACTACTCCTGATGACTTCCTTATCCTTCACATGCCTTAAAATGGCTTCCAGGATTGGTTGCTCCATCATTTTCCCAGATACTGAAGTGAGTCTGACTGACCTCTAGTTTGCTGTGACCTTCCCTTAGAGGAGGTACCAAGATTTCACCTTGTCTATCAATTGTTTCAACTATTTTGAAACAGTTACTTTCAAAGAAATGTTCCTAACCTTCAGCCTTCTCCTGGAAAAGTCTAACCCCTAAAAATCACTTTTTGTGGCTTAGCAGAGTATTTTGATTCCTTAAGTATTGTTTAAAATACCAGCATCTCCAAAATTCAAAACATTTTAGGAATTGCATGAAGTTGCTTTGATTTGTTTGCATGCCTCCAGTCATTTATCTCTGTATTTGCCTTTAAGTTTAACAAAAGCAGTTCCTTAAATAGAATCATTACTCTTAGTTAGTAACCATTAGTTGTTCAAAGAGCTAAAACTAATTGCTTTTTATTCTAGTGATCTTTCCTTCCTGCTGTCTGAGGACATGACTTCTGGCCAAGATCCCAGCAATCCTCCCTTAACTGTCTCCTCTCCTCATCACTCTTGCCTAGGCCTCCCTTAGTTCTGGACCATGCTCTCTGCTACCGCCTACTGCACAAATGCCAGGCAGAAGGACTGGAATTACTGGGAGGCTGGTGATTAGGAAAAACACTGATGTCTCTAGCCCAAGGCAGAGAATCTTTCAAGGCACTCAGAAATGGTAAAGATCATTCTTTAGAAGGTCCAGACCTAGAGGTCTCCTACAAACCTTAGACTGTATTCCATGACTAAAATCATGGGATGCAGAGGCTGTTTCTGTTCTAAGATGAGCTTTTCCTGCAAGGCCTAAAATGCTGTGACTGATTTGCAAGATATGGTTTTCTGCTTTTTCTTGAGTTTCACAACAAAGTAACTTCTATTTTAGGGTAGGGAACTATGGTTCAACCTCTGCTATTCCCCACTTCCATTATTAATTCCTACTACCATTAGCACTGGCTCTTTATACTTCCTAAACAGGGAAAGTAAACACTATTCTGCCAAGCAGGAAGAAAATTATTTGTGCCAACCAAAGATGAGTATACTAGAAGAGAAAGAGGTAGCACTGGAACCAGATCTGGCTGTACTGATGATTCAACTGGCAAGAGTTTATGGCAGGACCTCTGTCTCTCAGGGTACCCCTAACAACCATTCACCAAAGTGACACATCCTTTGTACCAGCCTGCACTATAGAAAACTTGATGTAGTTCTATGCTTGTTTTATTCACCTTTAAAATCTGTCAGTCTGAGTGACTGGTTGCTTTATCAATGCCAAAGGCAAACCTCAATCACGCAGCTTGCTTGTCTGAGTGCTCTGCTTCTGTCACCTACTCCCTGTAGCTTTGTGGTCTCTGCTCTGTAGGCCTTTGTGCAGACGCAGAAGGTACCACAGAGCTGCAGCCATTACTCCTGAGAACAACTTTATGCTGCTAAAAATAATTCATATGTTTATATGCGGTAACAACTTTGAGGAAATGCTCAACATGTTCAGGTTTGGCCCCTTTAAAGATAACGAGCCAGCCATTCTGATGACAACATTTATAAATGGTGGCCCATTAGCCGGTTTCTTTGGGGCTAGTTTATAACAAATCGTAATTTACATCACTAGAGCAGTACACAATTCATAAACCTGTACAGTATGTGAAGGCAGTGGTGGAAAGAAACTAATTTGGTGTGCACAGCCCCCTCTGAAAAGCATTACCTCTGAGGAGTGCGTAATACTGCACAGTTGTTTCTTCTCTATGTAAGGAAACCCCTAAAACTGCAGGAGGTCTGATATGAAAAATGAGGTAATTTGGAAAGAAAATCCTTTCATTAAGCATACCAAGTACATAAAATGTAAAGGCGCAAGATGCATTTTTACTTTCCTGGTCTGGTGGGTGCTAGATATATAGATAATTAAAATGGTACTTAGTGACCCTTCAGATTCACATGTGTTTGGGGGATTTTCATTTCTGCTTGAAAGTCTTGGATGGGACTCTTCCTTACTGAGCCGCCTAGGAGAGAGATATCATTCCTTGTTGTGATATTTCATATGAAAATGCTATCTTCAGAAATTCAAAGTAGGAATGTGTAGATGATCTGCCACATACCTAATCATGGAAATATATGTGAGCAAAAGTAAAACTATTTGGTAAATGATACAGTAGAATACAATAGATAAATGGTGTAACAGCAGAATTTTCTCTTGTCTGTCCATGGGCAAAAGTTTCTCCATTTCCCTCAGTGTGTGACCGGAAATCCGCTTTATCAGAAAGAGAATCCGTGTGCCTTGGCAGTTCTGCAGTTTAAACTTGACTGCCCACCCAGAACTCCCTATTGTAATCCTCAGGTAGACTTGGCTGCTTTTGCATGCACTCCACTGTCCCCTAATTGATTAATATTGCTTCATTTATAAAGTTCCACAGGCAGAGGTGACATTTGTATGGTTGCATTTGGATGGTGTTTGATATATTGCTGAGTACAGAATGGCTGTCAGATTTGACAGCACAGTAACAGCATTCACCATAGTTTATATGCAATTGTGCAAAGTGATTTTGGCATTTCTGAGTTTGAAAGCTGAAAAATTCTTCTTCAATCCACATACAAATTAATTCTTTAGAAAAAAGGTTCACAAGTTTTCTCTTTTGACTTTCCATATAAAAGGAAAAAATTGGACCTGACATACCTAGGCAAGAGCTACTGCTTTATGGAGTCATTCCCTGGATTTACACAGGTGTAGCACAGTAACATTTATCTACTTGTAAATATATATTTATTCATATTGATATTTATATTTGCTGATGTAAGAACTGAACAAACATGACTGGTACAGTCCTGATAAGTAGTAAGCAAGAGGTTACTGTGTATGCTATTGGCAGGAGCAAGTGTGTGTAGTGATAGGTGCTGGGATTTTTCTGAATGCCTTGTACATGAGCGAGGAAGTTATTTGCAGAAATCTCAACACCGTGTAATTGAATTTGCCTGTAGTGACTTTACCTCATTTAATTTAAAATTATCCATTGTTAATCATGTGATAAAAGGAAACACAAATAGTCTGTTTGGAGGGGGTGTGGGGGCAGAGGAAGTAAATTTTTTTCTTTATTTTTTAAAAAAGCAAATATATAATTTTAGTGAAAATTATTTTCTTAAGATATTTAGTGTCATTATTATTATGATTCTAGCAAATATCTTCATGTTTCTTTACCTGACATTTTTTCAAAGAAAACTGCCACGGCAGGAGTGATCTTCAGGCATGACTGAAGGGCAGTGGGGCAGTGGTCAAGTGTTTGGGGATGGACGTGGTGTTCTCCTTGTTTCTGCTGCTGAGGGGAAGGGTCTGAGGATGACTTGGATCCTGCAGGTTAACAACCAGTTCCACAGCTAGTGTTGACAGCAGGGCCCTGTTGACTGAATGAGGAAAACATCTTTGACAACAAGCTGGCCAATTTGATAGGCAGAAATTTAAACTAGAAACAATGGGGGTGGGATTTATTTCTCAAAAATCAGCTAAGGAAGTTAGTTAGGGAGAGAGTAGGCCAGGCAAGAGCCCAAGTGGTGGGAATCAAAGTGGCAAACCAATAAACGGAGCAGCTGTGGAATCTTGAGATTAGACATGTGAAGTAGAAAGTACCTGCAGAGCAGTTGCAGGGTAAAAGTGACACAGGGTAAAATTGCCTCTTCTGAGGGATCAGCATGCTCAGGCACGTCTCTGGAATGTCTGTACACTGATGAATGCAGTGTGGAGAACAAGAAGAGATTAAAAGTCTTACAGTAGTTACAGGGCTGTCACCTCACTGGGGTGATGAAGACATGGTGAGATAGGTCACGTGGTTGGAGTGCACTAGAGGAGGTATCCATTAAGACAAAATCCAGCTGTTGATGCTCACAATTTTCTCTCACAAGTCCAATACCTTGCTATCTAGACAGAATAAAGTATGTCCTAGACAATAGGATAGTACTGAGCAGTGAAAACCTTTTTGTCTGTAATTGGTGTACACACAGGAGGTAGGAAATTTCTGTTAGGATCATTCACAGTTTGAGCAGATCTTTGATGATAGCTGACTAGATTCCAAACACCTGCTCTTAAATTTTTTAGTGTCTGACTTATGTAGCTTTGTAATTGTTCATAAATTAAGGAGTTTATTACAAGATGCATGAAGCACGTCAGCTAGAAATACTGCTTAGTTGTTTTGTTGTTATTGTTTTTTGGTTTGTTTTAAATATGCTAGTAGTCTCATGAGAAAATAATTTCTATTTGACATGTCAAGAGCTTAAAAACAGCATTAGGTATCTGAAGCTGCCATTGAGACAGGGTTTTAACCTCTTCCCCATGTGTTTATTTCTGCTGTTTTAACAGATAGCAAACGTTCTGTAATCTTGGAGTCCAACATGATAAGATTCTGTAATTTTCCCTCCCCAGCCATCTAACACACAAAATGTGATGTAATGTACAGAAAAAAATAAAAAGGAAAATATAAGAACTAGATTTGTTTTTATAGTGATAAAGTTTTATGGATAAACTCTTGCTATGTGTAGAGTCTGAGTGAGCACACTCTATGTGGCACACTTTTGTGGAAAAAGGGAATGGGCTCTCCCCTATCGAGCAATACAGCAGATCAACACATAACCTGCCCATTTATCAGGGCTGTGAATGCAGGTGAAGGAATTCACAAGAAACTCCCAAATGCAGACCAGTGAGCAATCTTACTGTACCTAGAAGACAGATCACAAATGTGTGTTAGCACTTCTCTTGGTGGGTAGCATGTGGGAAAAGCTTAATCTGCATCAAGCAAGATGCTCTGCATTCTTAACATTTCTTTAAAAAGGTAGTTTACAGCTTCTGGGAAATGTAGGTTGTAGATTTCTGTCAGCTACTAAGAACTGTGTTATTACCTATTGACTAGAAACCATTTTGATGTGAACTTCAGCTCAGCTAATCAGGATTTTAATTCTAATTAAAAGAAGTAACAATATTCTGCTATGCCTGTTTGTTGCTTAATAGAGTCAATAATCTGCACCAAATCTTATTTTCTATGTGATGTCAGTTTAGAAATTATGAAAAAAATAAGGAAAAGTCAGAAAAGATTATTTTATCCAGTCACTATAATTGCCCCTAATAGATGAGCAGAATGACTGTTCATAGTATCAAAGCAAAACCAGGCAATCTGTTCTGGGGCATGGAATAACTCTCTGTTGCTTTTTACTGATGGCAACATTTGTTATTTGCAGTTGCCAGACTGTACATATGTTGGCATTAGATAAATTCTCAGTATGCTTCTTGAATATTTTGTACCTACCAAATAATTTGTGACTGAAAACAAATCTGAAGAACTCCTGTTTTCTCTAAGAAGCTAATCAGAGTTCTGTTCCCTCCTCAGTCTGTGGGAGTACAAATCTCTCTTTTTTACCTTTCACCAGAGTGCACTGAGCACCATTAGACTGCCTCCAAGTCTTTGCATCAATGCTCCTTTTTATGGTGTGTTGATGCCGTGACACAGTGCAGCAAGATACATGGGAAGAGAAATAAAACAAATGGAAAGGAGCACGGCCTTCTAGCTTCCTGGGATAGGGCACTCATCCGGGAGGTGGGAATATCTCTATATTAGGCCCTGCAAAACTCTAGCTCAGTAATTTTATGTTATGCCACCATTTGAACATAAATTTGAACATAATTTGAACAGTAATTCTGGAATCTGTACCTGTGTTACACTGTCACCAGCGTTATTATAATTTCACACATACTTGGATGCAGTTTAAAATAGATTAAATTGTATGTCCTAGTGGACTTTGCATAACACCAGAGTAGGGAGGTTCATCAACAAGGTTCATGGGAGGTTCATGGTCATAATGCTGTGTCGATACAGATTTTTGTAAAAACAGAAGCACTAAATGCTTACAGATCTCAATGTTAAAGACCTTACAGACATTTTTTTTTCATTGTGGACTAATCTAAATGGAGGCAGTGTTTACTGCTACGTGCATTTCTGATTTCTACCACTCCTTACCTCAGAAGATTGGAATTTCAGGTTTCTGAAGGCTACTTTTTAAGAAATGTCTCTTGTAATCAAATCAAACTCTTAGTGGTTTTCCTGTCATGACAGATTTTACCGGCTGACAAAAAGCAAGGGAAAACTGATTTAAAATAGTTTTGTATAACACATTGCCTTATTCTATGTATTTTAAATAGTCACTATATCTGTGGCTTCTACCTGTTACAAGCCAGGGCAAGCAGCACATGCGAAACTGTGGTGGAAAACTGCCTTCATGGCAGTTCTTTCCATCTTAATTCAAGATTAACTGTATTGCTACCTTTTACAACTTACTCTCTGAGCTAGTTCTGTGTGCTCACATTGATTCTAATTTTCTCATGGGTATTAATTATAACTTCATTGGCTGGAAGCAGAGTTCCTGCCCTTTTGGAATTGTCGTTGTGTTGCTGTTACAGGCACGCTATGATTCCAGAACGTAAACACTGTGCTTGCTTCCCTCTGGGAGTAGCAGTTCTTTCCTGTTTTGTAGCAAAGTCAGCCTCATCTTTAACCAGGATGGTAGCATTGCATGATTTTCACAATCAGGATTATTTGCTTTTCAAGTCTGATGGCTCCTTTTTTGCTCCTGAGACTCATTTGCCTCTTTAGGGAAACAGTTATTCTGTATTTCTGGCTGCTGTATCATGTAGAAGGAGAAATTTAAAACCTTCCAGTCACCATTGTTCTTCCACATATCTGGGGCAAAAATGCACTGGACTAACTTAAATACTACACTTTAAACAAAACAATTTAGATCATGAATTCTCAATGAACACCAATGAGGTGTCTCATGTCACTGAATCTGAGAGGTAAATCATTACATGGGGAAGTGTCCACAAAGCTCGATTTTGGATCCATAATAGGCCATATTTGAACCAATCCTGTTCTTCTTATTTCATAAGAAGCATATATGCAGAACTTCTGCATAAACCAGCTTTTCCTTCTGGTAATAGCCCAGAGTAACTTCCTGAGATAGGCTGGTTGTTGGTGATTGCAACAGGCTCCCAGCAGTTTTGTGGCTGTAGAACTGTGAACAATGCCAGGAGAGAAAGTTGGTTAATAAGTTACAGTGCCCTCACATTGGTTTATTGTGAGTGACCTGGATCATGGTGCATGCTTTACAAAGAAGTAGTTCACTCTGTCTTGTTTTGACTGCCCACTTTGAAGTATGTTAGAATATACGCAGTGAAAACCCAATGGGAAACCAGCAGCTCGTGTAGACGAGCACATTAATGCAGAAGAGTAAATAGCAAACTTTCAGAGGTCACAGACTGTTTTATGGCCTTCCACCCCCCCCCCCCCCCCCCCCCCCCCCCCCCGCTCCCCGACCACGTCTGCTGC
>VXBX01005790.1:69219-96632 GCA_013400415.1 Scytalopus superciliaris
TTTTTTTTTCTTTTTTTTTTTTTTGTCTAAAAATCCCAAAGGGGAACTCAAATTTTTATTTCTGCAGTAAACAGTGTCTACAACTGAGCAGAAATCATTGCACTAACAGAAATCGTTGTACTCACTGTGGACACAAAATCCTATCCTACTTTAGGGAAGATGTTGGTTACATATCAGGAGTATATCAATGTACTTTTGGTTATTTATGTATTATGGGAAGAGTCAGAAGTGGAGGAAGGAGTCAGGAGAAGGAGAGAAAGCAGATAAGACTGATGGAGCAGAGTGTGTCTGCTTAGTAGTGTACATGCAGAGCAGTGAGATGTTTGAAAGAACTGATATTTTTTCAAATATAGTGAAATACTCTTGAAAATGTACACGTTGGGAAGAAAAAGATCCACGGCCACCCTAAAAACCAAAAACCTTTCAGGGTAGTTTGAAAAAAATGAATGCTTGAAAAATTGTCATTCTGGAGAGTATTTATCTAGTCTGAATTCTCAAGACAGTCAGACAACTATGGGACTGTACTGCACACAACTTATAGCAGCCTTCCAGTATGTGAAGAGGTCTTAGAAGGCTGGAGTGGGACTTTTAACAAAAGCATATAGTGATAGAACAAGGGGAAATGTCCTTAAGCTGAAGGAGGGTAGATTTAGATTAGATATTAGGAAGTAATTCTTTACTGTGAGGGTGGTGAGGCACTGGAAAAGGTTGCTCAGAGAAGTGGATGCTCCATCCCTGGAGGCGTTCAAGATCAGACTGGACTGGGCTCTGCATAACCTGGTCCAGTGAAAGGTGCATCATCCATGGCAGAGGGGGTGGAACTAGATAATCATTAATGTCCCTTCCAACCCACCCATTCTATCAGTCTATGATATGCACAAGCTCCTGTTTGTGTTCAGCACCATGGCCAGGGCAAAAGGTAGGGGATATCTAACAGGGACAATAGGAATGTATAAATCATTTGTTATATATATATAAAATAACTTTTCTGTGGATAGGCTGCTGGTTGTACATTCCATGAACAACCACTAGCATATGTCAGCTAGATTTGCCAAGTATGACACTGCTTGATTTCCTCCTCCTCCTGAGAGTCAGTCATTAACTGTATGTTTGTTTCTCCTGTAAGTCAGGGCTGCCCGTAAGTACGGTAAGTTGCACGTTATTTATAAACTCTTAATCAGAAGTGAAAGACAATATTGATTTTTTCAGATTTTAAGTCCAGCCCAAAGGGAACTAGGGTCATGTCCTCTTCAATGGTGCCTTACTTAGTTTCTTCTTTAGCACCTCAAGTCAGGAGTTCAAATGTTTATTCTAGGAAACATATTTCAAGTATGAGAAAAAACAGTGTAAGCACAAAAAACTAAGAAATTAGTCTGAATGTTTAGTTTAGCTTAGGTGGTGAATAAAGAACATGAAAGATGTGGATGACTGTGTTTGTCTTTCTGTCTCTGTATCATAAATATGAAAACGATCTTCAGAATTCATGCCCTCCCTGGCCCTGCCCAATTGGTTTGTAATCAGTACCATATCCTGCTGTAAGAAAACTTTTGTAATAAAATAAAGTGTGTAAAGGAGAGTAATTGTTATTCACAGAACTTCTAAATTAGTTTATTTTATCCTCTTATTCCTTCTCTCCTGAGTTTCACTCAATTGCCCTTGCACACTCACATATTTGCAAGAATCAAGCTTGGGTTACCAGGTTTTACCAGGTTTGGCCAGGATTGTTGGTGTGCAAAGTAGAGGACAAGATACTTTTTTGTCAAGTTCCCATTGGTCAGGCTATAGGATTCATTTGTCTCACATATAACATTGTTAATTTTGTCTGTCTGTGGCCAACAGAAGCAAAACATAGTATGCACAAATACGGTATCAGAAATGCAAGAGCAAATCTGAGGAATAGCCTGAAGCTTTTATGATGCCTTTTGGGATACATTCATCATTCAAGCATCTCAGGAGTACTCAACAAGATACTCTCCTTCATGGTGAGCAAGCCAAGTGCTTACCATAGACTCAATGGTTCTCACTTCCCCATTTCAAATATTGTTTAGTATGCAGCTGATATCCTGGTGGCATTGCTTGATGAATTAATAATTTTGTTTCAGATGCATGACAAGAGATACTGTGCCTCTACCTACTAGCCTCCTGTGTCCTACAGAGAAGTGAGTCTACTCTGTTTCAGATTTCTTTAAGAAAAAAAGTCTAGAAAAACTAAACCCATGGGTTCAGAATAGACTACCAGAGCATTAGTGGATTTCACCATGATCTAATCCTGGGTCTGTTTCTGGAAATCATTGATTTTTAATGGTGTAAACCACACTCAGTGGCACTTCATATGTAACACATACACTTAGGAATGGAAAAAATGGTGTAGAAGAAGACAGCCATAGTTTTCCATGTCCGTAACTGGTCATCAATCCATGAGATGCATCTGAATACATCTAAGGTCCTTTTAAGTGGTTAAGAGATCATCACTAGAACTTAAAGTTGAACTTTTGCAAATGCGCCCCATTCTGACCTTTCCAGTTTTAAAATATGCTTCTTGGGATGGACCGGAATAAGCAGTAATTTTTTTTAAAAATGTGGTCCCTCCATGAACACCTATGGAGTATTATGATGTTACTTTATGTTTTATTCTCTATACCTTTAATAACACCATATTAACATTTTGAATGTCCATGGTCACTTGGATGTTATTATTCTGATACCTGTCACGTTGGTTTCAGGATAGTTTTCCTGAGAGTTGACAACTAACACTGTGCCCTTTGTGTGTCCCTGTGGGTGAGATAGGAGGGCAGCATGAGCAATTCTTTTTTTGAGTTCACTGCTTAATACTGGTAGTCACTGACTTTCATCTAATTGTTTTTTCCCTCTCAACATTGTTGGCTAATTCTGCAGTTTTCTTTCCTTTTAATGTTGCTTCTGGATCATCTAGGATCTTAGCAAATGGTGTAACTTCACTGTTCACTGCTCTTAAACCTTGACAGAGCCCATCAGTTATTTCTGTCTGTTATGATGACTGACTTTCCTACAGCTTGTTTAAATACCTAGAAAAGTTGACAATCCAGGAGGTGACCACCTCTGGGAGCTTATCTTTCAACTATTGCTGAACTTCAGCAGTTTTTTACTTGAGCTCCTTTAGAACACTCAAGGAATGCCAGGCAGTCTTGGAAGTTTGGTTACTGTTCAGTTTATCAATTTATTCTAAAATATTCTTATGTTTGTTTGTACTAATATGTTATTTTGCCTCTATTACTGCAATGTTTGGCCATGCTGTTTTTTGATGTTATTCCTAGTCCTCTTGGATCTTTTGGCTCATGGTGTTCATCTATTTGAACCTCTAATATGTTGCCTTCAGTAATCAGGTCACTCCTTATTTTGACTGTTTGTTTTTTTCATGGGGAATTTCCTATTTTTAAAGTTAAATATTAGTCTGATATTAATGGCTTTATTACTCTTATAGATGTTGACTTATGTACATTAAAGCATTATAATAATATCTCATATCTCCATTCCTACCCATAGCAGACAAGTCTCCACAAAAACACATTGCAAACCTGGTTCTCTGTTTGGTACTCAAATTTCCAGTACTGTAAATCTGGTAGTCTCTGCCTTATTGAAAATCTTCTTCTTAGCAAATGTACAAACAAAAACAAAACAAAAAAATCTCCACAAACACAACCCTGCCCACTAGCAATTAAAGAAAAATAAATCAACAGTGTTATAAATGTATTGCTGTAGAATTTGAGAATCTACCCAGCAAAAAAAAAAAGTCACCTCTAAAAACACATGTTGATTATGTAGGAAAAAATGCCTCCTTGACCCAAAGCTACTGCTGTTTTAACAGCTGAACAATCTACATCCCGCAAGGATAAGCCATAAACCTGCAACTGAAAGTTGTGTTAGCTTACTGAACTAGATAAGCAGCATATGGATAGGGGTATTAAGCCTGTAAGTGCTCTAAATCTAATTGTCTTTTCTAATACTGTGTCTCTGTATGTTATAGAGGAGGTATGCAAACTAGTTAGTCATGGAACTGGGCTGTGTCTCATAGAAATATGTTTGTGACTAGCAATGCTCATGATCTTGTGAATATTTTCATTAGTTTTTCCACAGCTTCAAGAAAAATGTTCCTGGGAAATTGTGTTAGTTTTGGCTGGGATGGAGTTAATTCTCTTCATAGTGGCTGGTAGGGGCTGTGTTTAGGATTTGTGCTGAAAATAGTGTTGATAATTCAGGGATGTTTTAGTTATCACTGAGCAGAGCTTACACAGAGCCAAGGCCTTGCCTGCTTCTCACCCCACCACGCCAGTGAGGAGGCTGGGGGTGCACAAGAAGTTGGAAGGTGCCACAGCCAGGACAGCTGATCCCAAGTGACCAAAGGGATATTCTAGACCATATGGCTTCATGGTCAGCAATATACAACTGGGGGAAGAAGAAACGGGGGGACACACTTGAAGTTACGGCATTTTGTCTTCAAAGTAACAATTATGTGTAATATGGTCCTGCTTTCCTTTTGGTTCATGGTATTTTATAGTGCTGAACCAACTTTTCTTTTCTTTTCTTTTCTTTTCTTTTCTTTTCTTTTCTTTTCTTTTCTTTTCTTTTCTTTTCTTTTCTTTTCTTTTCTTTTCTTTTCTTTTCTTTTCTTTTCTTTTCTTTTCTTTTCTTTTCTTTTCTTTTCTTTTTTTACTGTCCTTTTGCAAGTTTTAACTCATCTTGTTTAGTGGTTTTTGTATTGAAGCAGTTCCAGACAGGAAGTAGCTTTAGTGAGATGCATTTGATTCCTTCATGGGGTAATAATAAATGAGAATATGAATGGTGCCAATGAAAGATATGAAGAGCACTTTTTTGGTAATCCACATAACAATATTTAGGCAATTGTTTTTCCGACATACCAGTCTTGGATTGAATGCAAATATCTGATGTGCACTGTGTAGAGAGTTAGAAAATGGTCTTCTTTTTATTTTCACTGTGTATCTTTGCCTCTATTTTGTTCTCTTCCAGCTAATAAAATAAGAAAGCTTTTTCCTAAGACTCATGTAGACTGTGCATGTATTCTTACCTAACTTATGCCCAGTGACTCAATAGCATACACTAATCTTCTGTTCACATCAGACTTTTATATTTTTTACATTTACTTTGTGAAATGGGAGTTGCCAGATTGTATGGTAGTTTCTCAGCAATCACACAAGGAGGATACACCTTCTTAGTCAATTAGAGAGCTTATTAGGGTGGTAAATGCCATAAGCTAAGCATCAATCACTTCCAAGTTCATTCAGGTGTGCTTTGTTTGCTATCTTATTTTAACATTATTTATATAACAAGAGTCAAGATAACATTCAGGATCATATAAATATTGCTTAACTTCATAAAACTGAATTCTATTAGTTCAAAATTACTGAATTACTGCCTGCACTTTTCATGCAGATATTGTCTAGGCATCCCAAATTAGGATGAGGCGAATTGCTCTTTTCAAATACGCTGTCTCCTCAGTTGAAAGTTGGGGGTTTTTGTGTTTGCAGTTTATTTTGGCTATGTTCCACATATCGTCTTACATGACAGAGACCTAACAAGTTCAGGGTCACAACATGCAAATGGAAGTTTCATCAAAAGAAGTTTTTTTTCTGAAACAACTACTTAGTAGCTCCTATTAAAACTCACATAATCCATGTTTTGTAATCTGTGTTTCCATTCATACTTTGCCAGTTTGATATAAGTTTGTGTATAAAAAATAGGATCACTTTTATAAGCAGTGACAAAGTAAAATCTTACATGATCAGTCAGTTTGGGGGGAATTTTTGCTTTGATTTGAATGATGCAATCTGAAAACATTCCTGTGATGACAAAATGAAAAAAACAAATGTAGAAAAAGAGATGAAAGAGTTGAAAATTAGGTTTTTCTTTGACTTACCTGTGTTTCCACACATTTCTTGCAAAGAAAGGGAAAAGTTTGTTCCCAAATTCATGTAACATTAACATAAAGCAGTAATTTTTCAGGCGATGGCTGGAAGTATGACTTACATTTTGTTTTATCATAATAGTCTTTTTCAAGGGCTCATGTGCCTGTCTCAGTCTTTCAATTTCCATAATATCCTAAGTTACCTTGAGCATTTTGTAATAAATCTGCATTAAAAGCTGATAATCTTTTATAATTTTTGTTGTTTTAAACATCTGTTTTGAATGACGGGTGCTTTACAGAAGAATGTTTCCCTATTGTTAGGCAGTGCTAGCACTTGGATTCAGTACCTTTAGAATAAATACCTAATTGCATTGTTAGTTTACAGACAAACATGTTCAGTATGGTTTAAAATAATGGAAAAATATCTGTTTTGAAACAAATGGCCCTCTGAGATTGTAAAGAGATGTTTCTGTAATGATTTTTGTACAGATGTGTGGGTTTGCATGGCAAGATTTTGGTAGTAGGGGAGCTGTAGGGAGGCTTCTGTAGGAAGAGACTTGGACAGCCCTGTGCTGAACACAGACACTGCCAGCTGGCTCCAGCTCCGCCACAGCACACAGCTGAGCCCATCAGCCCATTGCTGTCTTGGAAATATATTTATATATTTGGAAATATATTTAAGAAAGGGTAAATTACTGTGTAGCAGTTAGAGAGAGGAGTGAGGAAGAAATGTTCTGTTGAGGAGGGAGAGGGACAGACCTGCTGGGTGAGGGTTTGTAGCCACCCATCACAACTCAACCTATCACAGCAGGAAAAATACAGAATCTTTTTCTCTAATTACAGGTTTGCCACACTACAGCCACACTTAATGCAATATTGGTGAATAACTCTTCTGAACTGGAAACTTTACTCTGGTCTCTGTCTTGGGAAAGTACAGAGAAGGTATTATCACTTACCTCCTGGAGCTGCTTACAATTTATCACTTTTATTAAGTTATTTGCTTACAGCAAACATCTCTTACAGAGTTGTGATGAAATACTTTTTTCTCTATAATGTTTATAAAATATGTAAGCATTGCTAAGAAAGTAACTGTTCTTCAGACTGGGCAGAGAAAAATGATTTTACTCTGTTATCCACATTCTGCATACCCTTACACATCAACAACATTTGGTTGTGGTACATTCACTGAAGTCTTACTTTCTAGGTCAAGATAAGATTTCAGCTTTTTTTTTCTTTAGTAATAATTTTTCTCTTTGCATAATCCAAGAAACATCTTTGTGGGTAGCCTTAAACAATTTGGGCTTACATCCATAACAAAGCTCCTATATACACGAGCTGTATTTTATATCAAATGTTTGTATTAACTGGTATCATGGCTCTTTGCCCTCTGCTCATCAGTACTTCCTTCTAATTTCTGCATTGTAGAGTCATCTTCACTCCTGCTGTCCCAGTCTTTGGAAAAATGGAACTCTTAATTATTCTTTGCAAAATTGGAGTGTTTCAAAATTAGGAGGGAGCCTTAGAGCCCAGGGGTTCAGGTATTAAAATAGAATTGTAAGGGACCTACAACAAACATCCAGTTCAACTGTATTCTCACAGGAAATTATAGAAGCATCGAACAGTTTGGGTTGATAAGAACCTTACAGATTATCTAGTTCTAACCCACCTGCTATGGGCAGGGACAACTTCCACTAGACCAAGTTGCTTGAAGGTTGCCATTCACAGCCCAGCCTTTAAGGTGTCCAGAGGTGGAGCGTAGACAACTTCTCTGGGCAACTTGTCCAAGTGTCTCACCACACTCACAGCAAAGAATTTTTTCTGTGTATCAAATCTAAATCTACCCTCCTTCAGCTTAAAACCATTCCCCCTTTTCCTATCACTACATGCCCTTGTAAAAAGTCCCTCTCCAGCTTCCTTGTAGGCCCCCTTTACATACTGGAAGGCAGCTAGAAGGTCTCCCCAGAGCCTTCTCTTCTCCAGGATCAACAGCCTCCAGCTCTGTCAGCCTTTCCTCATAGGAGAGGTGCTTCAGCCCCCTGATCATCTTTATGACCCTTGCCTGGACTCACTCCAACAAGTCTATGTTCAACTTTCTTTGTGGGTCCCAGAGCTGGATACAGATGTGAACATGAATCCCCAAGACAGGTTAAGGTATGTCAGCCCTCACTGAATCTGGTTGGTATTCAGTGAGCTGTAGTATGAAAAGAAGAATCCTTCTCCGGCATAATTTAAAGAAAAGGGTCTGTTTTTTGAAAGGCATGAAGCACCAATGTTCATGAAGAGAGTTGTATCTATGAAGGAATTAGGCGTGATCTACAGAAGAGAATTAAAACTTAGATGTACCTTTTTTTTTTTTAATTTATTTTCTTTTTTAGATGTTCCTCAATTTTCCTCTTGCCTGGTCCAGGCAGCCCCTTGTTTGAGAATGCTGAATGTGCACCTCTCACTTTGAGCCCTTGCTGTATATTGCCTAAGTCCTTTCATGGTTCTGTATGTCTGGCTATGTGTTAAATTCTGCAGTTAGAAATACTGGGTCAAGGGTTCTGTGGAAACATGCACATCAGAACTCTGACATATTCTGATACTCTGGGTAACAGTTCTGCTGAACATTAATTGCTTACATTTGAAGTTATGATCAGATTTCTTTTCCTAAAGTTTTTTTATCCAGCCTTTCCAAAACTCCAATGTAGGAAACCAGTAGATGCCATACATGACTGGATGGCATGGACTGTCAGTCTCACTACTGATATTTTGTAGTGCAGATGGTTGACTTCTAAGAACTGACATTTTAAAACCCAACAAATTAAAATGAGAACCATGAAGGAATGCTCAAAAGTATTTTTTAGTTTAGTTATCTTTTTTATTTCCCTTTTCAAAAGGCACTTTAATGAGTGATCAGATCCAAAATAAGCACAAATACTGCAAAATATAATGGAATTTTGTAAAGGGAGTTATTTCTCAGGTTGTCTAATTCATCCTTTCCTCTCTTTTGCTATATGGGAATTAGCAGTTCTCAAAGTGGTCTTCAATATGCACTGTTACATTCACAATGTTGCTGTGATACAATGCTCTGTATTGACAATACTGTCTTTCTGATGATTCAGACATTAGTTAAAAGGTAATGTTCTTAGCAAATGTACGTGGCAGCTGGAAGACTTGGATACGAGTCAGATTTGACGTAGTTTTCCCTCTCTCACAGTGCAGAAGGCAGCATTAACTACGTAACTGCTGACTTACATGACAGAAGTTAAAGTTTACCATAACTATGGCACGTTCGCCATACTTTTGCAAGTATAGCAAATTGTACCAGCAGGATTGTAATATTTGGTAGCAAGAAGGGTAATATTTGGTAGCAAGATTCTTAGCAATTCTTACTTCACACAAATGAACTCAAGTTTCTGTAGTGTCCTGGGGAACCATCACCATAGTTATACCATGGCTCAGAATATTGTTTATCTCAGCTGATCTATATTGAGACCTAAAAGCATGAAATTCTGTCAGTTCAATAGAGCTGTTGACTATATGCCATTTCACTAAGAGCTGACAAAAATATGAAAAGTTTACTCTATTAGCCAATTGACTAAATGGGCCACGCAGAAAAATAGAATATTCAGATATTCAGTATAATTTTTGGAGTGTCTTTCAAAAATTCTTGTTTTGAAAGCCAAAAAATAGCTCATAACAAATGTTGTCTTGGGGGTAATATCAATATGCTGCTGCAAAAAGGGAAAAAAGACCAAAGGGTTTTGCTCTCTAATTTTGTTTGTGACAGTGAGCCTGATTTCCAATATGAAAATATTAAGTAAATGCAAATTTGCTTCAGTTTCACCTTCAGTGTCAATAGGAATTTTGAGATAAGGAGATGATAGAAAATATTAGTAGAGGAAATTTGCAATTAAAGCAAGTATGCTCACCTTGTTTCATGTTCAAACTCTGTCTACCATCTCTTTGATATATAAACTTCATTAGGAGAGCACAGGTTTAGGTACACAGGCTTTATCTACAATATTTCCTAGCATCTTAGTGAGCTGTGTTTTCAGAAAAAAAATCTCCTTCAGAGGGCAGAGGATAAAATGCACATTTTGCCAGTACTTTTCTTCCCAGTGTTTCCTAGATAGAAAATAAAAGATTTGGAAAATTCTACTCCCCTGGGGTAAAGTTACCAGAGTGAAAGGTATGTGGAGTGTAACTCCTTTCATGCCTTTTCTGTGTCATCTCTTCTTGGCTCAGCCCATTTCCTTGTAGTAAATTCCACAGATGTTTGAGCAAATAGAGCTGTTTTAAATTATGAAGTATTTTTTCTTGTGTATTGATGTAGAAGCTACTGTGCTGAGGCTTTTTTCAAACATAAGTTTTCTAGAAGCTAAGTGCTAGTAGGAAAGCTTACTAGTTGACGTTATTACTTACTACATCCCTTCCTAATCTTCAGTAATTGTGTGCCACATGTTTATCCCCACTGGTACTTAACTGGAAGAGAAGGAAATGTTTTGCAGCTTTAGTTCCAGAGTTTGAGCTACTGACTTTCAAAGAAGGAAGTACTAAGAGTGGAAAATGGATGCTAATCTTACAATTTCTGTGCCAAACTGCTTAAGGAAAGACATGTGAGAATGTTGTGCTCCAGCTAACATCAGCAGAGACCTTACATTATGGTATTTGTTTGAATGAAAAATAATGCAAATAATCCGAAGACTGCTCAAGGTTATGGTGATGAAATTAGTGGTAGAGCTGAGATTAGTCCAATCAGAAATCAAATACCTTAGGGTAAAATGATACAATGATTAATTACACAATACTAGCCCAACTCCAGAAGGGACCTAGGATCAATCAAAAGTATATGGGGTTTTGTAACACAACCTTAAATGAAATCTTGACTGTTGAATACCTTTAAATGGACATTTTATGTGTTAAAGTTCTTTCCATAAAACTAGTAAGTAGTGACTCCCCATTAGAAAGTTTGGGAGAGCAATGAATTCATTATAGGGATGCTTTTTACCACTCGTTTCTTAATCTTTAACAACATAAACCCCATAAATCAATAATTTCAGTAATTTTATAACTGTTGTATGTCCATCTAAATACTGTCTTCATTTGTGGTGATTTTAGGTTGACACCATGCATATAAAAATGAAATTTATCTCTGTCACTTGTGTGTTGTTGCTTTAACACTCTCTTTCATGCACTGTTCACCCTTGTGCTGCTTGTCTTAGTGCTTGCTGAAGTTTTTGCCGTGGTGTTCTATAGAGGGTTTACTGGAGTCTTGATCAAGGAAGCACTGTGATTGTATATCATAGATCTCTTAATTCATAATCTGCCTGGATTTTGCCAGACCTATTTTAGAATGGTTGTCAAGGGAGTTCAGACAACCCATCTCTGTGCTTGAGATTAAAGGAGTGATGTATCATGTGTGCTCTGGTGAAATGCTGGCAGGTGGAAGAGTAGCAGAACAAAATCCCATGGCTACTTGTGCAGAGCAACATCACTGATAGAACATTTCTTATTGATCTCACAGCCTACGATCAGCAAGTCAGGAATACAAAAGGATAAGGAAAAAAACTCAGGCACCAGGTGAAATTGCCCTTTCTGAGGGATTTGAGCAGTGGTCGTCCTGGGGTTGCTGTGATGGGACTACAATGAGATTTCCTCTAGGTAAGCTAACAGAAAGAAATAGACCCCACATTCTTGAAAAATCATTTATTCTACCTAAATAAGCCCAGCCACCTCTCCGCTAAATTTTACCTTAAAGTTATATAAATTTTTCATATGGGCTATTTTCTTCTCCAGTGATTCAGAATGAAGATAATGTTCCACGTAGATTGTCTTCTCAACAAAAAGTATACTGTGAAGTAAATTTGCACTGTAACTAAATGAATGTTAAAAATTAGCTATGCTGATGGAATGATTAGAAATAGTCTCATAAAAGTTTGAGTGTAGGGAAACAATACATTGACACAACTATGACTCAAAACACATTTTTTAATCTCTCCTTCTGCATCTGCTGCTATAACAAACACACTTGCCATGCAACCAACTTTTATTGTTTAAGCTTTGAATTTTAGCAATAACTTCAGCACCAGTTCTGGGGCTCGTAGGTCAGGCATATAGTGAAAGATTATGGGGAAGTTGTATTTCTATTCACAGACTTTGGGAACTTTTAAAAAAATAAACATCTCTGCTAATACTCAACTGTGGAACCTAAATATGTAAATATTCCTTCCCATCAGTTGTTCTGGTGATGCTGCTTGCACAGTGATATTATGGAGAACTATAAGTAGTATCATTGGTAATAAAGGCACATGAACAGCTGATACTGGAGAGAGGAAGATGGCTAGAAGCAAGGAATAGCATGAAGTTCTACAGACAGGTCAACTCAGATATAAATAACTGATGTAAGCTTAAGGCAAAGATGCTAATGCTAAAGCAGAACTATCTTTGTTGCAAAATGATTAATTACTTCAGACTGTCATACAATTTATAGTAAATAAATTAATGCATACATATGGATGTTATCTGTGTGTTAACAGCAGCATTCTTCTGGATTAAAAAGCATAATCCAAAAAGCTGTAAGCTAGCTAAGCAAGAAATAAAACAGACGATGATGTCTGCCTTGAAGACTGATTATTTCCGAAAGGCATATAAAGCAGCTGGTAGACAGGACCATTACCCTTCTGACAATAAGGAAACAGAGAGACAGTGCAGTTTAGGACACTTTCTAATGCTAGCAAAAGTACATGCACCTAGGAATTTTAAAGATAAGGATCTATATTTACTTCTCTTCATACCATCACAGTTTTTATAAGCTCAAGTATGAATTCTGTAAGAGTGGTCTCAGTGCTTAAAGACCTGTTGATTTCCCTATTTTCCAGTTTGAGATGACACAGCAAGCCACATATATGTCAGCAGAGAGACAATGGAAAGTTGTTGGCCACTCTGAGAAGCAAAGACTGGAGAAGGAAAATAGCCCTGTTTTAACTTCATAGCTCAAGAAGGAATCATGCTCTCTGTACAGACAGTACAACACTGGAGCAGAGAAAATCAGTCACTGAAATCTAAAGGTGCTTGGCTAAGGCTATCTCTACACCTGCATAGAAGAAAAATGCCAGCATATTGATCAGAGGGGTGGTGCAACTTTAGGTGAAGGATGGTTGCCTTTCCCAGTCCCAAGAAATGAATGTGACTGGTTCCACATCCAAAAGTTTTGTAGCGAAGAAACATGAATGGAAAATATGCAAACTTCCAACTTACACCTGTGAACATACACAACCAATTTAATCTAAGAAGGGGTCAGCTTTGCTATGTACTTGGAGTTGCTGTTACAATTTGCAAAGACTGTATATGAATTAAGTCATAGAGACTTCTTTTTTTTTCTGAGGCAATGATAGTCCCAGCCAGGAGACTACCTAGAAAAACACAGAGAGGAAAGGACAATCTTGAAATAAAGACCTTTGGGAACCTCATAATTATTTTTAGAAAATATTTCTAAACTAAGAGTCTTGGTGGCATAAAAGACAGAAAATTGTAAGTTAGGATGTGTCTCTGAGGTGTCATAAGAAGTTAGATCTGCTAAAGTAACCATCAGGGAAATGTCTCTGAAGAGAGTGTTTCTTCTTTTTTTTCTCTAAATGATTTTTTCCTAACTGGTTATTACTGGGTTTATTTTTATTTTTCAAAGAAGGAAAACAAAATCACATTCTTCTAGTGTTAGGCTCTAGTGATAGGAGAAAAGGGTTGATACTTAATTTCAGTCAGGATTGTTGAGTGAGTTACACCCTATGTAAGGATTAAAAAAGTGCAAATCTGTATTCTAAAGCAGGAGAAGCAGAAAGTCTAAAGCCTTTCGATGTGTATTGAGGGAAAACGGGAAGATGTTCATATAGAGGCTCAGCTATAGTTGAGATAAAATTATTAAATAAAACAGCAGCTAAAGAACATACTTTTATGATAAAAGGGTGTTTCTAGTAGACTAGAGCAATCAAAAGGGTTAAGTAAAATGTTTCCTTGGTGTTTTGCAAAATGTAAAAGTTCTACTTGTAATACGAGCAATGAAAGTAAGGGACACTCTACACGATTAAGAGGATTTGAGATTTCTAGACACTGCATTGAAAATTTTTTGATGAGGAAATATAGAGCCTGGCCTGGGAGTTTTAAGAAGTAAACCCTGTTAGTGCTATGAAGCAGAGGTGTTAAAAGATCTGTTGAATTGAGTGTGTTTTGCCTCAAGGAGCCTGGGTTTTGTCATCTGAAGAGTGGCAGAAACACCTTCTCAAAGGAACTTTTCAGCACAAGGTAAGATGCATGTGGAAATCCTGTATTTCTGAAAGCAGCATTCTGAACTGGTTCCGGGTTCTGTTTTCTGCTTTCTTCTCACAAGGACCCTCTTCATCATTTTATGCACAAAGCAAAGCTGATGCTGTAGCTTTTGTAGGATCTGATGTGGGACAGCAGACTTCAAATTTATCATTCATGTAGAAGGTAAGCAAGAATGAGCAAGAATATTTAGAAGGATTATGGACAGTAATGTTTCTCATTTTTCCTTTCTTTTTTTTTTCTTTTTTTGCCTTTTCCCCTGAAGTTTCATATAATATGAGAGTCTCTACAACCTTTCTGATGGACTTTCTGTTGCACCTTGACAATGCTTGAAAGAGCACCTCTTTTGCTGTGAATTCCTTGAACTTACCTTGTCACCACATTTCAATTATTAGTTGTATTTTGGTTTAGATGTTCCACAGAGCTTTACAAATTAAATAAATGAAACAATTGCCTGAAAAATACTTTTACAATGCATGATGTACCATTTTTATTTGTAAGGGTTACTGTTAACTACAAGGACCTTCACAAACATCATTTAGTTTTTAGAGAAATCATTCTATGTGATGGTGAAAAATGAAAAATTCTTTTGTTTTGAAGCCACTGTTTCAGGGTCTCACCCTAAAATTTTGTCAAGGGATTTACTTGTTCAGCCATGCCAAAATTCATTATTTGTTTTAGGAGTTACTGAGGATTACACTTGGCCTGAGCATTTAAAGGATTTAAAAGCACAGCATCCTGCACATGAAATAGCACAATAAAAAATTTCATGATTCCTGAATCAACATTATACCATTTCCTGTATGCTGAATTCCTTCATTTATGGTTAAAAATGCGTCTATTTACTTCTGTATCTTTATCTTCTGTAAATACCACACCTGTTTTCTTTACCCCTCCTCTTTCCTCCTCCCTGTGTATCTCCTCCCCGGTGATAGAATCAATTGCATCGGTGGATAGTATATAAAGAAGAGTTTTCAGTGGAGTTCCCCACTCACCCACCTTAGCCACCATGGGGCTAAGAGCGGCCAGCCTTCTCATACTCTGGCTGGCTCTTTCCCATGCGAACGAAATAAAAAAAGGTAAGCTCTAGAAATGAAATGGTAGCAGACTGCCTCCTGGAAAAGAGGGAGAGAATTATAATACCACTGCAAAGGTAGAAGGAGGCAGTGCCTTTAAATAATGCACTGGCATTTTAAGATGCCTTAACTTTTTTAAGCTTTCAAATACTGAGGCAGCATGGCTCAGACAACATGGGTAGATACTGCTTTCTTTGTAGACATTGGTGCCTAAACCTACTGCATTGATATCTGGTTTGATGTGCTCAGAAAATATTTTCAATGTTACTTTTCTTTTGATGTGTTGAGTCTTTCCCAGGTATAGCAACTACTTGGCAGAATGCAACTGTAGGAGTGTGTAAGGGGTTCATTTTTACTGCAGTGAAGAAGGTGGATGATCCTGCTGTCTGTTACTTGGAACAACATAAACTTTTTCTTCAAAAGTGAATTTAGTAACATTGAACAAAGCTAATTTTGTCATTTAGAACATTAATAATTATTCTGTAAAAGCTCTAACTTAGTCTATTTATCATCAACTTTGAAGTGTTGAAATGGAGCCCTCATACTGAAAATGAAAATTGTTTTTTAGAGAAATAGGTGATGAATTTTGTCCAATGATCAGGTTTGGGTTACTGAGCTTGGTCTGCTGTGTCTTAAAACCAGCATTGAGAGGAAAGCATTACTATCCCCACTGTGAGCTCTGGGAGAATCTCTGTGCAGCCTTGCGTCTGGGGAGAGGAGGATACCAGCTTGGCTGGATGTATCTAGTATGATTGATACCATCAAACTACAGTAACCTAGAGCTTGTCTTAGCAGTTTTGCTTTCTTATATTAAATGCTACAAGAAAATCTAGTGAAGATGAGAGACATGTCAGTTTTTCCATGGGTGCTCAGTTTTTATGATTCACCCCTAGCCTACAGTATCTGGAGATTTATCAGATGTTGTGTTAATTTGTTTTATTTGTCAGTATAGTTGTCTGGGAAGGGAACACATCACCTTCATCTTTTGCTATTGCAAAAACTTCTTTTTCCCCTCCTTCATGGTGATTTTCTGACTTATCTTCTGAAGAATTTATATTCTGTAGTAACAAAAATCACTACTTCTTTTAGGAAAAGTAATAATTTCCTAAAATCTCCTGTTACACACAAGTACATAACATTTAAACTATTTGCCTTCTTGAGTAGGTGGTACTTTCTTGGTTTCCTGGGTTTTTTTCTAGTACATGTTACCTCTGGGAAGAAGATAGCTCTTAAGGAATATTTAATGTTGATAAAAATAATACTGTGATTGAGAATAAAATAATATGTTTAGCAAAGCAGTTCCATTGCACTGATGCACCAGCTTGTTAGTGGTCTGAGCATTAAGTTTCCTTACCACATGCAGACAAGTTCCTCCACCTCAGTGAGGATTATAGGCTATACCCAAATCTCAGCAGTATTTATTAATGTCTTTTTTTCCATGAGAGAGTCTCATCTTTCTGCATAACTAACATACTTGGTCAGGCTTGAAATATAGGGAATCACTGTGCTCATAATTTCAAGTGATTTCTACTGTAAAATGGGACCTTTTCTCACACTAGCTCACTAATTGAACTTCTTCCATGTCTATTTGTTTTTCATCACTTAATAGGAAGGACAAGAAGCCATGGCCACTATGTCTGCAGCACTTGGGGAAACAACCATTTCAAAACCTTTGATGGAGACATCTACCAATTCCCTGGCATTTGCGAGTATAACTTTGTTTCCGACTGCCGAGAGTCTTACACGGAGTTCTCTGTCCACATCCAGCGTGCTCTGAACAGCAATAACCACCCCGAGATCCAGTACATCCTGATAAAAATCAAAGACATCATGGTGTACCTCAAACCAAAACTGGTTGTGGTGGATGGTCGAATGTAAGTTCCTTTAATATGATAGTGTTTCAGAGAAATGTGCTGGGAAGATAAAAGCAAGATTGATTGTTTACACAGCTGTCTGTATACCACTGTGGTAACTGCAGCTGAGCATTTCCACAATTAAAAAAACCCAAAAGCCTTTTGAAAGCCAGCACAAAAATTGCTTTGGGGAGCGGTTTTGCTATTAATCATCATTTTTATATCAGCATAAGAGATTGTTTAAATGAAAGTCAGGAAGAGGTTTGAGTGATTTGTTCTTTCAGTTGTGCAGGAAACAATGCAGCTCATGAGCCAGATGTTTCACTGGCTTGAAATGACATAATGTGATTTGGTTTATGGCATCAGCTTGGGTTTACCTTAGCAGATGACCTAGCAAATCCTTAAAAAGAAAAGGTGTTTCTCTGAGGTCTTTCCCTCTTATTTTGTGACAGTAAAGAGGTGGGGTTTTTTCTGATCTTCATAAATAATTCTTTAAGATCCAACGGCCATTCATCAAGGGATTTTAATAGATACAACACAGGTCATAATTTACTCTGTGTGGCACTATGTACTTTTTCACAGTAAGCAGCAGTATTTTTCTCCTTCTGTAATACAGTTACACAAGAAACTACCCTGACCATTACTGGTGCCAAGTAGTGTCTTAACCTAGTTTTTCCTATCATTAACCAATCCTTTCAGTGTGTGCATATACACTCACTGAGAGAAGTGAGGCAAATCATAAGTTAGGAAATAGTTCTGAAGATTCTGAAGAAACTGGCTACTAGTGTGTTTTAGCAAAATTTAAGAAAAAAAAATTATTGTTATTGTAGGACTTGGTTTTGCCCAAATTTCAGCTTTTGCTCTGAAGTTGGAAAGCCACTGCAAAGAAAATATGTTCAAAGATTGAAAAGAGCATTTAGTTTTCCAAAGGTCATACCAGAATTCAAAACAAAATGACAGACATTTATAAAAAAATGCATTGTTGCCCGAAATTGAAAAAACTTCTTATTAGGTATTCAGGTCTTAAAAAGAACTCCATGGAAAACAAATTTAGAAATCCTTTAAAAATTGTTTCTTGTAAACCTAGCCTCTTTTTGTCTTAGATGGTGTTCATAAAACAACAGATCCTTTCTCAACAGGGTTTTGCTGCATGGGTAGTTTAGTTCTTTGTAAAACTCAGTTTTCCATGTTGATTTTTAAATGATATGTGAGCAATTGCCATATAAAATAGCATTTCACAGTACTAAAGTGAAAAGTGTAACGTAGAAAAATGTACAAATTCGCCTTATGGTACCTGGTCCACTGATTGATTTGGTGTCCTAGTATTAGAAAAAAAGATAAGTATTCCATGCTGTTATAGCTGAAAGGTGAAAAGATGCCCAGTGTTTTATAATCCCTCCTGCAAAACATGATCTCTCAAGACTTCATTGCCCAGAGGATGAACAATGCAGTCAAAATTAGGAATAATTGTTTCTGTGTCTGCACCTGGTATTTAGATGTGTAAGTTATTTGGCCATGTTAAAAATGCCTGAAGCAAATAGTTGGAAAAAATCCAGTGACAGGAAATCAGGAGGTAAAACTCTCCCAATCAAGAGACTACTTAAGAGGAGATGTGCATACACAAGTCCTAATGGATAGCAATTATATTGACAAATCTGTACAAAATGAACCAGTTATTTTGAGTGGATTTCACTTTACACTGCTTCTGTTTGAACAGATTCTAGCTCTCTAGATTTTATAGGATGAGGCTGCTTGCCATAATCCCCTTATTGCTGAATGAAATTCAGCAGTTCAGTTTGGCTTGTAAGACAGACGTACAAGAACAGGAGCGAGAGATGGTGAATTGATTCTTTATCACACTAAAATATCTATGCTCAGCCCTCTGCAAAGTCTTTTCTGTCACCATTGACAAGCTTGGTCCTTCCAACCAAAAACTAAGTAACTTACTGCTGAAATAACTACCTAATTCCTGTTAACGTGCTCCTTTCTTTTCAAAATTTTGTTGGTAGTCCCTGTATCTGTCTGTGCTTTTGGAACTCTCTTAAGGAGGAAGTTCCTTGCAAAGGAACATTCATTCTCTCTGAAATGATTATCAGACCTTTAAGTAAAGAAAATCTTTCATTTATGTTGTAGCTTTCTTCATTGAAGTTATTTTTTAGTGAGTGTTTGAATATACTGTTAATACCACAATTATGATGGATTTTTCTTTGATTAAGTTGAAAACATCTGACATTTTGGGTTTTTTATTAAAGAATCTGGGTAGGCTTTGCCTCTGAAGTAGCTTTGCCTTTTAAAGGCAATGAGTTATTGTCTCAAGTGTTGGAGAGAGAGATTTTATGTCTCATTGAAACAAGGCATCCTGTGCAGCTAAGATGAGGTAGGCGGAGACTAGACTAGTTTCTCTGTTCCTTAGGGTATTTGGCTTATTACAGACATTCGTGTCAGGTCTTATGTTTCTGAACTAATGCAAAGTCCCTAATTTTCTTCCTAGTGTGAAGACACCTTACTACAGCTCTGGTGTGCTCATTGAGAGCAATGACATTTACACCAAGATTTATGCCAAATTAGGCATGGTTCTGATGTGGAATCAGCAGGATGCACTGATGGTATGTATGATCACAGTATTTTTATTGGTATTTCCTGGGATATTTCTCTATCCCAGTAGGAGGAAAAAAAAAAAAAAAGAGGAAAAAAAGATGATTCTTTTACATTTTTCCTCTTTATTTCTATTACTTAGGTGGAGCTGGACAACAAATTTAATAACCATACCTGTGGCCTCTGTGGAGATTACAACGGAATTCCAATCTACAATGAGTTTATCAGAGGAGGTGAGCCATCCTACAATACTGACAGAGATAGGCTGCTAGGCTCTGTGCATAGAAGCATCACAGGGGAGCAAATTTGACTTGTGATTGCCCCAGACTAAACATTATGTTCCAGTTCTGCATTCCTGGACTAAGGTTATTTTATTCCAGATGAATCTTATTGTTCTTTCTCTACTGGCCTTATTTTCTTGCTTTCCCTTAAAATTTTTAAGCATGGTTAGACATAATTCAGAGCAGATACCTGTGTCTGACAGGTGTATTTGGCACCATAGTAACTGTTTTCCTTGATCAGAAGAGTCTCAGGAATCAGATGCATCTTTTTGTCAATTTTTGAGGCTCAGCAAGTCCTCTTAATTTTTTTCTCATAGATGCAAGCTACAATTCAATTACATATGGGAATTTGCAGAAGATCAACAAACCCAATGCCAGATGTGAAGATCCAGATGAAACCCAGGCTCTTCCAAGCTGTAATCAGCATGTGAGTATTCCTACTGGTGAACCTCACTTGCATGGACACATCCTTGTGCTATGGGGAGTTGATTGCAAGGAGCTGGGAAGACTGTCCATTCCAGGACAAATAGTTACTTCTTCCTTTTTTGAATAACTCTTCAGAAGACAACAGTTTTTATGCAAGATAGGAAGTGACCAGAAGCTCAAGGCTTGCAAATTTCTCCAACATTATTTCTCTCCTTAGCGTGAGGAGTGCGAGAAGCTGCTGACTTCCCCTGCATTTGCTGATTGTCGCTTTCGCCTTAATTTGGAAACGTACATCCAAGCCTGCATGCAGGACAAGTGTGCCTGTAATGGAAAAGATGACTCCTTCTGCCTCTGCAGCACCATCTCCGAGTACTCTCGCCAGTGTTCACACGCAGGCGGCCGGCCCCATGAATGGAGGACACAGAACTTTTGCCGTAAGCAGCTACACTAATTTTATAAAGACCCAAATATTGCATGCATGTAGCACCACAAAACATTTAAATTCATTACTTCTTTACAAAACTATTGGCATATATTACAAGTTTTATACCAGTAGTACAATAAATTGCATAATATCCCTTTCTTCTATTACCCTTTTTATTAAGCAATCTTTTCCAGCAAGTAGAAATTTTGTTCCCATTAAAAAATTGTGAGAGCTGATGCTGCAGATGACCAAGAAAATTTCATCTATTTGAAACCAAAATAAGTAAATATAACAGACAAAGCAGTTCAGAAACAGATGAACTTTGCCTTGTGGAGTCTGCCTTGAGACATCACTGACTTGAGGGGAGTAGGGTATATGATCTGTGGCTTCTGAAGTACTATGGACTTTCCACTCAAATAACTCTTGGTGTATTTCGTACTCTTTCAGCCAAGACCTGTCCTGATACCATGGTCTACAGAGAAAGCAGCTCACCCTGCATGGACACTTGCTCACACTTGGAAGTCAGCAGCCTTTGTGAGGAACACTACATGGACGGTTGTTTCTGCCCTGAAGGCAAGTGTTATTTTAGCTATTGTGTGTGAAACAAAATTCAGCCTGTGTGGCAAGTTGAGAATTTCTCCTCTGTGGGAATTGCTTGTTTCAAAAACAGATGGAATAGTTAATACTGTGTTTTATAGGAACTGTGTATGATGATGTTACCGGAAAAGGCTGCATACCTGTTAGCCAATGCCACTGCAAACTTGGTGGAAAGCAGTATTCACCTGGAGAAAGCATTTCCAAGGAATGTGAAGAATGGTAAGGATCCTGGTTGTTTATACACCTTTCTTTGAATGATTGTAGATGGGTCTGTGTTTTAAAAACTTCCAATTGATCATAGGAGACATCCTGAAAACATTCTGAACTTAATGTTAAGTATCTATAGAACCAAATTTTTGAGAAGTTTTCTTGAATCTATGGCATATGCTGGGGAAAATCTTAAGGAAATGGCTAAAGATACAGTTTTAAACTACCTGGAGATATCTTGCTGTTTGCTAGATATACAGATTCTTTCAGTGCTCTCAGCTGCTGTAATACCTACAAGCATTTTTCAAATTATTTTTCTGTTTATAGTACCTGTAATTCGGGCAGATGGATGTGCAAAGATTTACCCTGTCCAGGCAGATGTTCAGTGGAAGGAGGTTCCCATATTACCACCTTCGATGGGAAGAAATACACCTTCCATGGAGACTGTTACTACGTGTTGGCCAAGGTACTGTGTACTGTAGGGTATATACTTGTAGGGTATATGCAAGTGTCTTGTGGGCTGATATGTAACAGCTGTGAGATTTTTTTTTTGTTTCTTTCATGGGGTGAAGGAAGCAGAAATGCTGAAAGTTGTACTAGAAAGTTCAAGATCAGCTGTAATAGCCCTATGGGGAAGCTGGGGACTTATTGCAATGGGTGATTAACTCAGTCAGATAGAAGACTGCTTATGCTGTCATTATCCAATGGAGCCCTTTGTGTATAGGAAATCAAAAAGTCACTCTGGCTGCATGGACAGGTAAACTGCAAAAATTGGCAGATCTCAGGATTAGAAATTCTCAGCCAGTTCTGTAATAGCTGTTTCTCTGAGTGTCAAAGTCAGCTAGGGAAAGGAGGTAGGCAGCTATTTCAGTTATTGTAACAGATAAATTTAGTCTTTGTTTGGAAGGCATCTCATGAGATTTGATTGGACTAATGGACATTTATTTTGCTGTGTTTGTAGGGTCCTACAAACGACAGTTATGCTCTCCTGGCGGAGCTGGTTCCCTGTGGCTCCACAGACAGGCAGACCTGCTTGAAGACTGTTGTGCTGTTAGTGGATCACAAAAGAAATGTAAGTTTTGTTCTGTGGGTTCTGGTAGACTTGTTGAAAATCAGCTTATTTCCCTTCTTGTGGAGAAATAGTTAATTCTTCTGGAGTCATTATAATAAGGCACGTCAGACAGGCTGAAGAACACTCAGGTTTCTGCCTCAAGAATTCAAAGTAGACCTAAACTTGACAAAAGATGAGATTCCAAACAGCTGACATTTTCTCATCTCCCCTCCTCTGCTCTGTGCTATATGATTATTCTCACAGTATTCCATATGTCTGGAAGCAAGAATCCCATTCTTCTTTCCCTCACAGTATTTTACTTTATTCTGATATAATTTTATAGATTTTCAGAAGAAATCCTATATTTGAATGTTGATACAATCCAACCTTCTCAAATACTCACTTCAGTATTCTGTTTGGTTATGGGAATATATAGATTATATATATAGGTTTACATACATGTACACATAATTTTCCTCAGGTATTTCTAGACTTCCATGTCTTAGCATAACTAGAACAAGAGAAAACCAAAACAGAAGCCAATAATTTCCTTTTCCTCCCAGTACCTAGAACCTCATTGATTCTATTTGCCATTATACAGGTGGTGGTTTTCAGAGCAGATGGCAGTGTGCTACTGAATGAGATGACAGTGAATGTGCCTCATGTGTCAGGTAAGGGACACAGCCTTGTATGTCCAGTGTCACATACCTGACTTCTCACGTAGGGATGCATTTATTATTATAGAGGCAAAAGTGGGAGGGAGGCATAGCAAATTTATTCAGATTTAGGAACAAGTTGAGGATGAATGTGATTTAGTAGCCTTCTGAGGATTTCATAGGCAGACTGACTCTGTGTAGAGTGGATGATTGAAAAAAAAGCCCCTTCACTGTTTTCATACCTCTTGAATATACTTTGGCATGCACCTTGGGAGAGGCATTGTCATGGCCTAGATTTAAAGCAGATAATTCAGCTTGCCTGTAAAGAGGGGTATTTAGCACTTTCAAAATCTGGCTGCATGGTGTGGGGCTGCCCCTTTGGTTTTGATCTCACAGATGAATAACCAACTTGTTAAATTAGTGAGGACCATCATCATATTTAGTTGGCTAGTAATTGTTAAAGGAGAAAAATGTATTAATTTGATCCTGGTCTTAGAATTTTCATGACAAGTAAAACCTTAGAGTCTAATAAAAAATATTTTTTCTGGCAGCCTCTGAGTATTTACTGCACAGTTCATGTTTTGTTTTTCAGCCAGCTTCTCAGTATTCCAACCATCTTCCAACTACCTTGTTGTGCAAACTTCCTTTGGGCTTCAGCTGGAGATCCAGCTGCTTCGAGTCATGCAGCTGTTTGTGACTGTGGATCAATCAGTTCAAGGAAGTCTCCAAGGCAAGTGTCTATTGAAAGAGGAAGCAAAGCCATGCTGTTCCACAGCTGGGGACTCATGTATTCTTTACATTAGTGATAACTCACGCTACTTGTTGATTCAAGAAGAGGAAACTAAAAGCAGAAACCAAATAATTGAAAGAAAATCAACTGACATGAACTAGAAATGTGTTTTATTTTTCCACGTTGAAATTATTTATCACTCTGGTGTCAGTACATATATATTTCTTAGAATATTCCTTACTTTTGTATTCAGTTTAGTTTTTACTTATCCACAAAAACAGGCTTTTGGTGTATTTTATAGTTTCAATCATCATAAAACATAAAAAATACAAGTTGGGGCAGTAATCTCTTGAGGCAGACATATCTTCATGAAGACTGTCCTTCTCAAGAGGTTGAAGATTTAGAATAGGGCTCCTAAAACTTAAGAATTTATAGGTTGCATTGATATTGAGGTGGAATAATCATCTGTATAAACTTCTGTTTCTAGTGTTTGTGATCAGTTGTCCCTTTCCTTTGACCTTTTAATATGAGAACGAGTAATGATTATGTAAAATTTTTACCTTCTTTTCCAACAGGTCTTTGTGGAAACTTTAATGGAATGGAAGGTGATGACTTCAAAACAACCAGTGGGCTGATAGAAGCTACAGGATCTGCCTTTGCTAATACATGGAAAGCTCAGTCCATCTGTACAGACCGTGCAGAAAAGCTGGAAGACCCTTGCAGTCTCAGCATTGAAAGTGGTAAGTGCAGGAATAGATCAGATGGTTGACTTCTGCCAGAAGGAGCAGTGTTTGCTGTATATTGCTGCAACAGGTGTCTAAGATTTGTAGTGTGGCATTGAAGACTTTTTAGATTAATATCTGCAAGTATGTGTACATACAAGCACTGATTTCCCATCAAACTGAAGGGAAAGTTTAGGGGGTGATTGTAGAAGGATCCTGAGCTGGAAGATTGGGAAGCAAGATAATTAATTTACATCATCTGCAAAGGCAGCTTGTATTTCCTACTATTGTTTATCCTTATGTTTAACTCAGCTTTATGGTACCCAAATGGCTGTCACAGTTCCGTGTAAAGGAGTTGCAGCAGTAAGATATAGTTTTTGATTTTATTACTGCTTGTTTCTGAATCAAACAATAGAAATAAATGTGCAATAATTGCATGTAGTTTCTCCATCCCCCAAAAATGCACAGCTCTCTCATTTGTACTGTTGCACTACATTTATATGTTAGCATAACAAGACATGGCACAAGGAAGATAAGGAAATGTGATGAATTCCTCCTTCTTCTTGCAGCAAATTATGCTGAGCATTGGTGTTCTTTGCTGAAAAACCCAGAGGGTCCTTTTGCAAGGTGTCACTTAGTCATTGATCCTACAGAATACTATAAGGTACTGTAATCTTGCACTCTGTTTAGTACTGCATTATTTCAAATGCTTAACTGTAGACATTTACCTTTGTTCAAACATTTGAGACATTGCTGAATAGCTTGCCTGCAAGAGCTGCTGAAGTTTTTGCATTGATTGACTCAAGCAGCATAGCATGCATCCAAAGTATCTCCTCTGATGAGATTCTTATGGAGTGCTGCTGAAGTTTGCTTTCTTATGTTTTGAATTTAATGAACATTTTCATTGGATTGGATATTTGAACTGAAAAGAAGATTCAAGAGATGCAAATGTGAACTGACTACCCTTAAACATCAGCTGCTATAAACTCATGAAAAAAAAAAGTATTTCCTATATTGGTTGGAATGTAACATCAAATCATCAATCTCCATGATTTTTTCCCCTGCGCTCATCACTGTTGAGCCTAAGTGAGGCTTACCTGAGCAAAAAGAAGAAATTCCTAAGTAATTTGTTATAGTTGCAACTCAGTCTGAGCTTAAATGTTGTGAAGATCTTCAAAGATCTGGTTAATATTTTGCCATTATGATTTCCAATGTTTGTAGATCTCTGCATTTCTAATTCATAACTGAGAAAAAATTGTATGAGAATCCTTTGAAAAAGGTGTTATCAGGAGGCTGGATAACTTAGAAAAGATCAAGACGCTTGGCTTGGGTTAGGCTAAGCATCCAAATATTTTCATTGTGTATGACATGAAGCAGCACTTTCAGTCTCTGGTCTTTGTCTATCCCTTCCATCGTTCTCTGGTCATGGGAATTAATAAACACCAGGAAAAACACACAAGATACTTTGTAGCAACTGAGTTGCAATTGCCCATTGGTTTCCTGTGGGCTTACTGACCATTTCCATTTTTTTCTTCAGAAATGTAAATATGACACCTGCCTCTGTGAAGATAATGAAGAATGCTTGTGTGCTGCCCTGTCCTCTTATTCAAGAGCCTGTGCTTTCAAAGGGGTCATACTGGGAGGATGGAGAAACAGTGTCTGCAGTAAGTAGTGGAACTATAATCCCTCTGGAATTCATTAGCCATGAGAAATGAGCGGGCTCTCTCTGAATTTTTTAGTGATCAAAATGTTAAGAGATTTGGAGTATCTTAGAAATGTCTAATGGATCTAAAAGAGACAATGGTTATAATGTTTATTAATTCATGTAATATTCTTTAGCTGTAATTTGTTCATGACATATGTAAAAGTAGAAAACATTATTTTTCACTTTCAACTTCTTTCCTCTGTTTAAATAATAATAGTGTAGTTTCTTTGACTAATGGAATCCCAGCCATAGGGCTTTTACATTGCCTTTGTTTATCAGTGTCTTTGTTTATCATCATGCTTGATTTTTATCAAGACTGTGGTATTGTTGAGACTAGGAGTTTATTATATTTTGCTCTCTCTCTCTGATTATCAGTATGTGAAATAAATAGGGGTATGAAAGTAGAAACTACTAGTAGCAGTTAAAAATAAGTCTTCAGCTGGTAAAGTTAGGTTAGTGTTACTTACGACTTCTGTTTTTTTTGTACTTTATTAAAATCTAAGGAAATGTTTTTATCATTACATACTGCACAGCCAAAGAAAACAAAATGGGTCCATCCTGTGACTCGTATTTACCAGTTTGTTGATTTTCCCTCCAGGCAGTGAAGTGTCTGCCTGCCCAGGAAATCAAGTCTTCCTTTACAATATTACAAAATGCCAGCAAACCTGTCGTTCCCTTGCTGATGGTGAAAAGTATTGCTTGCAAGACTTTGCTCCCGTGGATGGCTGTGGCTGCCCACATAACACATACTTGGACAAACAGGGCAACTGTGTGCCCATCTCCCAGTGCCCATGTTATTACAAGGGGTCATACCTGGAACCTGGGGAATATTTTACAAAAGATGGAGAACGCTGGTATGTTTTATTGTGGCTTCTTTTTTTTTTTTT
>VXBX01005790.1:96679-108675 GCA_013400415.1 Scytalopus superciliaris
TTTTTTTTTTTTGTGGGGTTAAATGTCCTTTAAAAATTTGCTTATTGGTTGCTTAAGGTGCTTAGCTTGTTTCGTTCTTTAATGAACATTTGTAATACATTTCACAACCTCTTCATGCTGAGCAAAGTATTATTCTGTTGCAATGTAGTTTATCAATAATTGAGAAGTGCAGCTTGCTTTGGAGATTTGAGATATTCACAAATAAATGTTGCTTTGAAGCTACACTTTTAATAGGGCTTTTTTAAACAAAGCTGTAAAAGGAAGATAAAAGGCCAACTATTTTTTATGCTACTGTTTCCTTTTCTGGCAGAGACAGATTACTTGTGGTTTCTATGGGAGGGAGGTCCCCTTGGTTTGTATTTAGTACAGCATAGGCTTTTGAAAGCAACTTTCATGATTCTGTTGTATTTTGCCATGGACCTTGGCAACTGTTCGCTGCGTGGTTCATTGGTGCGCCTTCTGTCATCCAGCAGAAGAAGCATACAGGCCAACAAATGTTCAGCATATGAGTTGAATAGGCATGAAAATATACTTTGTATCCAAATGAAGTCTTTGATTTAATTTTTAATTTTTATCTGTTTCACTATTATCTGTTTCCTTAGTCATCAAAAACTACAATATTAAAGATTAATAAAATGGCTGTCACTCCTTAAAACATAACCTTTCTGTGCATTAGACCTAAAATCTTGCTACACATTTTCTCCAAGTGAAAATTCACGAGTGTGTTTCAATAGAATTGACCTTGAAATATCAGTAGAAATTATGCAGGACATCTTTGATAAATACTCTCAAATTTATATAAGCAAATCCTTACACTTAAATTGAAGACACTGAATTTGCTTTTTTTTTTTTTTTTAATTTCTACTTACTTCACTTTTCTAGCGCTTGCCGAAATGCAAAGGTCCAGTGTACCTCAGTGAAAATAAGGATGGAAAGTAAGTGACATTCCATAAAGTAAGATAAAATAAAAACTGTAACCAGCCTCCAAACCTGCTTTCCTTTTGAGTTCTCCACTTACTTGTATTGCATGGCTTTTTCTCTCTAAGTAAAACAGTTACACATTTTCACTTTGTTGTCTCCTCACTAAACTTCTTTTTTCGAAAGGATAGAGCATGAGATGTCTGTCTCAGTAACTACCATCTTTTCTTTTGCCTTTTCTTGCTTATTCTAAGCCAACAATATCCCTTTCAGGTGAAAGAGAATGTTCTTCTAACAAAACATACTTTGACTGCAATTCATCCTCAAAGTGGACTTCACAAACACCTGTACAACTTAGCTGTCATAGTCCTCAAGCTGATCAGGTATGTATTTAACTTTTCTTCATGTCACGTTTTCTTTATTCTGTATTTTCTAAATGACTGAGTGCTACACAGAAAATACAATTGTAACTAACAGTTTATTTTTCTTTGGTTTAATCTTCCATATTTTTTTTCTCCCCAAAGATGTTAATCTGTTGCCATTTTCATGATTAATCCCCTTATAGTTTCCCTCTCCTCTTTCTTTTTACTGTGTCTTCAGTAGAGTTGTAACTCTCAAATGAAATAGGATTTGGGTTCATAGACAACCAAAATAGAAAAGAAGAACATTACTAACCTAGAAAGAAGAACCTTATAAAACTAATCAATAAATGCAGTTTTAAAAGAGTGCTTGTGAAGCAGTGGAATTAAAATGCAGTACTTTATCATAAGGTAACCTTTTCTCCTTATATTCTTTAGTTCCAGACAGAGTGTATCTCAGGCTGTGTGTGTCCTGAAGGTCTATTTGATGATGGCAGAGGGGGCTGTGTTGAGCAGAAGGACTGCCCATGCACTCATAACAACCAGTGGTACTCTTCTGGGCAGAAGATAACAGTGGACTGCAACACCTGGTAAATTATAATTTTGAATTCTCTTCTACAGTATATTCTATGCAGTTTATTAATAGTCATGTCTAGGCTTATATACTGCAGTGGCTGCAAAAGCTGCAACTATGATCCTTTATTTTCAGGAATACTTATAGTTATCTGAGGAAATACAGATTCTGCTGAAAATACTGTGGTAGTAGCTACCTCTGTTTTCAGTAGGCATCTCTTGTTTGGAAAATGCAGTAATTTTTAAAATATAAATGCTATCAGATCTAAAGATTGTAGCTGACCAGAGTTAAAAATCATTTTGTAGGCTTAAAAACAGGCAAAACTGTTGAAATGGAGATTTGGATATTTTGCACATTATCACATTGTATCAGGCAGCTGCTGGGTTTGTTCTGCCGTTTTTCAAATGGCACACTCTTGGTGAGATCTAAAAATTCAAATTCTCTGCTCTCTTCTAGTACCTGCCAAAAAGGAGTTTGGAGCTGCACTGAACATGTGTGCTATGGGACTTGTATGATATATGGAAGTGGCCATTATATCACTTTTGATGGAAAATTCTATGACTTTGATGGGAACTGTGAATATGTGGCTATTCAGGTAATGCTCATCAGGAGGGCTGAAATGGCATTTCATTGCCTTGAAGATCTACTTTCCTCTTTGGTTTTGTCATTCTTTATTGCCTGCCATCACTGTTCCTGAGGTGTTCACACATTCTGCCAGAATAAATTGTGTATTCCCAGTGCAGACAAGCTCTGTGAATGTCACTTCTTCTTCTGATATAGTGCTCACAAATTATATGTAAGAGAACTGTTTTATAGAGAGAGCTAGCAGCTCATTATCAATTGAGAAATAAATCCAAATTCTAAGTTTAGAAACCAAAGATACTTATATTTAAAGATATCTTCCTCAGTTTTTTTTTTTGCCCTACTCTTTTTCCCAGGACAAGACTGTGTTAACTGTTTATACATATGCAGAGAAGTACACGTATATGATTGTGAGCCTGTAAAAATATATGTATATCGGATCTCACATTTAAAATAGCAGTAGTGACTTATACATTGTGAAGACTAAATGATTGTAATTATTATTGACATTGAACTAAAGTGAAATATTCTACCTAATTTTCTCATGCTCATTTTTCTCTTTTTCAATAGGACTTCTGTGGTGACAAAAAATCCAGTGGCTCATTCAGTATCATCACAGAGAATGTCCCTTGTGGAACTACAGGAGTCACCTGCTCAAAAGCTATCAAAATGTTTCTAGGGGTGAGTAATGATACTCAGTGAGTATATATCAGTATCCAAGTATTGCCAAAAAAGTAATGCTCCAAAGCCACATCCCTAAAAGCAGCTGTAACCAGCATTAGAGGCTGTATCAAATTCATCTGTAAAAATGTAGATTCTCAGGTGATTAAACTCTCTCAAACACAAGTGCTACACCACTTCTTGTCATCTTGGAAAGTCATCCCAGACTTCAAGCTATTGATTTCAGAATGAATTCTATTGTTATGAGTGTCTAATATTTTATCTAATCATAACAGTTACTGTTACATTTCCCCTTTTATCTTTCAGAAAACTGAACTGAAATTGGAGAACAAAGAGTACAAAGAAATCCAGCGAGATGTTGGTGATGATGTGCTTTATTGGAACAGGACAGTAGGCCTCTATCTTGTTATTGAGGCTAGCAATGGTGTGATGCTTATCTGGGATAAGAAGACTACTGTTTTCATCAAGCTGAGCCCTGATTACAAAGTGAGGACCTGTCTGTCTTTTTCTGAAGTAGTTTTATGAATAGATAAGGAAACATAAATGTTCTTTTATCCAGAATCCATTTAGTTGCTATATCCTCTGCACATTGATTAGCTTGCAGTATTACTACAACAGCTTACAGAGGTGCTACTGGGGTTTATTACAGATGTTACTGGTTTCAAGGAGGCAACTCAATAGTTTGCTGAGTCACAGACAAATAAAGGTTTGTTTTCTGAGTTAATGATTTGGAAGTAAAGATAAAAATTCTAATTTAGACAGACAGTCAGTTGTAATTTTTAATTTCGATATTTTGCTCTTACTTTATCAGAAGTGCTTCTCACTTCCATGGCATTATATTTAAAAACTGTGGATATGTTAATTTCTTTTCCAGGGCAAAGTGTGTGGTCTGTGTGGCAACTTTGATGACAAGTCAAACAATGACTTTACAACAAGGAGCGGACTGCAGGAGACTAATGCTCTGAAGTTTGGGAATTCCTGGAAACAGTCTCCCATGTGCCCAGATGTCACACAAGAGATTAAGCCCTGTGATATGAAACCACATCGGAAGTCCTGGGCAGAGAAAGAATGCAGCATCATCCAGAGTGAAGTCTTCAAAATTTGTCACTCCAAGGTTTGTAGAAGGCAGTGGATTATGGGACAGCACAGTGCATTTCTGTTACTGCAAAAGCAGAGGGACAGTCAGAAATTAATGAAGACATCACTAAATAGAGTGATTTTCAATTAAGTCTTCAGTACAGCTATAGGTCTCAGCACATTTCATCTAGCCTTAGTCAAAGCAGTCTGAGCCTCTGTGGCAATGGGACTGTGTCAGTAGTGGTGGCAGCCCCAGCTGCACAAACCTGTATTCATCATCACAGTTTCACTGCTACTGCTGTTCAAGTCATCTTCATAAATCTACCCTGTCTATGTCTGTGTTTGGTGAAGTTGCACCATCTCTTGTTGAGAGACAGTCAGTATTATAAGTTCTGAAAGGCTTTACAATCATCAGACCCATCTCCTGATAGAAAGACATACTGTACTTGAAAGGGTGCTGCTGTAGAGACCACTGCTTCTTGTAGTATTCAACGCACAGAGGGGATCTCCTTGAAGACCACTGATATCATGCAGTTTAGACAGGCAGCTGCTGGTACTGTGCCTCCAAATTAACATAGCATACACTGTGACAGCCCACAGCTGCCAGAGTACAGTGCACAGAGAGCACTGCTCTTTATTTCTCATCTCTTTCCTGAAGTATGGTAATATTAACAAGTTTGTTCTTAACTCACAGTCAAAAAGTCACAAATAATTATCAATTCATTTAACTTATTATATGTTTACACATGGATCACTTAGACAGCTAAAATCTAGTCTAAGTTTCTCCTCTTGCAATTCCAAGCAAAAAAAAAAAAAAAGCTTTGCTAATGTGTCATTGGATAAACTCCAAAAACTGACAAGCACAAAGTTATCTGCTTCATATTTGCTGTGAAGTGCATTGCTCACTGCTTGGCTAGCCAAGCTTGCTGGAAGATAAGAATCTGGCATCAGTTCAACTTGAGTTTGAGAGCACTAAAATGGAACTCTGTTGAAAAATGTGGGCACTGCCAAGGACTCTTATTTTATTTTTTTCAGTCATAGCAAATTATGAAGGTGCTAAATTATTCTAAGTCTATTATTACCTAAAATACATTGAGCAGCTTCAAGCCTGTAATTGTTTGTTTGTGATAGAAACAGTCTCATTCCTGCCCAGCTCAGTTCCCATATCTCAAGAGCTCTCAAACTTCTTTGAAAACTAATTTGGAGATGAACTGGGGCATCATTTCTTTCCCTAACAGGTGAACCCACTTCCTTTCTATGAAGCTTGTGTTCATGATGCCTGCTCCTGTGACAGTGGTGGAGATTGTGAGTGCTTCTGTTCGGCAGTTGCTGCTTACGCCCAAGAATGTACCAAGGTTGAGGCCTGTGTTTTCTGGAGAACTCCTGATATATGCCGTGAGTACCAGTTAAACACAACTGCATCTTTTGAGCTGCTGTCAGAAAGTCAGTCAAATAAATCATTAATACTATCACTGCAGAGTCATGCTGCCTATGCAATGAAATTTATTTTCACAGCGTATAAGGGAACTAACAGGACAGGACAAATAAATTTGTATGTTACAATTTTCTTTTATTCAGCCTGGCTTCTTTCCTTTCCCGTTTCTCCTTTTCCCCCTTTTCATTTCTGTTTCAGGTCATCCTTCCAATCAACAGCAGGTGAACTGCAACTCCCAATATCTTTTTCTCTCTTGTTTCTTCAAATTATTCAAAATTTTATTTTAGCAAAAAGTATGTAGCACTCCTGTGTAGGTGAACCTAATCAATGTTGTATGTATTCATCACTGTCCATTAGTGGTGCTAATACACCACTGCATCATAAAATAATGTAAAATAGTATTTAAATTTATATTACCCAGAAAGGGCTTATATCAGAATTTTAAGATTTTAAACGAAATAAATTTAAATTTTTTTAAGTTAAAAAATTCATTCTGATTCAGAATTAGGACTAATTGTGGTTTTTTTAGTTGTTAGAAGTCAGTGAAAGAAAAATTATAAGTTTCAGTCAGCTCTGATACATAAGTTAGTAAAAGCCCCTTCCTCTGTCCATAGTCATCTAAACTGTATCCATAACATCTCATATGCTTGCTCTTGGCCTCCTGGAGGTGACCCATGTGACACAGCAAGATGGAGCTAATTTGTATATACTGCAAAAATGTTGAGGAGTTTGCTAGTAGAAATCTTGGGCACCAGAGTTTTGATGTACTCTGTGTTTAAGTGCAGTAAGAGAAAGTCCAGGTCCTATACCCCAGGAGAAATTTTGATGGCTTGGCACGTAAATTTATTTTGCTTGTGCCTTTAAAGACCTGATCAGAACTGCATTTTGTCAACCCTGTTTTTAATCCTCTTCTCTTTTTTCTCACCAGCAATATTTTGTGACTACTACAACCCTCGTGATGAGTGTGAGTGGCACTATGAGCCCTGTGGCAGTAACATCACAACATGCAGGATGATTAATAATGTCAGCACCAACTTTTCAGTGCCATACCTGGAAGGTAATCAGTTCTTTGCCATTTTTATATTGTGTTTTGTATAACTTTGTTTGGGTATCTGTTAATATTTATGGAATAGTCAGTCAGCTTGATGAGACGTTCCTAAATCTGCTATGTTGAATGTGTGTCCAGTCTTACCTAATGTTTCCTATGATCAAATATATTATTTATTAACATCAATGGGAGATACTTAAAATGCTGTCAGCCACATAGGTCTCTGCTTGGGTAATATCCTGATATGTGCAAGATTATTACATCATAGTTATTTTGCATCCCTTCTAAGATGTCAGTGGAAGGAGAATCATTTATATGGCAAAGAAGCAAGTTACTGATAGCTGATTTTTTTAACCTTGTTATTATTTATGCATCAGATCATCTTGACTTTACTAGATTAATGTGCAGCATTCTGCTACCTTTACACTGAAAATATCTTTGATATCAGACAGATAGATGCTGCTATATTTTGGATTCTTGACAGAGATTCTCTTTCATTTGTAGATGCCATATTAGTAGATGAAAGCCCTTATGCTTGGTAACTGAAAAGGAATTTCATGTTATAAGGACTGCAATGATCCAAGAACGTGAATGACTTTACAAATGTCTTCTGTTTTACCACATGATAAAGCTGGAGAAAACAGTCATGTTTTTGGCTACACAGTCCTTTTGGTTTGGACTGGAAGCACTTATGTCCAGTTTAGGAATTGGAAAGAAATGCCTTGAGTTTGACTTTGCTTTGAACAGCTGGTAGAAAAATGGAAAGAAAAAAACCAAAACCAAAACAAGACCCAAGGGAAAAAAACCCAAAAAACCAAAAAACCAACAAAAAATATTTCAATAAATCAATCAAAATATTTTTTAAAAAATCAGCAAACCTCTATGTTTTAAAATAGATTGTCTTAGATTACTAGAAAGATTTGGAAAGTGTCAGAAGGCATATTATTAAATATCCAATTTCTTTCTAAATTATTTTTGTTGTTTCTCTTCAGTAGAAATGTAGAGCATACCTACTTTTGTTAGGACATCTTTATTACAGTCTGGCAGTGTAAGGTGACTTTAAGTATCAGTTTATTACACGGTACTTCAGTTCAAAGGCTATTTAGAAATCCAGTACAGTATGAAGAGGACTTTATAAGTGTTCATTTGAAGGCAGAACACATTAAATAATTTTTTTAAAAAATGTATTTACATGAAAAATGCTATGAGAATTGACAGCCAATTAACCCCTTCTAGTGGAGTTTGGATGATTGACCAAGGGTATGGAAAAGTGCAGATAAATTATCTGTTTGAGGTGAAGATACCTGGTCTATTAAAGGCACATACGCAAATTCTAGTGTTCCAATAAATGTATTAAAAAACCTGTTTCTTACTGAATTTACTTCCATATTCCTCACAAAAGTATTCTTGATGTAGTGATCTATAGAAAAATTTGGATGTTTCTTTGTCTTAAAATTACTAGCTGCCCATAGAAATGAATATAATTTAGAGATTTCTCCAAGATATTGAACTAGGTAGGAAAACATAATTTCCCTTGTTTTCATTACATGACTCTTAATCCTCACCAATGTATTTTCAATGAGAACCATTTAAGTCTTTTGGAAAGACTAATTGTTCAAGGATTGATTTGAGCAAATAATGATTTCTTTCACTATGCTTGATCCAGTGAGAATCATTTACCTTCAGAAGGTAGCCTATCACTGAGTTAACTTTTTATACCTTTTCTTCATTCTGTGTCCTCTTCGACTTGTCATCAACAGGCTGCTACCCCAGGTGCCCTAAGGATAAGCCTATTTATAATGAAGAGACAAAGGAATGCGTGACTGAAGATCAGTGCTGGTGTTACATCGATGGAATTCACGTTCCCCCTGGGCATGAAATACCCACAGAAGAAAACTGTACAATATGGTACACAAAACTTACAAAAACTCTTGCAACAATTCAGGAAATAATTTATGTACACTAAGTCTCTCAGTTACTTTACTGGGTCTCGAACGAATAGAGATGCAACTTCAGCTGAAGAGCTGGTATATTCTTGCATTTTCAGAATTTTCCATAATCATCCAGATTTCCAGTTGGTAGTGTTGTTATAATAACTGTATTAGCAAATTCTTATTATACTTTCTGAAGTGACATAAATGGTATAATGTCATGAAACCTGGCGGAGTGTCTAGAACAACCTTTTGTTTCTTATGGCTCTACGGGCAGAGAGGGACTACTCTGCCTGGTGTTCCCACTTAAAACTGGGCTTCCAAAACCACTGTAATCTGAAATACTCTGTAATAGCCCTGAAAGAGGTACTCAGGTCCTGACTACTCAGTCACAGAACCTCACTAATGTTAGCGTTTATACCTCTGGCTCCACGTGGTGACCAGAGAATACCCTGATTTAGCTGTAAGTTCACTGTTCTGAAAAGCAGCTGTTACTGCATAATTGCAACTTGCAACACGAAGTATTTCAAGACAGTTTTAAGATGTTGTACTTAAAGAATTAAAACGATGACTTAGTTTGAATGAAACAATGATAGGCAATACTGGAGAATACTATATCCAGTAAAATATCCAGTAGAGTGAATGAAGATCAAGTGAAAAAATTCTATCTTTCTGTGCTCTTGGCTCTGCTAACAGGTATCAAAAAACATCAGCAACATTTTAATTACTGAAAATTTTTCTTTTAGTGTCTGTGGCCCCTCAGGATCCATACAGTGTAAGCCAGTCCCAGGTAAATAACATTTGGGTTTTTCTACAAACAAAAAGAAAAAAAGGAATATGTCTGACTCTACAAAAAACTTAGTATTGGTTTAGAATAATTCCCTTCAGTACAAGTGAAAGTTCTGAACAAAGAAAATTGGGCAGCACTTTTGTTGAACCTTGCTGTTAGTACTTCCTGTTCAACCTTTATCTCATGTCCCTTCATTTTTTTCCCCACGTCTTATATCCAAACTAATGAATTTCTCTACCAGAGTTTGCACTTCCTGAATATGTAGTTATTATGGAAAAGTTTCAGATAATATTATTATTTCTCTCAGAACATTTTAAAACTTATTTTCTAAGTCTATTCCTCCAAGCATTTTATGCGGGATTTGATTACATATGTTCAAATGTTACTTTAAATATCTAAAAAGATAAATTAACACAATATATTAGATCTAAGCTCCAGGTATATCTCTGAAAAAGCATGCATGACTCATGTAGATGCTCTCTTTTCCCTAAGTATTTTGCCTTTCTCTCTTACTTGGTAGTAGAAAAATTGCACAGTAAAGCTCTTTCTTGCAGGATGTCCTTGTGTCATCAATGGAACAAGTTATGAAGTGGGTCAGACTGTGGCACAAATACAGGATGGCGACATGTGTATAACATACATTTGTGCTGAAAATGGCTCTGTAGTTCCTGATAAAATCTACCCTTGTCCAACATCATCTTCACCTACAGTCATTTCAACCTCCTTTCCTACCAGTACTCTTACCACCACCACAGGTAAATCTTCAAGAGAGATGTGATCTAAAAATTATTTTCTTTAAGGAAAGTATTTTAAATATAGAATGTAAAAGTATATGGGCTTAGAGCTGACACAGATAAAGCAGGACTTATGAGTAATTTTATCACACTACACTAAGAAAGATTTTTAACATTTTGAGTTGATTTATTTCTTATGAAAGAAATTGTAACTATAAATGTACAGGATGCCTTCCTAATTCTGAAAACATGTTAACATCTCAATTTCTCAGTAGTGTCAGCAAAGAAATATAATTAATATATTTAAACATACTATTATATTTTTTGAAAGCTTGTAAATGATAGAATAATCTCTTTTTGTTCTATTTCAGTTACCACTACAAGCCATCCAGTGACTACAAGTAAGTTTTAAATACAAAACTAAGTTGTTAAAAAATGTCAAAGAAATATTTAAAGGAAAAGTAAAGTAAAGACAATCACCACAAAAAATATATTTAAAACAAAAGTAAATAATCTTTTATAATTCCAAAAGTGTGATTAGTATAGACAGAAGATCAACCTTTAAATGTTTCAGTTTGGTGATTTTATTTTGATGCAAAACTTCCAGTTTAAAACCCTGGTAATATAGAACCAGTTTAGAACTTTTTCCTGGGGAAGATGGCAAATTGCAATGCATTCCTCTGGTCCTTAGTAGAAGAAAATAAAAAACTGGTCTTCTCAGAATGTTCTCTGTAAACTCAGATGTGAAATCTCTGTCTTCTCTTGCAGCCCCGTGCTTTGGATTAATCTGTGATTGGACTGAGTGGTTTGATGTTAGTAATCCTGAAAGAGATGATGGTGACTATGAAACATATGATGAAATAAGAAAACATGGACACAAAATATGTAAAGCTCCTGAAGAAATTGAGTGCAGGGCAGAGGATAAACCCGATGTGAGCATAGAGGAACTTGGTCAGAAAGTGGAGTGTAATGTTACATATGGACTAATCTGTAAAAATGAGGACCAAGATGTAACTATGTGGCAACTTTGCTATAATTATGAAATCAGGGTAAACTGTTGTGAGTGGAAAGAATATCCTTGTGAGGGTACAGCTATAACTACTACACCACAAACTGCAAGTTCAACCACCACCAGGACAACAATACCTCCCACCACTACAACCAGGAAACCAACCACCTCCCCCACATCCATCTCTTCCACCACAAGTGAACTTACACCATCAGTCCCCACTCCAATAACTACAACACCTCCAGGTATTTAACATAAAAGTACTCTCTTACTTTGTTGACTCTGTTGACATGTAACCTTCATAGCACATATTGAGCTGCAAGGAAGTCTTACTTATGTGCATTTGGAGTTCTTTGTTTCTGCTGGAGACGACAATCCCAGCAGGATGTGTTGTGTGAGATAAGAGTAGGCCATACTTCCGGCTACCATCGCTAGAGGCTTTATCTGGGTGGGGCTGTGCAGAATTCCTTCATCAGGTGGACATCCCACCACAGTGAAATTGCATAAAAGCCAGGATGGAATACATTTCGGGGCATACGTCTTTCACTGGCCACAGCTTGTCTTCTCAGCTCTTACTCTATGAGTTAGTGAGGTGTTTACATAATGAGAACTGTACAGAATGCCCCAGCCAGGTCAAAAGCACTGCTCTGCCCCATCTCTTGAATATTCTTCGGTTTTTCTGAATTTGTGAGAAGCACATATCAGCACCATCTCTAGTCTTTTTGCTAGGAGAGGACCACCGTGAACCTTTCGGTGCATGGATTTCAAGGAGTCTGCTTTCTGGGACTAGAAATGAAGGGCTACTGACAGAGGTCTTTTCTGTGCAGCTGCTTAACATGCAATTTCTATTCAGTGCAT
>VXBX01005791.1:0-35216 GCA_013400415.1 Scytalopus superciliaris
GGGGGTGTCCATGGAGAAGAGCTTTGTCTTCTATGCTTCAAGTAAACCTACATGCCCTGCTCTTCAGTGCCAGCCTGCACTGGAAACAGTGGCCTGCTACTGCTCTCCTTCATGATCCCAATGACCGTGACCAGGGATCACACTTCCACTCTGATGGATTTGGCAGATGGACTGATCTATACAACATCATACACTGAGATTTATCCTGTGTGGTGAGGAGGTCCTCTTTGCATTTTTAAAAGATGGAGAAACCTTCCTATTAAATAAAACTGTCATTAAAACATCATTACAGAGACTGCAAAGTCAAGCAGTCAAAAGTTAGGAAATGCAGATTGACAGCAGAGATCTCTCATTGGTGTAAACACGTCTTGTAACTGAGAGATATCTGGAAGCCCTAGATCCCTCAACAGTTATAACTTCTGGTGCCCTTTCCATAAAAACCTAAAAACGGAGAAAAAAATCAATTCTGTCACCAGTCCTTTCTTTTGTGACTGAAAATGCTTGTAGGATGTGGGTCAAGACTGAATTTTAGACATTCTTTTTCTAAAGGAGGACTAAAAATCTTTGACATAGAGAGCAATGAGTAAACGCTGGACAATTTTATCTGAAGATGAAGGTAACCCTATCAATCTCATTAACTGCTTTAACATCTTTGAAGATGAGAATTGATTATTTAGCCCCCAGAGCTCTCCTGTGTGGAGGGAAAGGTGAAATAACAGAACAGAAACTGGCAACTTGGAAAAATAGTTCAGTTTACAATTCTGTAAAGAAGCTGTGGTGTGTAAAGTGATTTACTTAACAGGAGGGTGTAAAGGGAAAGTAAAAGACTCAGTTTTGAGATATATTCTGCCTCTCCTGATATCCCAACTCTTCTGATTAGTCCCTACAGAATTCAATTTTACAGAGTCTGTTTTATAGACATAAATGACTAGATGTCCCCAAGGTCATGGATGGGGGGCACCAACCATAACCCCACATCTCTGTTCTGAGGAAAGGGGAGATGTAACCTGAGATATGGGAGCCACCCAGACTCAAGAGTACAAGAAGATGGAAGAAATATTACGTTGTCTGTCTCTAAGCATCTGAACCAGTTTGACTGTAAACTGTGCCTTCTCCCAGGATGACTCCCAGAAAATTCTCTTTCCGTGGTTTTGAACTTCCTAAGGAGAGCTGCTGTAGTCAGCACCTGCTCTTAGAGAAAAAGACCTGAAAGGACAGCAGAAAAACTGACTTTTCAAAAGAGCTGGGATTTAATAAGAATCAACTTCTCAAAGATTCGTAGTATTTTATATTCCTGACAAAAGAACTGGGGCTGCCAAATATATTGTTTAAGCCAGGCTAACTGAGCTCATAAAAAGGAAAAATAGGTGATTCTAAGGAAATAATCATAAGCCTGTCTTTGGCCATACATCACTTTTGAACTTTGCTTCAACCACAGTACAAGACAAGATTTTGGATTTCTCTGAGGACAAAAATGAAATTTCCTTCAATGTAAATAAATCTTTTATATTCTGCTGGTTTTGGCTAAGATAGAGTCAATTTTCTTCACAGGAGCTAGTATTTAGCTATGTTTTGGACTTGTTTTGAAAACAGCATTGGTAACACAGGGATGTTTTAGGTGGTGTTGAGCAGTGTTTACAAAGAGCCAAGGCCTTTTTTGCTTCTCACCTGTTTGGCTGGGATTAAACCATGACACTTGTTTTCAGTATTTAAACAAACAGTTCAAAATAGATGAAGGCAACTTTCCTTCAAAAGGACATGACTAAGAAGCCTGCACACCGGGTTGTCAGTCCTCCACCCTTCAGAATAAAAGGTGATTTATGGTGCAAGCAAGTTTGAAATACATTTCTGGAGTCTACAGCCTGACACTTATTTCAGACAATACAAAGAATAGTTTCATGAGCAGCCATGAGACAGAAATGAAGAGCAAGAGCAACTACAGCTCAGCCCCTGTTGCAAGATTTCCTGATGGCCCTGGCTAGTGGTATGGCCCTTACTTTCTCTCTCAGCTTCTTCCAGAGACCACTAGTCATCAGTGCTTTTAGAGTACCTCACATCTTTAGAGGGTAAGGGCAGAACTGCCTCCATACTGGGCTCAGTAGTAATTCTGAATCTACAGCAATTACAGGAGACAGTCTGTGAAACTGTTTGCATTGAGGATCAAAACAGCAAAGTCATTGTGCAATTTTCTAGCTAACCAGCATTGTGATTCATATCACTAGTCTATGAAGCAAGCTAGTCACTGGAGAGACCGTAGACACTTTTGGAACATGATTTATCGTCTGTATTCACGTTTTCCATCTCAGGCTGCTCAGCTGCTCCCTGCCCTCTGTGGCCTCCATCACGTTGCCCAGATATGGATGTCTACACTGCAGATGAATTTCAGCCTCATTGCCTGATTTTCATAAAAGCTGAACACCCAACTTGTTTAAATGTCAGATGCCTGTTGAGGTGTTCGGGTGTTGCTGCGTGTTTAGCTGGTTTGTGGCATTAATTTCCCCAAGCCCTGTGACTTGACAAGATCATGAGATTGTGAGAGGTCAGGCAAAATGTCAGCTTGGTAGTTACAGGACACCTTCCCCTCAATAGGTACATCCAGTCAGGGATATCCATTGAAATACGTCCTGCAAAATGGATGGCAAAGGCTCTGCCCTCAGAGTCTTGGCAAATCCAGCTCCTGATTTTGCTCTTACAGATGAAGGTTCATCTCCTCAGTAAGGAGGGATAAGCTGGGTTTCTGACCCTCTCATAGCCATTTCAACATCAAAGATGAGGGCTGCAAAGACTGTCAGAAAGTGTGAAGCAGTTAGGGCTGAATAAGCCTCCTTCAGAGCATCTGTGTTAATCCTATCGTAAAATTAAACTCATCCTCTCCAAAGCAGATGTGTTGTTCTGCCCCATGGAAGTCGGTGGAAGTCTTAGATATGCTTCAACAGGGACAGATTTCAGTCCTTGCTCTGTTTTAACCCTTTCTTATGCATTTTACTGATGGAGGTTCTCTCATTTAGCTCTGCTCAGGGAATTTGGGCAAAAAGAAAGTCTAACAAACTGGTTTTCCTCAGTAAAGAGAAGTGCAGTAGCTGCTTGCTCTGTGGAAGCTCAGAAATTTTATTTTAGTATGTTACAATGGACAAAAGAAGGAAACATGGAAAATTTGATTTTTGGAGTTGTTTAGAAACTACAGGTCTCCTAACTTCTGCTGGTATTCAAAATTTCTTGGAAAAGGGCTGAAGAAAATTAACATGCAGTGCCTTCCAGCATGTTCTCAAAGTTACTTTTTGGGACAATGGCTTATATGCCTCATCATTTATATTCTGACATTTGGAAAAAAATTCACATTTGAGAGAGCATTTAGCAGAGGTTATATATTTTGTTAGCCTCCCTTGACTGTTTTGTAACCAGTTTTGTAGAAAAGTGTTTCTATTTTAACCCTCTCTCACCATTGTTATTGGAATGCTGCCAGACCTGTTGGTCTCACTGCAGACTATAATCCAGCTCTCCAGATCTGAATTATGCAGCCTGAGATCTCTCTTATTTTCCTAGTTTGTTTCTCACTTGAGCTGTGGTTCATTTCCTAAGAACTAAGTTAATTAATCTTTGATCTTCTCTTCTTCCCACACAGAGCATCTTCTCTGATTTCAGAAACTAGTTTTCCTACTGGAGCTGATCTTAGTGGGCTACACAAAATGTGTGCAGACATCCCCAGGAGATGGAGAGAGCGAAGGGACCCTTAAGCCCTCTGAACTATGAGCCCATCTCCCTGATGAGGAGAATTTTTACAGTACCCCTGCACACACTCCATATTAGTTGTGCAAGACATTTATACTTTCTGAATACCTACAAGTGCCTCAATGAACCTTGATGTCTTTCCTTCAGATATTCACAGCCAAGCCAGTGAACAGGAAGGAAGGATAGTTTCCTTCAACCAAGACCTGCAATGGTGCCTATATATCCCTGCTTCACATTGGAACTGAGTGTCTAAATGCCCCTGTCCAGCTGGAGTCCTGCCCAGAAGAATACTGGATAAAGAAGGACAAGGGATGTGGGGAGCAAAGACAGATGGTCGGGGTGATGAATACCTACAGCAATGAGAAATAATCAGTGTCCAAACTTGGTGTGAGAGTACACAAACAGGAGGCAGGGCTGGAGGCACCTTTGGCTCAACTCCTGCCAGGAAACTCCTCTAAAAGATCCCCAGCTGGGTTCTAATACTGGCCCTATGGACATATTGGGAAGTAAACTCTCCCTGCTGGGATACACAAGCAACACCCAGTTCATCTCCTTTGCAAACTGTAAACGTTTCTGAAACAGGAAACTGTGATTGAGCATTTGTGAGGAGAGGCACATGTAAGCCCTGAATTTATTGTCTGTATTATTTCATGATTTTTTGTCTTCAGTCTTAATATTCTCCTTAGAAAGATTTAGAGGATGGAATGAAGCAGCAGGCATGAGATACCACGTAACTAATCAGGGCTCAGCAAAATCCCCCAAAACAAGCAAGCTGTATTAGAAAAGTGCTTCTACACTCCTTTCTGATTCATTTTGATGAGATTTATGCCCAAAGAATGGGTGTTGGAATGAAGACCCATGGTGATATTGCCTGACCTTGAAACTTGCATCACATAGCAACTGAATAAGAATATAGAAAAGAAGAAAAAGTTGCTAATAGATTCTTCAGGGGAAAACCCCACAAACCTAGGACAGAAATACTGCATTCAATCAACACAGCCTGTGAGACAAATTCTGGTGCAAGGAGTTCTGTTAGCTTTGATGGGCTTATTATCAAGAGACAGAGGAAAAGTATACAAGCCCAAAAGCATGACAGTTTGCAGGAGTTCACTGTATGATACAGGTAATTACAATTGCCCTTATGCACAGCCACTTACCTGTAATTAATTCATAAAATAATTATTACAAGAGTGCTGCTCTAGTTAGATTTTACATTGAACTTCAATAGAGAATTCTGCTGCTGCTGAATACCGAGAGCTAAAAATAATCAATATGAAATAAGGGCTGCCATAAATACTGGATGGGACTGATTTGCCCTGCATAAGGGAAAGGCAGGAAACAGAGGAAAAGGAATTGGTTCAGCATTGAGGGAAAATTGATTGAGCATGAGGTGGTGAAGGACTGTACTGAAGGTGCCTCCTCCTCCTCCTCCCCTTCCTGTGGGGTGAAACTTCCTCTGTTTGGGCTTTACATGGTGTGGGCTGTCAAGTGGTCCAATTTTCAGCTCCTAATCTGAACAATGCTTAAAAATTGAGCTCAAGGAGACACTTGGTTTTTTGTTTAACAGTGAGGGGAAAAAAAAAAAAAAACCAAGAAAATTTCATCATAATTTCTTTCCTACAAGGATTTATGTGTGGTGCCAGGACAGTGAGCCACAGAAAGGGCAGATTTCCACTTTGCCAAGAACTGGGATAGATTTAAAAGGACTTACAGTATCAACTTTCATAAATATTCTTTCTGATATATTCGTATCACTGCTATCTTGGTTTATTGAACTTGACTTTAGCCACAGTGACATTGCTTTACCTTTTCCATCTAGTCTGACTTATTTTACTAGTGATGTGTTGCCTGCCTCTGTTTACCAGTTTGTATTTATATGTGGAGCTAAGTGAGCACTGCAAGATAAAATTAATGTTCAGCAAGTTGCCTTTGGAGGGTGTTTGCATTGCCTGTACTGGGTTCCTGCTGGAGCACAAAGCCCATGGATCCTATGGTTGTTTTGGGGCATATGGGCATCTCACTCATGAGCACAGATGTTTTCCTCTACTCCTTCCCACTGCCTCTGGCATCATGAGCTGAGGAAACCACATGGACACAGATCTGGTGTCAAGGGACAGGACTTTCTAAAGAAATATCTCCTGTGGCTTCAGGAGGCATCCACATGCCATGTAGTACTTTTTCAGGAGAGACATCACGGCCATCAGACCTCCATTGTATCACTGATAGAAGGCATAAGGCATGTTTGGGTTTCTCACATGACATTCTTTATGGTGAGAGCTGGGACAGAGGTCTGAAATTATTGAAATACATCTTTTTATCTTGGAACTGCAGAATATGACAAGATTCTGCCACAGCTCATCAGTCAGGCATTGACTTGGTTAAGTATCTTCCCCTTTTTCTGGGTCTTATCTGAACACACAAGAAACTCCAGTCTTAACAGACATCATTAATGTAGGACCTCACTGTCCAGTGTGAAAACAAACTGTTAATTCCTAGCTAATTAATTAAGTAATTCCTGGTTAATTGCTTTCAGTAATTAATCTGGAGTAGGACTTTCCTTATCCCATGAGAACGTAGTTTCTTTAACAGTTGTTGGTGAGATATTTAAATATTTTGAAACTCCAGCTTCTTTGCACTGACTAAACCTTGTTTATCTTCATGCTCATTGGCTCCTTGGAAATAGTCCTGAGATAAGTGAAAGACATATTTTCTATTCTTATGAAGAGCCTATTAATTCTTCACAATATATCAGGGTTTCATATCAGTATTTTCTAATTCTTTTCTTTACTGTAGCTTAAGCTCTTTTTGCCTGGTGCAAAGGACAGAATCACTAATCTCTGGATTCTTACACCTGTCCTTAAGTTTTTTTAAAGAGTAGTAATACATTTTCCATCAAGATTGTGTTTATTGCCCATGCTCAGAGAGGAAGGCTCAGCTGCACAATACTTAGTGATTCCTCAATTTCATATTTTAGTACCATTTCAACCCTTGAGTTAATATCATCTCTAGCTTTACAATTTGCACTTCATTTCAAGCCTTTTCCAACTTTGCAGCTGTAAAGTGTGGTTTGGATGTAGGAATCTTCCAAACCTGTAGTGAACCACGAAGCAAGAATTTGATTTCACTTCTGTGTGAAATAGCTAGTACTTCACTCTCTAGTCAAGGGTAGTTTATGAACATAATAAGAGCTTTCAATATTTCAAAGTATTTTCTCAACTGTTGTTGTCTGTAATAAAATGTTGAAATAAAATTAATAAAATATCACAACAAGCCTTTGTAAATAAATCCTTCCAAAACCCATTAGAAGGCACTGTTGAAGGAACTGAACTGCACATTAATTTTTGAATTACACAGATGTGACAAATCATGGCAAATCAACTATCTTCTGAAACAAGTGCTGACTTAATGCCCTGTTGGTTTGGACCTGCTGCCTCCTCCCTGCCTCCTAAGGGATATCTCCTCCCTTCAGAGAAGTCTATTGGTCTAATCATCCGAAGGCATGAAATCCTGGACCTCGTTATCCCAGTCCATGTATCCTGCGATGGGAGTGACCTGCTGCTTTCTGACAGTCTGGACACAAGTGAAACTTTCAGTGAGATGTCTTTCAGCAGTTGCTGTTACAGGGAGGGTGGATGTGGGGCATATCAGCTTTCCATGAGTTGCAGCCAGGGGAACAGGGGAAGTGCAGTTGTGTTTTTGATGCTATGGTATCCAGACCTTAAATTGACATTCACCCATCTGTGCAAAATGAAAACCCAGCCTTAAAGGGTGGGTGCCCTGGGACTCTGCTCCCCCTGCAGAATGTCTTTCCCCGCAGCATCCTGTGGGAGCTGTGAAGCCTGGAGGAAGCAGGGACTCTACTCACCTGCAGGTAGATGTCTGCAGGCAGGGTGTCTGATGGGAACCAGCCCTCCCCAGCTCCCTTTGGAGCTGGTGTGCTCATCTGAACACAGCCTGGAGCAAGTCAGATGGCTGGTAACACAAAAGGCTCTGCAGATTATCAAGGGACCTCAGGGTAAACTGCTCCCAGGGTTTTGTCTGCCTTGGGTCCCCTCAGCCTGGCTGCATGTCCTCTGAGAGCAGCACAAGCAACCATGGAACCTGAGGACCCTCAAGCTCCTTGTCTATATTTTTTTCAGCCTGGTTTTGCCCCTTTCCCCATCAGAGCAGAGGCTGAGAGTGAGGGGGGAGCAGAGAGAATTTCCCTGTAGTTCCCTGTGGCGGAGGCTGCCCTTGCTCAGCACTGATACCATATGTCCAAGGGACAGGGTAGGAGCAGGTTGTCCCTGGGCAGTTGGCCAGGAGGACAGATGGCTGTGCGAAGGCTCTAAAGACTGTGAATCAACCCTGGATGTGGAGGGCACAAGTCAAATAAGAACATTTAAAGGTCTTCCCAGCCTGCAGTCAGCCACTGGTGTTAAAGGGGAAGAGGCACCATTTGGAAGTAGTACCGGGGATGAAGTAATTCTCACTGATGGGGTTGTATGAGCCCCAGTTAAGAGGCTGCCCCTTGTGTCTGAGAAGCTAAATGTGTCCCATCCTGCACTGCTCAGAAAGAAGAGGCTCTCCTGTACCCAAAACAGTAGTCCACAAGGGAAACAGTTTTCATTTCAGCATAGCTATTTATCTGTTTGTTTTCTTTTAACCAAATCAAACCAGATTAAATCCCTCTGAAGAGCCCTGAGTGCATCAAAGTGCTGTGCCATGCTTGATGCTGTTCCAGACACAGGACAGCCCATCCTCCCTTGGAAGGAGCAGTCTGAGAAAGGGAAGCACTCTCTTGAAGTGAAAAAAATTTGTGCAGAGTCCAGCAATGCCTCCTGTTAAGATTGCACGTGACTCGTTTCATCTAAACAAGAAGCAGCAAGTGTCTGGAAAGCAAAGAGCAAGTTTTTGCCTGCTTAGCTGTGCTTTTTGGCCACTGGGTCAGGAAAAGTGCTAAAATCTGCTTCAGAGGATATTTACTTCACAGACTCGATAAATCTCTGACCACTCAGATGAGAAATGAGTCCTCCTTGCTTAATAAGCTTTGCATGCATGCTCCTTCCAGTTTCGATTAAACTTTCTTTTAAATTTGTTGTTTAAAGTGAGGAAATCTCTTTAGGTTTCCTTTGAGCAAAGAAAGCTATTTCTCATCTAACAGGGGTTTTACTATCTTCCTAATCCTAACTCTGCACTTATTCATGCCCTGACCACTTTAAGGAAATAAAAGAAAAAATATTCCACCACATATTTTCTGTTGTCTTCTTGGACTCATTTTTGGAGCCAATATTTTAGCATGTAAAAGAGATAAATATTTTTTTAATATGCGCAGTCAAAAGTAACACTCTCTGTAATTAAAGTTTCAGAAGAGTTTTCATAATAAAGCCGCCTAATTCCCAAATATAAAGCACCAGATTCTGTTTGGATTCCTTCACTAACATTGTTCAGTGATGAATAATATTCATTTATAGATCTCATGGGAACAGCAGTTTAAAATGGGTGAAGGAAGATGATTAAAGGGATGATAAGACTCGTTTATAGAGTGTTAGAAGCTCTGGTACATAAACACATCATTAACTGTCTGGGGGCGATTATTATGGATTTATTGCCAGACAGGTGGTACAGAGGAATGGCAAAGGTCCTGGATGGGCTCCTGCTGTGACACAGCCTCTCTGTGTGTCATTGCCACCTTCACTTGGTGATGAGCTCTGTGGGGGTGCTGAGGCACCCGGTGCCTGCAGCTCTGAATCAGTGGACAGCGCCCATACACTGCTGCAGGTGTGGGCATTTGCTTCTCAGGGACACATTCCTGTGGTGCTGCTCCTCCTGTGTTCCCTTCACTAATCTGATGGATAACAGGTGGAGAGTTTCCCAGCTGCAAAGCAGGTCTTCAGCAGAACCAAGCCTCTGGAGATGCCCACACCTGGTAGCAAGGATTACTGTTTCTTGATTTTTCTTTTATGTAGGAAAGTAAATGTCTCCATCGAGGCATAGAGGTATTCCCTATGCCTACCCAGAGGGAGGGATAAAAATGAAATACTTCCCAGATCTATGAGACCCTCTGAGAAATGCAGTGGTTGGCACTGGCATGTTCCTCACCACCCCAGGGATGGGCTGAGCTGTCCACAGGGCTCTGTTATCACAGTGCATCAGGCAGCCCAGGATCCACACCTGTCTGGGCAGGCAGCTAGAAAATCACAAAGTAAGCAAGAAGCAGGTCCTTCTTCCCTTCCAGCACAGCTGTGCTGGAGTTGATGGCTCTGGGAAACAGCACCTGCATGTGAGCAGTGGAGTCCTGGAATCCTCTGTTTCCTGTGGACTTTGATGTCCAGGCTCTGGGGAGGAAGGCTAAAAGAACAAAATGAACAAACAGTTCAGAATTAAATGTCTCTATTTAAATAGAATCTGCACTGGGGGTTGTTCCAGGGACTGGAGGTGGCAATGACTCGATAATATCAGGGACTTCTGTTCAATCCATGCCATGTTTTTCTCCTCATTTTGGCTCTCCTAACAGCACCAGGTGGCTTTGAGCTGTGCAGCCTTGGCCTTGGACACAGGAAAGGAGCTGAGATGGCTTTGGGCCTTGGCCAGGAGGGGTGAGCACCTTTTGCAGGATGCTGGCTCTCACAAGCCGCTCCAAGCTGTGCAACCTCCACAGAGTTGTGCAAAGATGCCAGCCTGTGGCCACAACGGAGAAAGATCATCATACCGCAAGGTTGGACCTGCAGTATATTTGCATTCTGCTGGGAGAAAATAAATCAGGGAATGAACAAAAGAGGGGTTATTTTTTCCACTGGCACTTTTTTCCTTGCCATTTTACAGCAGCATGGAATGAAGGAGGGGCACAGGGCTAATGAATTTCGACCTGTTTAGTCATAAAGATTTATACCTGTGGCTTAGAGCTAATATTGACCAATTAAATGGCTCCCCAAATCCTACCCATTTTATAAAAGTTAATCATACCCTCATGGCAGGCCAGGTACAAAATAAATTTTGATTTACAACTGTACTAAAGTGATCGGTATTTTATGCTGGTCATTAACAGTATTCCACACTGGAGAGTTGTTATATTAGAAAACGGTAAAATGGTTTGTATCACATAATGATATTATATTTGGGCACCACACAGAATACCAAGGGCTTACTGAATTCATGTCTGAATGGGACGTTTGTTAAAAATGTGAGCATTGCAAATGGCAAAAATTGTGCATTATTTTCAGAAGTTTGTTCTGCTAACCTACAGCTGGTGCTAGAGTAACCTCTCTGTCCGTGGTGCTGTAAGTGATGCTGATCCATATATTACTCTGCCATGACCATGTAAGAGGACTGACTATTCAGATGTGATTCCTCTTTGGCCCATGGAATTTAGAATTATAAAATCATTGGACAGTCTGGATTGGATGGACTTTAATCAGCTGGTTCCAACCTTCCTGCAATAGGCAGAGACCTCTTCCACTAGACCAGGTTGCTCAAAGTCACATCCAACCTGGCCTTGAATACTTCCAGGGATGAGGCATCTCCGGCTTCTCTGAGTAACCTGTTTCAGTGCCTCATCATGCTCATAGTAAAGAATTTCTACCTAATATCTAATCTAAACCTGCCTTCTCTCAGTTTAAAGCCATTCCCCCTTGTTCTATCACTACATGCCCTTGTAAGCAGTTGTAGAAGATATTGGTGTGGGTAGGTTTAGATGTAATTTTATTCTTGCAGCAGAGCTAAGGTTGTAAGAATATATAATTGATAGATTTTTCCTTCTTTTATTCACCTGATTTCAAAAATTGTTTCCTGTATTAGCATTTAAAAACAAATGAGTTTAAAATTGGGAGTATCTGCAGTAGATACTCCCAATGTGTTGATATGGCCTCTGGCTTGATAAGCTAAACACAAACACACAGTATGATTGTCTCAGAGAACAAATATGTTACTCATAATCCTGACACCTGATGGTTCAAAGGGAAACTTCTTTCTAAAATACACATGTGCATGCATCACATGTGTGCTTGTGCAATCCCCAAATCCTGGGGAGTTCTGATGAGCATACTCAAAGAAGAAATCCGACAGCGCATGGTCCAGAAAGAACACTTCTGAATCAGCCCCCAGAAGCAACTGTAAATAACTGCAACACCACCATCACAGCAGCCTAATTGCCCTTTCATTACAGAGCAGTTAAAATAATGCATTAAAATATGAGGGAGAGTGGGATTGGACAAAAGGTTCAAGCTTTTTGTAGGTAGTTTGATTTTTCTTCCCTGTTGCTGTCTTGGTAAGTAGTGCCTGAAAGCTTCAACATTTTAACATTTTATGCACAGGAACAAAGCAGCTGGCTTTTAAGAGGTGGCCACTTGCAGTGGTGCCTGAGTGAAAGCTGAATTTTGGGCAGTCTCCTTGTCACTGTTCATATGGTGATGCCTCCAGAAATATCACTTGGAGTGTGTCTATTTTGTGCTATTGCTTTAAGTGTCTGAAACTTCATCCAAGAAATGATGGTTCACTGCGAAAGGGGAGATGTAAGTGAAGCTCTACATCCCAGCTCACTGTTTTATTTTGCTAGGCACAAGGTAGCTGCTATTAAAAGACAAGACTTTTGCATACAGCTTTCACTCACGGTTATCATAGGAATTGCATTAACTTCCTGAAGTATTTGCAGATACAGGAATTGGTAATGCAGCAGATCACAAATAAGGTTCATTTCTATTGTATGTGAGCTCCTAGGAACAAGAAATGAATCAAGAATTCTCCTCCCAGCTCAGTTCTCTTTCCTGTTGTTGTGTGACTGTATAAGCCCTGAAAGAGAAGGCAATTTCAGTCTGTAAATCCAATTTTAGGCCAGAACCACTAAAATAAGCCAATCTGTGGCAAGTCAAGTTTAACCAGATTAGGTTAAAATAATGCAGAAAACCCCAGACAGAATGTAAACATTCAAAGTGATACGGATCTGCTCAGAAGGTGACAATTATGCTCATGGATGAACCAGGGTTAGACTCTTCAGGCTTTCCAATTCCTTTCCTTAACCTGCTTATTTGCTTATTGCTTCTGTATTTCAGGTTTGTCTCCATCACAGCACTGCTTCAACCATATCATGTGTTCATACTTTCACCTGTTTTCAACAGCTACTTGGGGAGAAACCAAAACGAAAAAATCTGCCAATTATTTGGCTGATCATTTTACAAATCTGGCATGAAAAAAGAGGTGGTCATCCGAATGCACTACTTGTCTTGTTCTAATCAAAATTTTTATTGGGTTCTAATTCCTTGGATGGAAAGGAAAAAAAAGCAGTCTTGAATTAATAGTGAAGCTTGGAAATGGAGAGAGTTGACAAAGCACTTTAACAGCATGCAGCTCCCTGAATGGCAGCTGATAATGAGCTCACAAACGTGTGACTTGAGAGAGCTCATCCGTGAAGGGGGAATGTAAAAATTGCTTTTATGAGTTTTAAAACACTCATAACTTTATTAGGCTCCCCTTTTCACTAGTAAAATAAGTTTAATTGCCCTTCATGGCTGAGGAATTATGTTTATTCTAAAGTGATTCATTTTTGTCTTCTGTTGAAGGGATTCTTTTCTTTTGCCTTTTCTTGTGCATCTCTCAGCTGTTCACATGGCAATGAAAAGAGGGGAGGAGAAGGCTGTCACCAGAGCTCTGGCAAACCACTGATGTTTAATTCTTTGTTTCGACTTGATGGGTTTATACCGTGCCAGTTTCTCCAGTGGTGTGAAGGGACTAAGTTCTCTGGTTCCCTTTGACAGTCACTGAAAGCTGGAAGCCTCAGAAACATTTCACCATGACAAGCTCTATAATTAAAAATAACGGTAACAATGAGCATTCAGCAGCAACCAATCCTCAATCTATTTGTGAATGTTTGGAGTTTAGAAACAGTGTTTTGTGACAATCACTTGCTATGCCACTTGGATGCTCAGATGATGTTTGGTGGATGTGCAGTCATCCTGGAAGGTTTTGGTCCGTGATTACATTTGTGCATGTTGTATAGTACAGAATTTCCAAAAAATCAGATTGACTGAAGGATTCCTGCACCATCCTGCTTTGGAAGAATTTCTGAGATCTCTGCTTGCCAATGTTAAGCCAGACTTCATGAAATGAAGCTTAAAGGGCTCTGTTTCTTCCTGAAGGTGGTCTTCAATTACTGAAGTAACAGTTTTTAGTTGAACACTGTCCTCATGATTAAGATGGTTTTTTATCATTACTAATAGTTTGTTTCTTCACTTTTAACCTTTGCTACTGACACTGGATGTTCATACTCAGTTAGAGTCATGATCTTTTAATAAACTGGGCTGTGAAGAGACAGGACCAGTGTGCTGAAAGACCTAGAAAGTTTATCATGGATCTTTGTGCTGATTCCTGGGAAAACATTTGGAAGACAAAGTTGTTGTCATTCCTAAATTTGTGCAACAGTTTGTTGGAGACTTTGGCATCAATAGATAGCACAGCACAACACATAATAATTTTGAGAAAACTGGAATTCAGAACTGAAAAGCAGAACTGAAGTGGAAAGCTTTATTCCAGGGTAAGAAAATGAATAGACAGAAGGTGGAGAGCAAAACATTGAAGCAAAGGGAGCATTTATTAAGAAACTGGCAGCCAAAAATGGGGATATTTTATGATTGCAGTGTTACTGTCTCCTGGATGCTTGGCTCCCTTTCTAGCTAACCAGCTTGTCTTGTCCCAGAGATTTAATTTCCTGTACACACAGTTTGTTTCATCACTTTCACTTTTTTATCAGAGGTGATGGAAAAGCCCAGCTCTACTTTGTCTTTTTGCATTTTGGCAAGATACAAAAATCTCTTCAGCAAATTATCAGGCTGGTCACTGGCTGAACCATCATTTGTTGAGTGAGCCTGGCTGTTGAAGCAAGACGGATTCAAAGTCACAGATTTCATATTTAGGGCAAAATACCTTTGTTTTGGCAGCAGCTGTGACTGAGGAGAGGCAGGGAAGTTTTAATTCACTGTCTGTAAGGACCATATGTACCTATAACATTGTAATGTAGTTACTTCAGCAGAAGTTACAACTGAGCAAAGGGGGCTTGCTGAACAAGGTCTGTCATAAAAATGGGCACAGCTCATCAGTTCTCGAAAGCAACCATTTCCAGAAGGTCAGGCTGGTCCCTAGCTCCCATCAGTTAACAAAGATTCAGAGGCTTTCCAATTTCTACAATTTTTTAAAGCTTTTTCTAGCACCCTGTAAATGAACATGACATTTCGCCTCCCCATAGTCCTACACTGCCTGAGACAGGGATTTGTTCCTGCTCTCATTCCCAAGGGTTTCTTTGGGAATTTCATGGGCTCATGGTGGGGCGAGTCCTCTCTTCACAACCAGGCCAACAGGAAAAGCAGGTAATCTAGTACTCGAAGATTCAGACAGGATGTTCAAGTGCTTCTTGGCTATATGTATATAAATATTCTTGCTCTTCTCCTTTATAAATGGGTAGTGTGGGCTCCACCTAAACTGACACTGCACTTCTACAGTCTAGGAGTGAGTGAGTCTGTCAAGGCGGTTTCTTCAGTGTGTGGAATGAAACATTTTGCTGTCAGGAGGAGATAAAACGCATCTTAAGCTCTCTTAAAATTCCCTGGCTGTGTTTCCAGCGGCCACACAGGGAGCCCAGGATAACTAGCAACTCCTACACAGAAGCCTACATTTGATGTGTCTAAATTCTATTATATTAATTCCTCAGTAATGATCACAGTGAGTCAATATTCTAGCCAACAAGGAGCCCTCAAATTAAGTCTTCTGATTGTCCTTCTTAAGGCAATCTTATGTCCTTCATAATGCATGATTTCCTTTAAGGTTGTGATTTTAACAGGGAAATTCAGGTAAATCCTGACAATTGGAACCATGCAGTGCAGTTGTAATGATACAAACAGCAATGCTGTTTGCAAGATTAATAAAGAAACTTAGATTTTACTTTAAATTACTCAACCTTTATGATTCTTTAGAGTTCTAATTTGGCATTGTAAGGTGAGTTGTGTTAGGTTAACTGCATTAAGAAAAAGGAGATTTGTGTTTGCAGGATCTGCCTAAATATCATCTCACCCTTGATGTTCTAGTCTAATGGGATTTGAATAATGTACTGGTGTCTAACCTCTGTAAACAGATTGAATCTAAATTATTTGTATGAAGGATTCAAGGACATCACTTTTGTCCTTGCTGCTATTCCCTCTTGACCAGCTGATCTACAGCTCATGAAGAAAACATTCCTACTTCTGAGATTGATGCAGAAGGTGTTTCCTAGAGGAGAACATATTATTACAAGCAGAACTCTGAGATGACAGAGGGAAATTTTCAACAGCAAAGCACTGTCTTGCAATCTCCAGATAAATTTTCCTAAATGCTGTATGACATATCTGTCTTCCTGATTAGGTAATTTAGTATAGTTAAAATTGGTTTTCTGTGTTCAGATTTGAATTAATCTTCCATCATCCCACTGTTACATCAACAGAATGTTTGATAAAAAGTTGAAATTTTTGCAAAAGGCAATGCTTCCATGGGGAAGCAAAACTTGAGAACAGTGTCTGGTTGCTGCCTGAATGGTGATGGGAGCCAGAGTTGCAAGCAGCCCTGCAAGAGCATCTTCATCTGGATTGCATGGTAATCCCAAAAGCACAGTTCTTACATCCGGCTTCTACATGACAGCTATAGCAAAGGGACCATCCATAGTTCTTGCTTGTCTTAAACTGTAGCTAAACATCTTCTGTTTTAGAAAAGAGTGCAACAATACAAAATAGCAAAAAAATATTCTTTGTGACCCTTTCTGTGTCTGCAAGATAATTTTCTACTGTCTATTATCTATGTACAATTTGATTGATTTTGCAGTGAAAACTACCTCAGAAAGTTCAGATTTTCCATCCAGGTCTTAATCAACATGTCAAAATGAAAGAAATTGCTGTGATTGGTCTAGGAACAGCAGACACTGCCTGGAAAAGTCTTCAGGACAGTCCAAAATTCCCACTTGGACAGTTACACCGAATAATTACATGCTTTATGTGAAAGGTGGCAGGAAGTGAGGTCAGTCCCCTTATTTCAGGTTGGTCCATTGCTTGGACTTCAACCACTGTCCCATGTGTGCACCTGAGGAGTCCCTGCCATACTCAGTGTGCACTCACAGGAGCAGCCCTGGTTCCTCACTGCACCACAGCTACAGGCCAAATTGATGGACTTGCTAGCTCTCACTCAAAGAGAGGTGTCTGCCCAGGCCTCCTGACCAGTGAAAAAAACAAAATACTCCACTGGATCCAAGTCACTAATAGGGCTACTTCTTTCCAATGACTAGGCAGTAAGTTTGGTTTCAACTTGGGTGTTCTGAGTAGATTCTAAAGCCAGATTGGATAAAGCCAGGTTTCAGTTCCTTCATTGCTCTCACCACTTAGCACAGCAGCTCCTACAGAAGCAGACACACAGTAGGTATCAGGTACATAATGGTAAAGTGTTCTGCCAGCCTGCAGACTCTTTCTGGCTCCCTTTGCCATGCTGGATGGTGATACAGTTGAATAAAAACACACCCTGTAAAGAAGAGAATTCAGGTCAGGGTAGAAAAGCCCAGAAATAAAATCTGCTTAACATTCCGTTGCATTTTGAATCAGCCATGAATATTAAATAGCTACACAGAAAATCCTCATGCACCTCCAGGAGTTTTGAAACAGGCATGAAAAGTCATCTTGGAGGCCAAATTTCCAGCTGCTTTTGGTAATGTTGGCAAACACAAGGCCAAAATATAGGAGGCAGCCCATGAAGAGGCTGCATGGACCTTTTCACAGCTGACAAGATAGCAAGAAGGGTCAGAAAGAAAATAAGAGGGTAAGTCAATCCTGCAGCTTCCTGCAGAGTAATGCCACCACTCCAGATGGAGCAAACAACAGCATATGGGTAAATGGAGGAACTCATGACTCTTGACTGCACTGAACAGCCCAAGATTTGTGTCTCCTGTCCTCCCTACATAAATCTGGGCTTGTTGTAGTGCTGCCTACTGTGGGCTCCAGACACAGATACAGAGTTCAAAGCCCAGAGTTTTGGTAAAAGCACTGGGAGATTTCATTAATTTTGCAAAAGCAGTCTCAAAAATAACATTGTGACATTCTAGATATTTTTTCACCTTATGTGTGAATTGTTTTAGAGCAAGGAGACAGTTCCAGAGATAGATATAGACAGAAAACTCTAGGGAGTAATACGAGGAAGTGACAAAGGACAATTCTACCACTCACAATATCTTTCCTTGGTTTAATTTAGCAGTTCTCATTTTCTCTGTCTTTCCCAACTGTTTTGCTTCCAGATTTGAAGTTTTTGCTCATCACTGCTAGGCTGGACTGTTCATACCAACAGCTTATTGGCATTATTGGTTCACAGTATTAATGGCTCCCTTAGACCATAAAATTTTAATAAAGTGAAATATATTCATTCTCATGAGAAAGCAGATGTAGGGAAAATTAATTGATCAGGAATGTCTGATAATCAATTTCCTCTGGTAAGCAGACAAGATAATTATTCATTCAAACCCTTCTGTTTAATTTGCCTCCTCTGCTCATGTATGTTACAGACAATCCATCAGCATTTCCATCAGCATTTTACTTCTGCTTCCACCAGAAATAAAATGATATCTTAACAACACAGCTTTCAGGTGGGGATTGTTCAAGTATTAAGCGTAAAGTATATCATCAAAGCAATCCCCTCCTGAAAAATGTTCTTCAAAATCTTTAAACAAGTCTACAAAATAAAGATTTGTCAGACTGAGAGCATTCATTGCAAACAGACATTTTAAGATGACAACATCATTCAAAGCAAGCAGTAGCTGTTTGAAATGATGTCATGGTCTCATCTGTAATGGCTGTTTAAGATTTAGTGGTGGCATCAGCAAATGGACATCAGCAATGTCTCTGATCTGACCTCTAGTCAGTCTGCTACTGTCTCGGGAATTGCTCTCTGGAAAACAGACTGAAAAGAAGTTGATAGAAATAGCATTTTATTATGGGCCATAACTTTATAGCAATTACAGCATGTTAAGTATTCAACCTTTGGACTAGGTTTGTGTCAGAACTGGTGGTCTCCGTAAGGAACACAGTTCCTCACATCACTAGGCATTGTATACTGAGCAGAATCATTGTCCTGTCCTCAGAGACCTTCCACATGTGGCTCACATCCACAGATGGGGCTGATTCTGACCAATGCAACAATTACTCAAATCACACTTTCAGGTTTCCTGCTCTCTAGGAGCACTTTTAAGCCATGAAAATTGAGTATAGGAAGAAAGCTGTGGAAACTAATAAATTTCTCCTGAGGAGAAGGCAGAGGGTGTTTGGGCACGCTGGGCTGCATGTTCAAGATTGATTGCTCAGTTGAGCCCCATACTGGGGAGCTCTCTCATTTCCCTTCTGGCAAACATTAACTTCCATTGCTTTCCTGTTACGTTCACTAATCCTAGAGGGAAATAGTTTGCTGAGTACAACAGTATTTTTCATGCTAAATTATTCCACTTTTGTTCAAATCTGGCCCTATGACATTCTCGGTCCTCTCTGCTCTCTTCAGAAATGAGTCAGGAAGCAGAGAAACTTTGCAAAAGGACCATAAGATCTTCCAGGTTCATGCTCATTGCAAATAAACAAGGAAAATGTAGCATCCAGTTGGCAAACCTGCTAAGCAAACATCAATGCTTATAAGAAAAGCAGAGCTGGGCTACGTGAGGGCTGTGATAGAGCTGTTCTCCTCTGTGAGAATAATTAGGAACTGAATACATTATTTAGCAACTACTTGATGAGCTTGTAAATGTTGCACACACTGGGCTAAGGAAGGAATATATAATTTTACAAGGACACCCTGTTCTTCAGGTAGCACTGTTGACTCTGGAAATGTTTCTTGTTGGATGTATCTTTTAACTCACTTTTAGCTTATTTCATAGACCTCCACCAGAGAGAAAACTGATACATTTCTTGTCCTGTAGCATTGCTGTCTGCTCTCCAAATGTGGTCAAGCTCATCAGACCAGTGGTGTCCAGTTAAAGACTGATTAAGATATTATGAGACTGCTAGAAACAGTATTAAAGCAGAGTAAAGCACCTCGCTAATCAAACCTAAATCTTATAATTTGTTCATAGGAATAATGATTCAGGACCAGGCCTAAGTACCTTGCTTTGCTACTTAGCTTCCTTATGGGAAAATCAAGAAATGAACATTCTAAGACAATCATAAACTTGAGTTTGCAGTAAAGGCTCTGAATTGGATTTGCAGATGTTTACTTGCACATTAAAGTAGCTGAAGTGGAACTAAGTGAAAGTAAAGCATGGGCTTGTATCTGTCCAGACATCTTCAAAAGCTATTGTGGATAAATAGGAAATATGAACTGATACAATTCTTTTTTGTTCTCTAAATATTTTGTTTTGAAACACAAAACTTGGGGGAAAAAAGACAGAAAGTCAAGATGGCCAGGATAAAATAAGATGTCTTCTTGAAAAACTGCCAAGGCAGTTTGCTAAAATTTTGCTGTAAATATTTGGATGTTTAATGACTTTTGAGCATTTGTTTTAAAGTTTGACCCATGTTTAAAGAAACAATTCCAAGCCAGTATTTGAGGGAAAGCAAGTGGTCTAGCTTCCTAAAATGTACCCATTGCCTTTTATCTCACTGTTGAACACAGAGGGTTTGTCAGGGATAAGTGAACGGAGAACTCTGATGTTCAGATAGAAAAAAGAAAATCCCCCCACATACAACCCTGGGTACCCCTGAGAAAGACAGCAACGTGCTGCCAAGGACTTTTGAGTATTGCTTTTTTGGAAGCCTATAGGCATCAGCTGCGAGCTTCCTAAATTATGTATGGGCACTACGGGAACCGCTGGCTTCCCACTCATAGGAGATGAGACCTTCAGAGGTCAACTCTGCTCAAAACCATCAACACATCATTGCTGAAAGATGCCTGTACAGCTTTTTTGTAACGACCCACAAAGGTCAAAATTCTGGACCCTCCTAGAGGTTTAGTAACCTTAACAGGTTTTTCCTAATGCTTAACCAAAGTCTCTGTTGCTGCTGTCTAGTGCTGGCTCTTTCCCTCCTACCCGCAAGGAACAGAATGAGGAGCTTATCCCTTGCTGCTTGTAATATTTTCTGCATCTCTGCAGGCTGTTACTGTCCCTCTCTTTGACTGAAGAACACCAGCTAACTCCTCCAAACTTCCACAGGTGGTCTGCGTTATTAATGGTGTGCTCTGGACTGAGTGCTGTGGTTGAGCTGAATCTGTACTTTTCCTGCAGGGAATAGAAGATCACCCATGCCAACGTTGTCAGGCAACCCAAGATGATGCCTAAATCCATGATCCCATTGGCCCATCTGTTGTAGCCTTTATACATATATCGAAATTCTTTTCTGCAGCACCACAACCCACCTCAGCGCTCTCTAGCCAGTGTTTTTGTGCAGATGATTGCCTCCACCCAAGTGGAACCAGGCACTTGTCTTTACTGAGCTACTGCCTCTAATGCATTTTTATAAATTTATAAATAAATTTATAAATTTTTATAAATACATAATCCCCAATATAGTTTCCCTTTGTAGTTTATACAGGAACAAGTCCTACCAATAAATAACTGACAGATACATTCATAGTTTTTAGGATTTTTCTTTATCTGATGCTATTGTATGCCTAAATGACATTAGAAATCAAAGCATCATCAATTTTTGAGAACTTAAATTTCCCCCAGGTGTTCTCTGCAGCTTGGGAGTATGCAGGTGACTTTGACTCTGCCACAAGGTCAAACAATATCTGTGGTGGATTAATTTAATACTGAAGAAAGCTGAATGTGTTATTAGGCAAGTTTGCAATGCAGGTAGCTTGCACCTAACCCTGAGAGAGGCCTGAGAACACATTACCCTGAACTGAAAAGTCACTCATAGTAGATGTTGCAGTAAAAATTGCCATCCCATCTGTTACAGTTCACCTAGAGAAATGATTCCCTGGAATTTCAGTCTCTGAGAGTTTCCCTGCATTCCTGTACACAGAGATTAGGAGATAACAGGTCATTATTAGGGACACAAGGAGTAGAGAAGTGATTTATAGTTTAATGGGCTTTTATTGACTGAAAGAATACATATCATTAAAAAAAAAAAAAAAACAAACCCAAAAAACTAGATAAAATGTTATTGTAGAATCATATGAAATGATAAGAGCAATCCAGGAGGAATCACTTAGCCAGTTTAAATTTCAAAAGCAGCATAAATTAGGTGCTTGAATTCAAAAGTGTTCATGCCTTTTGGCTACTTTGCTATCAAACCACTTTCCTAAAGAGCAGCAGGAATCTTTCTGCACTTGCATCATGTGCCATGCTCAATGGGAGAAAGGGCAAAACCTTCCCAATTTCAAAGATGCTGCTCACCAGGATGTATTAGACTATGTAAATCACTTGGAGGCTTTCCATCTATGATCAGGTGCCGTGGGGAGCTCAGCACCCCTCCGACTGACGTACTCGTGCTCCAGAAGGATCTTTTGCCCAGCCCTGCCTGCATTCCCCACACTAAGCAGCATACCTGACACCCTGTCACTTTTAAATTCAAGACACCACTCCAGGGGAATTGCAAGATTAGGCCCTGCATGGAGCTTCCTCAGCAATAAAGCCCTGGGGACCAAGTCATGCATCAGAGTCTCATTGCGGTAGGTGATACACAAACACAGATCTTACAGCTGAACACAGACATACTGCTTTAAAAGCCTGATGTTTCACATGTAGGTGCTGAGGCAGCTAAACATGCACTACAAAATGAACAGGAATAAAGAGCTTTGTTGCTGCAGCAAACCATCCATGTTGATGCAGAGATGAATTTATTCATGCAAAGCTGCACTCACTTTTTAAAGATTAACTAAGTCAGTTGGTACAATTCCAATTAAGACAGGAAGTATTAGCCCACTAGAACTCCCACACAGTTTAAAAAAAAAATGTGGAAAAAATACCAACAGTTTGAAGTAGAGGCATGAAAATCAAGTCTGGATAATATTTATGCAACGAAGCAGATATGGGGATTTTGTCTTTTCAGCATTGATATAAGTTATTTTTAAGCTTGGCAAAGTTTTTAGGGAGAAGAAAGCATCATTTGTTACACTGACTGATTGACTTTGAAACAACAGACAGATTTCAGGCTTAAAAGCTCTTTGTTAGTCCATAAATAAGTGCACTTCAAAGATCAAGAATAAAGAATGGAATTTAATCAGGTTCTCTTAATCAGATGGGCAGGGGGAAGAGAAAAAGTTTAATACCTGTAGGATAGAAGAAAGGATATTGCAAAGGGAAAGGTAACATACCAGCGTCTTTCACTAGAAAGAGAGGCACAGAGTGAGAGAAAGGAGAGAGTGACAATTTCTATCTCCCAGCACATGGGCAGCTTCACTGGGGAGCAAGCTGGAGTGGTGCTGAAAGTGGAGAATTATAGCATGCCATAAATGTTTGTCTCTGTTGATGCTGTGACTTTTTCTTATCATGAGTAATGTATTTCGATTGTCACCTTAGGAAAGCATTTTGTAGCTTTCTCTTGAGGATCAAGACGGAGAGAGCTAAAATTGAGTGTGTGGTAAAAGTTTGTTGTCTACTAATAATTGGGTGTTTTTTCCCTTTTGCTTTGCCTGTACAAGTCCTTTTCTGACTCATGGGGGTTGTTTGATCCAGAAAAATTGTATAAGGTCATTATGTAGTGGAAGGAGCCCTAGACACAGGATTTTTAGCCCTATTCCTAGGATTTAGGAATATTTTAAGATTGGTGATATATTGACAATTTCTCATACATATTATTCAAGGAATTACAGGATTCCACTTTGTACATGCTGTTTTGTGGTGTTTTCCTTTTAATGTTGAGTTTAATGATCTGTGGTGCAGCTTAAGTTTTGGGAAGGAGGTTTCTGAGAAAATACAAAAGTTGCATCATATTGAACTGTCTGTGGCAAATATTTACTGGCCAAGCAGCTTCTTTAGGCTGTCAAAGTAGTGGAGAAAACCTGGCAGCCTATTGTATCTTTTTTTGATATGTTTTGGATGGCTGCTGGGTTTGTGTAGGTGGGGGTGTGTCTTGCACATTTTTGTATAGCACAGTTCTTTGGATACCATTCTTATGCTGACCGTGGTTTGCTGGACTTTGATACTGCTAGAGCAGTGTTCAAGAGAGAGTTTGATGGTAGACTGAAGCCTAATAAATTTGTCATAGAAACCAGTGAGAGAATCCAAACTTTCAGCCCAGACAACAAAAACATCATCTGTGTTTGTCAGGTAAAACGCTGGCTAAAGTTGAATTCAAATGATGGTTATTTAAACCTCTTAAGCACTGAATGCTGAACCTGTTGCAATGTGGATACACTGTGGTGCCTACTTCTGTTCATGAAGTCAGGAGGAACAGTGTGGGCAAGGGCTACAAAAAAACTTGGCAGTATATTTAGGCTGGCCTATAGGTTTGCCTTTTTCTGACAGGTCCTCAGTGCAGGCTGTAGGCACCTGGACAGTCTGCACTGCCACTGAGAGTGAGATACCCATGTACATCATGACTAAGACAGAAGCAGCAAGATAGTTTAAGCTGCACCATCAATATAGTTTAGCTTTGAAGGTGAGAGATTTTACTTTGGGCAGGAAGAAGGACTTGTTTACCTAAGAGTTTCCCCTTTTAGGCCAGTGATGGCAATCAATCTAGAAATCTATTTTACCTCCCTCCACAAAACTTGCTTCACTTGCATTCTCAACTCATCAAGCTTCAAAGCTTACTAATTATTTCCATGACTTTTCAAGTCCATGCCATCTTCTTTGGCTGCCACCTGGACCAAGATCCCTGAGCCCTGCCTGGCCACATAATATAGGAGAAAACTACTAAGCAGTGGCCTCCTTCCACCAGTCCCAGTTCAGTCACTGTTGATGCTACATCTCCTCCTATCACGCTCCAGAGCAGTTGTTTCTCCTGCTGCTCACTCTGTCCCTCCATCCAAACACCCCCAAGGCCCTGCAATGACTGCATTGGAAGATGTATAAGCTGTTAAAAAACAATAACAATTTAATTTAAAACCCACTGCACATTACTGCACGGAAGCCAAGGACACTGATTGAATATATCAAGAGCAGTGGCGGCTTGGATTTCTGACAGCCACATAATGAATTGCGATTAACCATGCAGTCACCATTCATGGAAGAATTATAGTCCAGAGAAGGAAAAGAAAATGGAACATTTGACAGCAAAATAATTATTTAGAACCCACTATTCAGGGTGCTTAGGTAGACGCATTGTAGCTTAATGAGAGAGACTCAAGGGGCAGGCAGGGGGAAAACAGGCTGATGGGGGAAATAAAATGGTAGCTGAGAAGAAGTGCTCAGTTCCTGTGGGAAAGGAAAAGGAAGTTTACATTGGATATTAGAAAAAATTTCTTCACTGAAAGGGTGCTCAAGCATTGGAACTGTCTGCACTGGGAAGCAGTGGAATCACCATCCCTGGAAGGGTTCAGAAAAAGTATAGATGAGGTTAGGAGGGAACTGACACTGTTAGGTTAACGGTGGGACTTGACGATCTTATAGGTCTTTTCCAGCCTTAATGATTCTATGATTCAATGATGTATTTGGGAAATGCAGAGGCTCATGCAGGTGATGCTCTGGCAGGAATGGAGCAGTGCAGATTTGTGTCTCCTGCCCACCAATAAATGCAGTGCCCACAGGGAGTTCCATGTCACACCTTCCCCATGCAAACTTCCACAGCTTTGCCAGCTGCCTCTGAGCAAGGCTGAGCTCCCTTGCACCATTGCTCACAGGCAGGAAAAGCCCTTTCATACATGAAATCATCCCCCTGCACCAGCCCCATTAGCCTCCAGGGCTCAACAACAGCTGCTATGAAGCATCCAGGTGGGCATCAAAATCCAAGTCCTGCTGCTGGTAGTGATGGTGTTTCACCCACTGATGGATGTGGGCTCAGAGTTGGTCCCTGAGAGCTGGATTCACTGGTCTCAGCACATGGTCACCAGTACCTGGAGAACTGCAGAGAAGACCAGCAGGACAGGAAGCCAAAGAGGAAAAAACCCCATGATTTTAGAAAGTGAGCCTGGAGTTGTAATAGAGTTACAGTATCAGAAATTGTTTTAGAGAGTGGGAAAAATATAAGTAAATCAAGAATATGGTATGGGAAACTGAGCAGAAACTTGGAAGTAGTGAAATATGCGCCAGTTTAAAAAGGCACAGGCAAAAATTAATAGAATAAAACCACAGAATTGTATTAAAGAAGTTCACTATTAATATGGGAGTGGAAATGAGAAGAAAAGCAAAGGATTACTGAACCTGGAATAGAAGAGCATGTAGGAAAAAAGAATCTGCCTAATAGTGTTGCAACTTTCCTTTGAAATGGGAAAGGAATCCACAGCATTGCAAAAGATACAAATTACAGAGAGGGAAAAGGACACTACATGAAAGAAGTTTGCAGAGGCTGAATCACAGACAACAGCAAAACTGGACTAGGGAGAGGAAAAAAGCAAAAATTATAGGAAAGGACAATAGGTTTTTGTGCTAAGTACTTAGCAGGAAATTACAGGCAAAGAATGCAATTCTAGGGAAATAGCAGCTGTACAACACAATACAGCAATGAAACAAAGCTTGTACCAACGAAAAGTCACTTATGAGGAGAAATTGTATCCATGAAAACAACAATGACAATAAAAGAATTAACAATATGGGAACAACTGAAGATGCAAATATTTGGGTTAGAGAAAGGGTACTGATGGCACAGAAATGAGTGACAATCACAAGCATGGCTTTCACAATGCTTCCTTGCATCCTGTATGAAAGAACTGCTTACAGCAGATGTATTGCTCTGCATCTCTAGGAAGGCAGATTTCTTTCAAGCTCCTTGTTATTATTATTACTGCTGGCATTATAGACCTTAATGACCTCAGCCATGGGTCACAGCTCCATCTCTGCTATGCATGGTACAAACATTCAGGGGGCAATTTTATGATTTATGATCCAGCAGAAGGAACCTAAACTGATAAGAAGGAGAGGCAAGAGTTCGGTAAATTTGCAGGTCAGTCAGTACTCAGTTTCTTGGAAGGGCTCCTTTGGAAAAAATGGGGGAAGCACAGAAGAAAAGCCAGCCCTTTATTCAAAAAGACTAAGTAGATAGCTTAGAGGGAGAGGTGTAAGATGATGAAGAAGCCAAGAAGAGTATCAGCAATGTATTTCATTTGGAGGTTTAATCTTTTAAAGTTTAATCTCTTAGTCTTTTGGTACTTCGCTTGAAAACTGCAAATGTACTTTTATTAAGTAAATGGTACTTCTGTTCTTATATCTTGTACAGAGCTACTACAAGGCTTTAATTACCCAAAGAGTAGCAAATCTTAACACTGGCATGCTATCTCATCAAATACATCCCTGACAGTAACTTAGAAAAATGCACAGGTCCCCACATGCCTGTATCCAGGCAGTTCCATGGCAAGATCTTCCACAGGAGCTACACTTGTAGGGAGTGTGTTCACTTGGCTCCTTGTGAGCAGCGTGGAGAGACTTGAGGACTTGCAGCAGGCAGTGACAGCCAAAAAACTTTCTGTCACAAAACAGCAAGGGAGGGCACTGCATGTTCATAGGGATTACAGGCTATATTAAAACTGTAATGAAGTCTCATGTGAGATCAATAATGCATTTGGGCTGGAAACTGAGGCATTTCTGGAGCCATTTCTTCTGCAGTCAGCCTTGCATGCCAGAGCCCTGTCACCCAAATTCCAGAGACCAGGCTGTAAATGGATTTACAAAATCTCTCACTGCAGTCAGGTTGTCTCTCAGATGCTCTCCTCCATGAAGCATGGAGCACATCTCTGCAGAGCATCAGCAGTCATCAGAGACCAACAGGCACTGAGGGAGTTAATCTGCTCCTCACAAATGTAGTCCCAGACTGCAGTAAATTGTCCCTGGGACTGGCGTGGCCTCTCAAGTTGTTCATGGCCTTCAGGAAATTGTAGCACTTTGATAAAAATGAAGAAGTCATGTCACATTGTTCTGGGCCTGGATGTTGTCTTAACATTGCATTTCATGGTATTAAGGATTTTCCTTGACATCTTCCTTAACATTTGTGCCTCCTCAGTTCTCATAAATTACTGAAAAAGTCTTGACCTGCTCTGCCAGACAGAGCGTTCACTGACAGAAATACAGTAGTCTGCTATGAGTGCTGGAGCAATGCACTTGCTGTGCTTCTAACTCAGACAGTGGCAACTCCCTCCCACCCCTCCCACAACAGCAGTGAGGTGTGCAGACAAATCACTGTCTGTAGAATTCAGACAGTGCTCAGCACCCAGCAGCCAGCCTAAGAAGAGAAAGAAGCCCATATGTTTTACTGTGAGCATATTGTCAATTAGGAGACTTGTGCGAGCACTGAGTACCTTTAATTTTCCTGTGCAAATGGGTCATCCTGCCTCACACCTCCCAGGGAATGCAGAGGTGACTGGGAGGACCATCAGCATCAGTGAAAGAAGCACAGGAAGTAATCTGAGTAGGTAAAATTCAGAGTGCTTTGGATTTGTTTAATTAGATTTACAACATTATTTGAATACACCAAATAAAAACGAAATTGAATCAGTGTTTTGACCTAATTCTGGCTATAAGACAGCATTGCTTAGGCAAGAGCAACTCTGGTAAAAAAAAATAACCAGCTCTTGAGGTTGAGGTCATGATATTCAGAGAAAATGCTGTGAGTTTAAAGGCTAATTCTGAGGGAAAAGGTGAAATGTGAAGGAGAAGCATTAAGTGAATCGCAATCCAAATTAGGCACATTTTAATGAATAAGAAGATATACCTGTGTACAGCTGCCACTGCACCAGCTTTTCATCCAATAGAAGAGGTTGACGAATGTATCTATTTATTTCTTTATTGGTTTTGCACTTGACATCTCTGACCCAGATTCTCTGTATCAGCCTGCGGATTTAGCTGACTAAATGGAAATGGTTGTAGCTGAGCCAGTTACTGCAGGCTGCCTTTATAGTCAGTGGAGGTCCAGTGAATGGGGACAGAGGTGGGGGAAACCATGATACTGACAGAGACATTTGAAATAGGTCAGATGACCTACACTCTTAAACTACCTTTTTATCTCCATTGTCAACAGAGTCCCATAGAGGCAGATCTTCCTGATAAATCTGGAGGGGGAAAGCTATTTCAATTCCTCTGCAATCATATTTAGGTCTTACAAAGTCCTTTTTACTCATATACCATCTTTTTTTCTGCAATCATCCTTGGCCATTAACTAAAAAAATAAACAAAGTGGATATGGTGCTGCACTTCCTGACAGAGACTCCCAGAGGAAAAACCATCTCTCTGAGGAATGTCATTATAGCCTAGGAGCAGACTGTGATCTTTAGAAGCAAAGGCCTGAAGATGCAGGAGCCGTAGGGCAAAATTTTTCTTTCAGGTCAGACAAACCCCTTTCCTGCATTTGTGGACTCCAGACAACTTTTTCCTCGAGGCTGAGGAAGGAAACCTGGCCATAAAAGCATCAGTCCATCTTCATAAGACCACCAAGAATCTTGTTACATTCAGGTTCCCTTCTGTCTTGTAGAGTGCTAAACTGAGTTTTGTTTGTCCTATCATTTGGCACTCCAGGTCCTGTAGGACAGATGCCATTTCCACACCCGGCTTGGCCAGGACTCATATTGTGAACATAAATCCACACTCAGCTGCAGAGTCTGGGTCACGGTGGGTTAAGCACATGTATATCCATGCAGTCTGCGCAAATGCATTCAGATTTAATTTTACTAGATGATCAGTGTTCACAGATACATATATATGGTTTATTTTAGAACTATTTGGTTGCAAAGGAAAACAGGTATGTAGCTGTTTAGGTTGTTATTATCTATAGTAATATGGCAATATAAAAGCACAAAGGAAAATGTGTAAGGGAAAAGAGAGAGAGAGAAAGAGAATAAGAGTTAAAAGAGAGAAAAATAATATAAATTTGTAGTCACCACCCAGAGTTCTCCACCAGACTTGGTTGTTGTCACTGTCATCACTGGTGTCCTGGTTTGTCAGGGAATGGTGGGGGAAATAAACCCATGAAGCATAAGATCCAATGGGTTTGTACACCCTCAGAAACCCTTCTGGTGTGTGCCCCGTGGTGATGGTGGGAGAGGCCTGTTTTGCACAGTCGTGATGTTTTTGCAGAAGTTGGAGGTGCTGGTTTTTGCAGTCATTTAGGCTTGAGTTGGGGGATCGCTTTGGAGGTACCCCTGGCTAAAAGCAAGGTATTCTCCTGGGGAATGTGTGTGCACAAAGGGCCCCTTATAACACAGCCTGGCTTATGGAGAAAAGCATCACACACCACTGCTGGTCTTCTTTAGATAGGCATCACCCACCTAGGGAAGGGAAGCATCACACACACAAAGAATTGCCTCCTGGGTCTCCACAAATCTAACAGTTGGTGTGCTATGGCATTCTCCCTTCAGCTGTATCTTCACTGTCCTGGCCTCTTTGCACAGCTCACTGCAGTAGCAATGTTTTAAGGCAATTTACAACTCCCACCCCTTGTTTGATGTAGTTGGCTCCCTTTGTTTCCAGCCGTCTCCACTGCAGGGCTCTTGTAACTGAAGACCTTATTACTTTATAATTAGAGTTGAGTTACAGGGGTGGACTCATGTCTTTCTGTATTGCTTTCACAGTAAGGACGTGCATCTCTGTGTGCTGAATGAAGGCAGTTGCACAGGTCCTGGCAGATGGTCTTCACCACCGCATGACACAGCTCATCCACACCACAAGGGAAATACTTGTTTCCGCAGTCAAAGGCATGAGAGGAGTGATTACAGCATCTGTGCTGTCTAACATGGGCTGTGGGAGGCCATAAGCAGCACAACTACACTGCAGTCACTGCTGTTGCCCTTTATGGTCCTATTTTTCTTTTTATTTTGTTCATTTTATACCTCAGTGCACATGATGGTTGTTGCTCTGCCTCCAGATTGCACAGAGCCAGCTATTGTTTTTCACAGAAATTTGTGCACCTTTTCCATTAGCCACCTTTATTCTTCCAGTTGCCAAATCCCTGCTTGTCAACGAGCCAGGCGGGCCACTTCAACATCAACCATGGCAGTTAAAAAATAAGTGCATACTGTTAAGCAATGTACACAGGGGTGATTTGTTGCTTTGCCCATGCCTCTGGCTGCATTCCTGAATAGACACTCCTCAAGTGGCTGCTTGGACTTTACACCCAAGCCTCTGGCTTTCAGGAGGTAATGAGGGTCTGGACACAAATCCAGAGCAGATGTTCCCAGTGCAAAAGCCAGGTTTGACCCAGTGGTCTAATTCTCTTTGCCCTGCACCTAATGGTGAACTCATCAAGCCATTTTAGTAGCTGCTGTGTACTTCAAAGTAGTCTCCAAAGCCATCTCTTCCACTTTGGGAATGGTGAGACCCATAAGTTTTCCAGGTTTCTTACCCATAAGTTATCTGGTGTGACTTTCTTACCCCATACTTAACATACAAAGCAGGCATCTCCTCCAAAACATCTTCTCTTCACCTTACAATTTTCTCAGTTATACATCCAAAAATTAACAAGAGTCCCAAAGGTATTACAGTATTTCCAAATGTGAATGTTAACATAACCATTTTCTCATGAGACTTTAGAGATTATTTGACACAAGTCCAGCTAGCAAGTGCTGATCCATAACTAGAGTAAAAAGCAATTACATCAAAACTCATATGTTTTATGTAAACGTACTTCCCATTTTATAACAGCAGTGTATTAGGGCCATGGTATCCCACATGAGGATAAAAGGAGAAATAGCAATTTGGATGACAAGTCTGAAAAGTAAAGTTTCCATCTAATATGATGAAAGAGACCACAGGAAGATGTGAGAAACGGTAATTGAACTATTTCTATAATACTTTCTATCCAATAGATGCCTTTGTGCTTGTGGTGTGCCAAGCAGAGCATGGCAACTGGTTAGCAAGGCAAACAGAGCTGGAACTCAAGCTGTGTGGAAGCTTCTATTTTTTCGTGCTTGTAGCCTGAAACTCTTTATCTGAACATCTGCTTCATTAAGAGATATTGTGATGTTATTCACAACAGCAACAAAGAGCTACAGAAAGCACTTCTCTCTCTTTTTCCTACCCATGTTCCATACCCCCCTTCAAAACTTTTCCACAACAGATGTATGTCACAACATTTACTGCTGGCTTTCACTGTGCTTCCCCACAAAAATGGTAATGTTGTACTTCAAGGGAACATCATAGAAAGCAGGCCAGTGATTTCTGAGCGTTTCTGAAGTAACAATCTATGTAATTTTATTGTTGTTTCTGCTGTTGAGAGAGACCTTAAACTGGGGACAAGGGAGTTTCTGCAAGTAATCTACAATTACCAAGGTATTGTCAGCATCCTCCTTAGAATCAAGTTGAAAAGGCAGAATTATATATTTGGTTTTGGAGTCCTGTGCTCTACTGACAAGCATCTGCATGAGGGAGCAGAATTTTAAGTTGTCCCTCAAACAGGATTAAAAACAGTGCAGTTGCAGTATTTTTTTTCCTTCCTCAGCCTCTTTGATATCTCATAGGTAATAATGAAGGTTACTAGAAAAACTGTATTGCACACCCCCTTTTAACAGGAGACCAGCTTTCTGCTTTTTAGTTATTTAATTAATTCTTCTTGTTAATCTTTCTTACTGCTGATTTTGCCTTTGATTTTCTAATTGGGGACCTCCTGCTCCACCCTCACTTAGAAAGGCTGGCCAACGATCACAGATTTTTAGGACAATGCCAAGGGATCCCCTGCCTCTACACACTGATAAACTATTGATATTTTAATATGATATCTAAAAACAGCTAGAGTGGGTTGCAACCAAGGGTATCCTCCAAAGAAATAACAGCAATTTCTTAGGAAAGTGCTAAGATTATCCAAAAGGTGGATGAACAGGGCTGCAGGACGCTGCAGACCCAAGAAAACATTAGCAACTCCCCGAAATTCATTTTCCTGCCATAATGCAGTATCTAGCACATTGAGAAATTGGATTTATGGCTGCAGCTTCCAGGTGGCAGAGCTGTACAAAGATCAGTCCAAAAGGAAATGGAGATTTCAAGGAATTTATTCCCAGATATTTGCTTATCTTTAAGCAGACAGGACTTGCCAGAGGATGAGTGAGTGTTGTCCCTTGCAGGCTGTTCTTTAAAATTAAAGCAAACCATATCTTTAGCCAGCATGTGCTGGCAGTTGTTCCTTTAGTAACATGTGGCACAAATGCAGCCAGCCACTAAACGCTTGTGCAGAGACCTACCAGTCACCCACTCTCTCCTAGGCCAAAAATTAAAGAAGTAGTGTAGATATAGCCCCAAAATTTCAACAGAGTGAGCAGCAAGGGCAGTGAGGAGCCATTAATTGATATTAATTAAAATTGGGAAACTGTGTTGCCACACATGGAGAAATATTTGGGTCAGGGTTCAGTGATACCTCAGTGAAGAACAGATATGAAGAAACACGACTCACTCCCTCATTCTTCTCTGCCTCCCTTTGCTATTGGTCAGATCCTGATCTGATTTACCCTGAAAAACTCCCCCCACAGTGATGAGGTCAGATTGAACACTGCAGTGAAAATCCCCACTGAAAGAAGACCAAGCCCCAGCAAATCTAAAAAATACATCAGAAATAGTCCTGCTCTAAAATTCATTTCCCAACACGAGTCTTTGGGACACAAAGCATTTTACTTCATATGATTAACAAAAGTAACAGTTTACATAGCAAGTTAAGAACATGTGCCTGGATCCCTTCTCAGTCTCCATTTGTCATGCGCTGTTCGATGAGCAAGTTTAAAAAAAAGGTATTCAGGGGAATATTGCTCTGCAGAAGCAAAGTTTCCGATTGTGAATCAGTTCAAGGTGGACCTGTCTTTGAGGAGATCATTTTCTGCGCCCTGTCTGGCCCCACAGTGAATGGCATACGCCCAATACAACACAGCTCAATGCTATAGGTCTGTTTAGGTTTATAAGTCTGTCTGAGTGGATAGAGGCAAATAATGATGTCTCTATGCCATTATTTTTCAAAATAGAAGATATATTAAATTAATCACATATTTTAAGTCCTGAATTTTTCTTTTCTATTTCTTTTCTTTTTTTTTTTTCCTCAGTCCCTTGTGTCTATGTGAGCTCCTGGTCACTGGCATGTGGAAATTTAGGCACATAGTTTGGTTCCTGGGTATGTGTTTAGGAGTTTAAGTTAAGAAATTGTTCACTGTATTCTCCTAAATTGATTACTGCAATAAGCACTAAAGTATGTGAAAGGCATCAGCTGAAAAAGAGAGAGTATTTTAGTGCTTAAGAGCATCCCCTGGAAGTGCCTGAGATACATGGAAGCTATTCTTCTGTTTTATACTGACAAACAAGCAAAGAGTGAAGTAAGAAAATCTGAGCACACCATTCATTACCCTCAACACAATGTTGCCCAAAGGACCTCTGGTCAGAAAGACTTTGTTCCTGTGGTTTTTCACCTCAAATCCCAGTCTTGGGTCTGGATGGGCAGCCAGTTGAACATGAGCCAGCAATGTGCCCAGGTGGCCAAGAAAGGCCAATGACATCCTGGCCTCTATCAAAAACAGTGTGAGCAGCAGGACCAGGGCAGTGATTGTCCCTCTGTACTCAGCACTGGTGAGGCCACAGCTCAAGTCCTGTGTCCAGTTCTAGGCCCTTCACAACAAGAAAGACACTGAGGTGCTGGAGCGAGTCCAGAGAAGGAAAAAAAAGCTGGTGAAGAGTCTAGAGAGTAAGTCTTACGAGGGGCAGCTGAGGGAGCTGGGGGTCTTTTTGCCAGAGAAAAGGAGGCTCGGGGGGACCTCATCATTCTCTACAACTGCCTGAAAGGAGATTGTAGACAGGTGGGGCTCATCCTCTTCTTCCAGGCAACCAGCAATGAGAGGACACAGGCTCGAGCTGCAACAGGGAAGGTTCATTTTGAACATGAGGAAGAATTTCTTCATGGAAAGGGTTGTTAAAACATTAAAATGGACTGCCCAGGCAAGTGGTGGCACCATCCCTGAAAGTGTTCAAGAAATGATTGAACATGGCACTTAGTGCTATGGTGTAGATTGGTCAAAGGTTGGACTCAAAGATCTTGGAGGTCTTTTCCAACCTAAATGATTCTATGGATACTTCAAATGTTAAAAATTAGTTGGTATTTGGAAAAGTGGCCTTACCTTGTATAACCTCAGTGTAATCACTGCGTGGTGTCACACTTTCTAGCACAAGAGCTCTCTTCTCAGCTGCAAGCACAACAGTGGCAGTTCTGCAGAGCACCTGCACCCCAGCCCTATGCATAAGGGGAAACTCAGTCTGATGATGGACTTTGCAACTGGATCTGGCTACCAGTTCCTTCAAGACAATAGGACATACAATGCTTATCTTTGAATTTTGTGTTATTGTAAAATACTGACCGTAGCTAGCATTAAGTTGCTTGGCTGTGCAAGGTTTTCTGCTCAGAATTAAAAAGATTGGTCAGGACCAAGTAAAAATTGCTTATCTGGTCCTGACATGATGTTATACTCATTCCTGATTAAAAAAAAAAAAA
>VXBX01005791.1:35245-118433 GCA_013400415.1 Scytalopus superciliaris
AAAAAAAGTATGTGAGTATGCCAAAGGCACTCACATACCACAGAGCAATTACGTGTTTCAACTCAGATCTCAGCTGCCCTCAAAACCAGCTCATGGGCAGGAGGATGCCAGTACTCAGTTGCAGTCAGGATACAAGCAGCAAAGAGCAGTTTTAACCCAGGACATTCTGAGCAAAAGCAAGAAACTAAGGCAAGGTCCCTGATACACAGAGAGCACTTGGTGTGCGTCCTCCATTTACTACAAGCAAGCTACTGCCTTACTGTGCTCTGTGGGATTCAAAGATGCAAGTCTCCAGAAACTAAAATCCCAGTAGCTCCATACCTGAGAGCACCACCCAGAAAGGTATATCTGAAATTTCTAAGCACCATTGTAGGAGGAAGTCGGTGTGCAGAAAGTCCTAAGAAATTAGGACAAAAAAGGGTTACAACACTCCCTCCTCATCCCCAAGAGATGAAAGAGTGCAAAGATATAAGTATGAACACTGTTGTAGACTCACATCAAATGCTACCCCAGCCTGAACCAGTGGGGAATGGATGGGCTGGGGAAGGAGCCACATATGGTGGCAGCTGCATCTGTGCATCTTTGCAATTGATCTCACAGAAACAGCTGCACTGTGACCATGCTGGTCCAGGTGGGCTATTGTGACCTATCCTGGTCAACATGGGACTGGTGAGATGCTGGAATTGTTTTATAGGCATTTTCAAAGCCCACATCTACCAAATTATTTTGACTTGGACAAAGCAAAGTACTGGATATACTTTGGCCTGTAATAGTAAGGGGATAAATTAAATGACCCAGTAAGTCTTCTCTATCTCTAATCTCTGTGATTACATGAGATATGAGAGATGGGGTTTTTAGAACCAATAATATTCATAATCTAAACAGCTTTCATCCAGGAGAGAAAGAAAAAAAATGAAGTGTGCTAAAAACCAATCACTGTGTTCATAAATCAATTCATTCAGAAGATTTTTTCTCTTTTCCCAGGCATTTGGGTAGAAGTAGCTCATGAAAAAAAGGCTCTAAGAAATGCCTTGGGCAATGAAGAAATCCAAAAAGCACTTTGCTGCTTTACAGACATGTTTAACATGAAATAAATTTAAACGTGATCATTTTTCAGTTGAACAGTTTTTGACTTCGTAATGAATAAAAACTTTAATATAGAAGATGAGGGAGAAGAAGAAAGAAACACTGCATTAAAAAATACTTCAGTCAGAAGCTTTTTGTACTGATGGAATAGCCAGGGACATTCAAAAGGTCTATTTTCTGAAGACTGTGGCTAGATTTACCACTAATGTTAAGTTTTTTGTTTCTGTTTTTTTTTTCAAAGTAATTATCAACAGATAAATATGAACACAAGTTAGGTTAAAATAACTTCTCCCTGCAGGTGATGCTCCACATGGGACACCCAGCTATGTCTTTTTCACTGAAACGACACGCTGTTTGCTGGTGGAACTTGAATACTGAACCGTCCATGTGAGGCACTGGCTATTGCATTGTGCCATAATAATTTTAAAATTAATAATTGTTCTTTGTTCATTTTAAATCTCACAAAGTTATAAGATTTTTTGATCACCTCACACTGGGCCTTTGTTCGGAGATGATTCCCCCAGTTCCAGTGATGTCAGTGGTGAAGGCAGACTCGAGTTCTCTGGCTCTACTCCTCTCTTCTTCCCAGTTCTGTCTTTCTTCTGTCAGAAGGATCCTGGTGAGGACCTAGCCCACCCCAAGCCCAGAATGGAGAGTTGCACAAGAAGCAATACTTTGACCATGAAAAGGCATTAGTAACTACCTACTACTTCCAGATTTACCTTACCACCAAATGGCTTGGAAAAGTCTAAAACTAGGCACTGTAACAAATGCCAGCTTAGTCATGTTTCATTTCTTCTATTTAACAGTCTTGATCATTATTTTTCTTACAGTGAGGTAATTAAGTATATCTGTCATGTATTTGACTTTTAAGGTTACAGGCATTTGGTGAAACATTAAATGAAAACAGCAGTGATTCAGAGTTGTTGAATTTCTAATGTAATACTAATCCTCACTCAGCCTTTTATGCATCATTCACACACACTCACGTGGGCTCTCACTCCTCCTGCTTGATTTTCCAAAACCTTTCCTTTATGTCAGTCATTATTTTAATAGGGCAACAGCAGAATGCTTCTGTCTCTTTGCAAAACACATGGACACCTCTTCCTCATCTCCAGCAGGCAATGGAGGGATTTCAGTTTCCCAGGAAAAATGTGGACTTTTCAATCAAGGCAGTTTTTCTTTACACTGTAGGTACCAGACATAAGGAAAGGTCTTATGAAAAGTACCTGTGATGTCTCTTCTCTGCCTTTAGAGACTGTAACTGGAGACAAAATAATTCCCAAATACAGAGTTAAGTTCTTTCTAAGGACAGCAAAACTGTTCACAAAGACTGGGACCCTTGCAATGCTTTTAGTGCCAGAGACACTCAGCTTGGTGATGGAAAACAATAGTAGACATTTAGGCTGCCTTAACTCTGCTGTCACAAAGGTCAAAACCCGACTTACTGGAGAGGACAATTAGGCCAGCAGTAACTGCTGTAATGAAACTCACCAAGAGTGCTGCCATGTGTTTTCCACCCTTCTATCAGTATAGGAAGAGCAGAATTTTATTTCTTATTCCTGCATAATTTGATATTATCTTTTCTGGAAGTACCTCCCTAGTTCATAAAGCACAAGCCACCAGCAGTGTCACTAAGGTTATTTTCATAGCTTCATTCACAATATACTTTCTAAAACTCAGTGTTTTATACTCTGTCATCCATGGAGCCTGGCAAGAGAGAGGACTATTTCTACAGAGTCAGAGAAAGGTAAATAAGAAAACCAATATTATTTTCAATAGGTTTAAATTTGCTACATGTGCATTCTCCCACCAGGGAACAGTTTCAGAGTATAACTGGAATATATACGGTTAGAGTATAGAAAGCTTCTAGTAAATAGAAGGAAAAAGCCTTTTACCCACTAAGAATGCATTCAATTGGCTAAATGTAGCTTTCTGTACTTAAATATTCCATTCTACACTGGCCCCAAACCGATCTCATCAGTTACTGAGTACCCAGGCAAGAGAGTGAGCAGAGTATGGGGCTGGGCACCTTCTCTGAAAACAGGCATCTGTAACACTGCTGTAGGTGCCCATTTCTCTTATTGATTGGAAAGGAAGCCCAGGATGATACTATAGATGTCTAAAGCTGTGGGAGAATAAATCCAGCTGATTTATTAAACCCAAGCAACTGAGCATGGCAAGGCTCAAGAGGCAGCTCTTCCCTCCCACTCTGAGCAGTGTGTGATCCCCGCTCACCAAGCTGAATTAAAGTCAGCAGTCTTGGGCTGAGAAGGGCTCCTCGCCTGTCCAGTGTGTTCATTGCTCATTCTTAGTGCCTTCATCTGCACAGTGCAAGCTGCCCCCAGCATAAATAAACAGGCTTGTCTCATCAGAAAACAAAGGGAAAGACAAACATACAGAAAGCTGAACTATCATTCTGTCACCAGGCCTTCTGTAATACTATCAATATTTTAAACAGCCACCTTGTCCCTGTTCAAAATATGAGCTGCCTTCTTTGTTCTCTCAAAATAAACACAGTATTTTTCTTTTTAATTTTCCAAAAATACCCTGCAGGTTCAGATATGTCTACTGACTGTGTACACACTGAAAGAAATAAGAGAACAGCACTATAAAAAAAAGTTTGATATCTACAGAAAAGGTTCTGGCAGTTCCAGAGACCATTGACAGGCTCTGCTCAAAAGATGGCTGGAGTAAAAAGATAAGTACAAAGTCTGGAGTTTCAACCGAAATTGTTCTTTAAATCCACATTGCCATGGAGATTGTTGGGCATAGAAGGGATCAGCTGAGGCTATTGTTCTGCTCTCACCTGGCTCATCATTGCCATATCCATACTTTTGGGTAGATGCTAGCTACTAACAGTTACTAACAGCAAAGAGTTCAGCTGCAGGATGTAGCAGATCATGCAGAGTGTGAATATCTTGCAGCTCTGTCCTCCAGCAGACAGGACAGACTGCTGATGCACCAAGGACAGGAATGGCTGAGTTGGCACACAGGAATGTGTTCTGCCAACTGCTCATTTTTGTCACAGCTCTTTCTCCCTTTTTAGGCAAAGGATCCCAAACACAGCATGATTGACTGGATGCCTGCTTGTTAATGACATGCAAGAAGAACTTCTCAGACATTTTGACCAGCCCTGGAGGCATGAACGACTTTTGAAAGGCTGCAGTGTCCTTCTCTTTCTTTCTCAGCAAATTCCTCTGGGTTCTGATCCAGACCAACGAGGTCAATGCACAAGTCTTTAGCCAGTTCTCTCCAGTGCTTGGAGGGAACCAGACTGAACACAGGAATCAGCTTCTGCAAAAGAACCAGACAGACAAGCAGTGAAATCCTCCCTATTCCCATCCTCTTGTGCACAGTCATCAGCTGGCCACTCTTGATGTGTTGCAGTGAATAAATACTGGGTGCTTGCCTGGAGAAAGACATGGGAGCAATTGCAACACATCTAATCAACTCAGAACAAAATCCTTTGTTCTAGCTAATGTGCAAATTAAGCATCTTCCTCCTCCAAGCACATTAAAGTATTTTAAAATACTGCACTAATTTAATAAGCAGTATTCCAGGCATTTCTGGTAGCCTTGGTTCTTACTGTAATCTGCACACAATTTGGAAGCACCCATGCCCCCACTTTTCCAGTGTCCATGCCCTAAGAAGTGTGGGTCCCACAATGTCTCTTCCTTTGTAGTAGATGATTAGAAAAAAATTCCAAAACAATGTTTCCAGTGGGAGGAAAGATCACTAGACCTGGGCTGGTGATGCCTAGGAGAGGTGCAACCCTCCTCCAGGCAGAGGGAGACAGGCTTAGGAGAGCTGCCCTTAGAGGAAACAGAGCAATTACTAAGACGGGAAAATGAGACACAACCTATTTCTGCCCATCCATGTGCAGCATCCAAAGCTTACTCTCTAGTTCTTTTATATCTGTAATAACAATTCAGCTTTGTAAGTAAACAGTTTCTGGCACATCTTATGAGTTGGAAGAAGTAACAGTCATGAACCACAGCAATATATGGGGCAGGTAGACTCACCATGACTGGTCCTCATAGCAGATAAAAGACTTTTTAGGAGCAGACAAGTCTGTCTGTGACCCACATAGCAGGGAGAGAAAAGACATAAACAGTACTGCAAAGACTTGTGGGAAGTACCAAAAAATGTAAAAAATTCCATCTCTGGTGCTCTTGTTTCTGATTTCATCCATTTAGAGTTTGGGTGATTTGAATATAGAAGTGGTAGCAAGATCAGAAGTTCTTCTAAGGGTCAACCTCCCTTCTTTTGGCTTCCTCTCCCATCCCTAACATCATAGAGTTAGGACCTTATAAGAGGAAATACTGGTTTTTACAGACCCCAATGTGAACCTGTCCCAGCATCTATCCCTCACTGGGCAGTAGAACCCTGTGGTGCACCACTGCTCTCCTACCTGATCCCAGTATGCAACTGTATTTGCATCTGTATTTGGATGTAAAATATAGCAGGATTCATCCAGACATAGGACATAGGAACAAAAGGCTGCTGTCTGCCTTTGGCTCTGGTTGTTTATCAAACCAGAGATAATAACCATGAAGGTTAAAATTAGCTATGCTCACATATTTTTGTGATTCATCCATATTACAGCAGCACTAGAGGCTGTGATTATTGTATGCTATTCAGGTACAAATCTACTTTTCTATCTCTTTTTATAGCCCCTCATACAACACACCTGCCCCTCTCTTCTCTCCAGTGTGGCAAGACTGTCTCTAAAGGGCTTTTGTCCCATTTAGGCAAGAGGTCTTGGTTTGTATTGTTTAGTTGATCAGTGACATAATCAGAACTGCTGGATGGGCTTGGATCAACCCAGATCCTGGAAGCGTCACTCCCTGGTTTGGTGGGTGGAGGAGAGTGCACAGCACCGCTGCCAGCACCAGCCAGCAATACCCCTTGGCAGCTCAGAATAAGCTGCAGCAGGTATGACCTGTGGCATCACTAAATTTAGCATGGGGTAATTTTGGCACAGCCCAAAGTTACTCCTTTGGCTCTAGCCTTGCCAGCAAACCTCCCAATGACAGAAAATGCATTTGTTATCATGCCTGTAACAAGCTCAATTCTCCGAATAGTCAGGTGTAAGTGATGGAGATTGCCTTTCTCATTTGCTCAGTCTTGAGGCTTTCCCTGGAAGGCCTCCAGGAAAATTCTTTAATGATAATTTTTCTTCCACTTCATCTGCTTTTTATGAACAATGAGTGGGCCCTTCCTTTTTACGTCTCCCTGGAAGAGTACATATTTGACAGTGAAGAGAGCAGTGCATAATAAAAGAGAGCCATTATCAAAAACTTCATTTTTGTCAAAATTTTGAGGATGCAGAGTGATAAAAAGCTCTGCAAGAGTCTTCACCACTTTTAAGCAAAGGTCGCGATATTATCAGGACCAAAACAAGAAACAGATTCTCTTAATAGAACAACTTTCTGTTGAAAGTAGAAGAAATACAAGACAGACCTTCTATAATCTCAGCCTTAAACTTTGTGGATTTTATTACAAAATTGTACAAATATTATGAGAGAGGGACTCATACATTCAGGAAATTACACATGCACAAACCACAAAATCTTTGAGTTTGCTGGACCCTTTAAATTACGTTTAGCTGCAGATTAAAAAAAAGAAAAAACAGAAAAAGAANAACACACACACAAAAAAAAAATGCCAAAACACCTAGCTATTAAGTGAGATATCAAATGCAAGGGAAGGGAGAAAACTTTTAGAACAGCCTTGATAATGCTAAAAATGAACGGGGAAGCTTCTGTTTAAAAAGGTCTCCCTGCAGGGATTGACAGTTCGCATAAAGTAGTATATTAGGAATATTTAATGAAAGGTAAGGCTGGTACAGGTCTTTGCACTCATTGTGTTCACTGAACAAAATATGAGTAAAATTACATAATACACAGTCACAGTCACACAGTGTTAATGCCATCACTGTAACCTGCCCATATTTAAAAGGTTGTTTACAACTTACTCCCTTAACGACAATTATTTATAGAGTTACCAAGATTTTATTTGCTGCCTTCTCTGTCTAAGGAGCCAGTTGAATAGATGGGAGTGTAGCATCTTCTTCTTTTTCATAGAGTTTGATACAATGGAGAGAAAAATTCTTTTCCACAAAACTACTCTATAGTCACATATGAGACACAAAAAATTCATTCAGAATTATCATAATAATGGGGAAACACAGAAAGTCAGTAACATAGGGGAATGTTGGAAAAAATTAGCAAGTTTATGTTCTTCTCTAACTTGAGTACTGTTATCAGAAAAAAATATCTTAACACTGGTTTTGGCTTGATTCCATTACAAATGCTGTTTCCTGGGGATATTATGAATAGAAGTCTCATGTCAGAGAACATAATGATTTTTCAAAGCTTCTGTGTTCACAAACCTAAAAAAATAGGTGGAAAATACCCTATCACTACAGATTCACCAAATCCAAAGAAGTGACAAATGTCAGGATCCTGCATTTCTTTTTTGTAGATGGCCTTTGCCTGGTTGTAGACAAAAATGCAGTAAAATAATTGATTGCAAAGAGAAGTACTTACAAATATTGAGATGTCTCAAAAGAAGCTGACTGAGATAATTCCCCAACTTTGTTTTCTGAAAGAGCACAACTACTTTAAACAAAGTGTGGTGTTGTGGGATGTTACACCAAGGTTGGGCATGACTTCCTTCTGGTCTCTCACTACCTCGTAGGTATGCCCAAAGTAATAATTTGATGAAGCTTTGAGCAATAGTCCATTTAATCCACTAGACTGAAAGTTGCTTGAAGCAACATCATTCAGCATTACTAAACAATGCTGAGACTCTGAACAATGCTCTTAGAAAAGTTATGTTATCTATTGTATCCTAGTAATGCTAAGCAATATTTCCTGGGTTCAGGATCCCACTAGGGTGGGCCTGAGAACAACCCCACCCCCACCATCCCCTTAGTGAACCATAAATTGCCTTTCCAGGCCATTCGTAACTGCCACTCTGAAATTTTTGCTTGTGTGTTTTTTTTCCAACTTGTAATTATTTACTTATTACTCCTCTAATTTTAAGCCAAGTGCTTTGGGATTATTACTGTTTATCTACTGAGCTTTAAGTTGTGAATAATGACATTTCCATGCTCTTCTCATTAATCATAAAACCATTAAAGTGTTTACTTTTAATCAAAGGTAGAGAAGAGCAGTGCATGATCACACAGACCTAAACACTAGCATTTGAAGGAAAATGCTGAGAATTTTGAACTTTGTGGAAAAAAAGAGTTGGCATTGACAGTTGATGCTTTATAGAACTAAACCCTTTCATATTGTTACAGGTACCAGCTGGTAAAGTCTATATGTAAAAATTAGCTGCATAGATGCTTATTTGTCAAACACCATGCAGTAAATTTACTTTCACTGCACTCAGGTTTATATAGAAACTTCTGAGTGAAATGCAAAAAAATTTAATGGATACAACAGAGAAAGATCTTGTGTGTCATATTGTAGCATTCTTACCTTTAATGCATTTGAAAACAGCCACAGAGTATAAAACATACAGTGCAGTTAGAAACCAAACGCATGCTGGGCTTGCTTGGAAAAGCCATTGTTCAATGTGGGAGAACTGATAGTTTAAGTCAGCAAAAATTCCAACTTAAATAACTTAGGGTTAGTGCTTGGCAATGTCATTAGTGGGGTTTTTTTTCCTTCCTTTTCAGTGTAAGAATCCAGTTCTGCCTTCTCTAGTCGATGCAGGTAGTGTTCAAAGCATAGTGGATGAGAAGTAGCTATCTTATTGTGGCTGCTGAACTCAATATATATTGATTTGTGGGTCCTGTGACCTAAAAAAAGACAAACTATGTCAAACTTTGAAATAATGTTAAATAAGGATGGACTTTACCAAATCAGATAATAGAAAGCACATCCCAGTAGCACTTTTGTGGTAGAAATGTTAAAAGGCATTGGCATCTGGAAACTGTAACTTATTGACAGTGACATTCCTTTGGCTAGTTTGATCTCCAGCCGAGCTGGCTCACTGGTGTAGAAGTCATCAGAGCCACATCAGTCCTGCCTGGTTTGGACAGAGCTCAGTTCAGTGGTAAATGCTAAAGACACCTCAAGACCCTGTGACTGATGCTATTGACTGGTCTTTAGGAGAATTATCTGCAGCAGAGTTCACATATGGCTTTTACAAATCCGTGCATTCCTTTTCTGTGTCTCTACCAGAGAGGCAAAGGCTTCGACCACCCCTGATATCCAGATGGGCACCTACCACATCATGTTGTGCTCCCTTCTGGCATACAGAGCTAGGTTTCTGTAGGCAGAAGAGGCCAGTATCTGCATCTTCTCCTGGTCCTGCATCATGATGTAATGAAGGCATGTATCTGAACCTAGAAGATGAGAAGTTCCTCAGTTCTTTTGAACTAGTAAAGTCAAATTCAGCACCACAAGCCATCTCCACTGAGCTGGTTGAAAATTTCACTCACTCAGTGAAATTGTTGAACCATGAAGATGAAAAGAACCATGCAGGTGAGGACAGCAGAAAGAGGAATGACTCTCCTTTTCAATGGCAGTCTTTGCTTAAGCCAGCTGAGAAAGCACATTATACCTTTGCCATCCACTTTTCTCAGCAACTTTGTTCCAGGCACTGCTTTCCTGTGCTCAAGCACATGGTTTTTCCCAGATTGCCATATGCACTGTCCTACTTTATGACCAGAGCATAATGGAAATGTTCATAGCCAGTGCTCTTGTTGCAAGTTACACTGGTGGCACCAAGGACAGGATGTGGCCCTTTGCTGTGACATGGCCTGTGAGACAGTCAGCAAGCACCTGGCTCTGTTCATGTGTTCTGATTTTTGCAGGTGACATTGTGCTTCTTCACATCTTCGTTTGAATGCTAAATGATTTACTTTAATGTGACACATTCAGGTGAAAAATACCAACTAATAATGTATTTAAATAATCGTTTTAACTTCAGTAAAAGTAGATGTCCTATTAGGTGCAATGTTTGCTGGCAAGACAAAACTGACCTACTCTACCTGGTAAAGAATTTTATTTTTTGAAGCCAAACATATTTAGAGTTTCTGATGGAAACAGAGCACTGATAATTACATAAGAGTTTATTGCAGATATTTTATTACAGAATTAAAATAAAAGCCCTGTTGTACTCTATCACTACCCCCAAGCCAATACAGACTCATCCAAAAAGTCACATACAGAAGAACTGGTTTTCCCCTGGGTGAAACAGTAAGATGCTCCTCTGCTAGCAGGTGTACCCACCCTTCAAACCTATGAAAATCTACACTTTTTTGGTCTGTATAGAGAATTTCAAGTATGAATTAATTTGCTGGGAGGTGTTTCTGGCACTCTAGTCTTTTGGACCCATTTCCTTCTGCTTCAGGAGAAGGTTGCAAACCTGCTTGAATTACTGTGGACTCAGAGAAGTGTTACCCACTCACTTCTATAGCCACTGTACCCCAGTGCTCTTTCCAGGGTTAGCAGAGAGTTTACTGAGGTTTATTCATGGAAACAAATGAAGAGATTATCCCTAGATGGGGGGGAAGGCCAGCTGTCTAATAGCTGGGGTTGTGATTGGCTTGTGGAGCACTGTTGTATCAGTCTTATTTTCTTATACCCTTATCTCATCCACCTCATAAATATTTCAACAATGCTTCCAACAGTGCTATGTCTTTAGAACAAGACTATACTTCCATTACATTGCATCAGTTCCTAAGCCTACAGGACTATGGTCCCTCAGACTACAAGACCATGCTTGCCACTGCTGGTGGAATTCTGAAACAGTTTCCATTTGTGAGATCTCCCAGCCTACATCCACAGGTCAGTATAGCAGCAGTGTCAGTCTCCTGGGGGATCATATAGGTCAGTGGGTGGACCCAAAAGGCAGCATGGAGGAAGCCACCTTCTTGAGGTCAATTGTTGTATGGACACAAGCAGCACTGCACGAGCTGGCTTCAGGGCCAGAGCATGTGCCGTGGCACGATTACTTTATTGTGTGGATAAACCCCTGAGATCATGGGATTATAGCTCCAGAGCTTAATCCAGGCTGTTTAGAACAGCTCAGACAGTGGAGCATCTACTGCTCTCATTGGGAGTTTATTTCCTGCAGTGGCAGCACCGTCAGGATCAATCCCTGTCCACTATCAGTTTGCCAATCCCAGCTGTGGCAGAGAAGGGAAGAACTCCTTGAGTCTCTTCCCTTGGCCTCTCCTGGCTTTATATTCCCCACATGTGAGTGTCTCACCATCTCACCCCTCCTGTTCCTGTGCTGTTGCCAGATAGCATGTCTTCCACAGCTGGGGAGCCTTGAGCCATTTCTGGGAAGGAGCAATTCTCAAGTCTGACTTAGGAAGGACCACTCTGTCCCCTGTGCTCATTGGTTCCACCTAGAGACCTCAGTGGTAGTCTCCTTTCAGAAATGCATGGCCAGAACTTTATTGAATTCAACATCTCGAGCCATGTCTATGGCTCACTTTTCCACTCAGCTCTTTAATTATCTGGTTTTCTTATATTTTGTTTCACTGTTCCCATGCTGATACGTACAAGTCACAATTAGTACTTGTAACTTGTACATGAGAATGTCCAAGGACAGAAATTCAGGAGATCTCTGAAAGATTTGCCAAGAGCTATGAACAATCTTTTTCTTTCTTGCTTTTTGTCCTCTTTTTCTTTTCCAGTTTTTCTTTCCAAAACAGCTAGAATGGCAGGAACAATTTTATATTGATGTCGTGTTTGGTGCATGTTCAGTGAAAGTTTAGTGGTGTTCTTTAAAAAGTTTTAACCTCAAGAGGATCTGTGAAAAGTTGTGCTGAAAGAAACAACTATCAAAGACCAACTCATGAGCTGGCAGTGCAGAAGCATAAAAAGAGCTTGTAGGAGCAAAATATCTCCACTTTTGTACTGAGGCATTTAGCTTGCGACATTATGGCTTCTGACAGTAACAGACGACAGGAATTTAAAAGAAAGTGAAGCATTCACTCTCTTCCAGTCTGCTCTCACCAGTCTTACAAACTAGAACATCAAACAGGAAAAAACCCACTACAATATCAAGGAAACACTCCCTGACAGCTTCAAGGGCATGTAAATGTTAATAATGCCTGACACCAACCTTCTGACATACCAGCTGGCAGTGGCTAAGTGTAATAGTTTGGTACAAAGATAAAAAGGAGCAAGAGTTTGAGAGAGATGGATTGTTTTTTCAACTGACATTAAATGAAGCCTCATCACTTGAGAAGGGTGCCTCTCAAAATATTTTCCACAAGGAACTTCCCTTTCAGTCCTCCACAGAATGTTTCCTGTCTTTTGATAGAGCAAATGATACTTTCTATCACTCTTCCCAAAAACGCCTAATAGCAAAGTAAAGAATCCCCCAGGTTTAAAGAATTCAGTGAGCATTTTTTAATCTGAGTTCCCAAATACCCCAATATTCAAGGACTCCCAAACTTTTTGAAGAAAGTCTCAGAGTAGAACAGAATTGGACATGGAAAAAGCCGACCTCTCCACAGCACAATGTGATCCTATCATGGTGACAGTCTTTGGATTGCCTGAACAGCTTCAAATGATGTGTTAGAAACCATTTGACACACTGGCAAATCCATATGCAAATAAATATATGGTCTGAATTTTAACAGCGTGTCTGAGGCAAGAACAGGGGCAGACTGGGTAAAACAGCTCCTCCCACAGTGTTTTCTCTTCCAGAAAAGCTTAGATTGACCCTGCTTATTTCCATTCCTGGTTTAAGTGACTCAGCTGATGTCAAGATCTGTCCCCTGTGGGCACATTTCCCAAAGTTACCTCTATAACTTTAAGATGATCCTTCTGGTTGTCAGAAAAGGCTGTCCTCTCCCTTTGAGCAGTTCCACTCCCTTACTCATGCATGTAACTTGAATTAACTTCAGAAAGTCCTGTCCTTCTCATGCCCACCATGGTAGGAGACACTCCAGTGTGATCAGTGGGGATCATTTACCATTCTCAAAGGATCCAATTTGCAACTGTGTTGTCTGCTTTTACCTGGGTCATGCAGGTCAAAGACTTTAAAGATATTTATAGAAAGGTAAGAGAGGTACTTATCAACATTCTCTAAATCACCTGGCACTCACTGAAATGAAAGAAAAATAGCCATCGAGGTCTTTGCAAAGCTCATTCAATACCAACATGCAAAAATGCTATTTAATATCTAACCTGCTTATTGTCTTAGACATAGACAAAATATATGTAATTATTTTAAATGAGAAAGGCACAGCTTTGTGGAAAATGATTTCCTCTGTTTCTAAAAACAGACAGAGCCTCTTTTTTCTGAACAGCTCTGTAGGTCAGGAGGAGACAAAAGAACTGGTGTACACTTCCCTTTCCCAAATCTGTGAATTCAGGTCAAATTTGACAAAAGAAAAAAGGTGGAGAAAGAAGAGGCAAATCACATTCTCTGTATGACATACTCTGTTTTTTTGCTTTAGCTAGCTCATGACACGTCTGTCCTCATCCTGAAGACCTTCCTCCCTACACTGTTCTGACCAAGGACATGGGGGGGAAACCCACACCCACACAAGTAATGTGCCACATCAGTGATGTGCAGCGGAGTGTGGTTGCTGCCTCCCTGCTTTAAATGTTTCCTCTAGCAGAGGACTTGTTAAGTACCTTTTCTCCTTTGCTATATACTTTGTCCCAGGTACCATAGGAAAGCCACTGCAGCCCATGCCACAGAGAAAACCTATCCACTTTTCTACCCTCACACAAATAAACCTAGGGGAAAAATCCCTTCTGGAACTTCAGTGGAGACAAAACACAATAATAGAGGGTAAAAAGACTGATGTCACTCAGAGCACCAAGCACATCCTTCCCATCACCTGTCTCTAACCATGCCAATTCTCCATTGGTTATCCCTCCCAGCAGCCAAACTATAGCTTAAAAATGGGAGAAATAAATCTTTTCTGTGCCCTGAGATAGCCAGGAGTATTCCCAAAGCAAGGGATTATATGGCATAAAAATAATATTCGTGGACAGCAAATGAATAAGGTTTTTGGTTTGGTTTTCCAAGTTTGGATTAAAGCTACCTCTATGCATCTAAAAAGTAATGATTACAAATTCCTCTGAAAACAGAATGAACTGCCTCCTTCAGTGAATTAAATCTTTTGCACTACTAAAATTGTTAAGAAAAAAAGACTTGATTTTCACCAGCCTGATGAGATATACTACTTCTGGATCATGACTACAACATGGGACATCTCTCTCTTGTATGTATTTGGAGAAAGGTCCTCTGATTCAGAAAAAATGGACATTATTTTAAGTAGGAACCTTGTACAATAAAATGTAATTTTGTATCACCAGGAAATTTTCCTAGACAAATACATTTACTAGATCTTATGGTCAATGGGCTGCAAGAACATCCTTTGCTCTATGTATATGTTTAAGTGGTGATTTAAACAATGAGGAATTTAAGGACTTGCATAAATGTGCTTAAATCAGGACTTCATCTTGCGAAATTATCTGTCATGGAGTTTGACAAATCATAAACTTTTTTCTTTTCTAAAGTGAACACTATATATATTTCATGTAATAATATGTTAAAAAAAAACCCAAAGCAAACAAGCAGGCAAAAAACGTCCCAGAGAGTCAACCAGGCTTGCAATGCAGTGCTGTTCTAGGTAAATAAGCTTAGATGTAATATTATGAATATCAGTTCAGCTGAGATCAGCTTTCAGTTGTTACTGTGCTGAGCAATGGGATAATTTACAATGGGATAGGATCCTATAAGCCTGTGTAGGGCAAGGAGGGATGTAAGAGAAGAAGAATGTGTGTTGGATTCCTGTTCAGGGCTTCACTTCACCTCTTTGACTTTGCCAGATCTCCGTCTGACATCACCAAAAGCCCTGGGTATGCAAAGAGCAAAGCATGCAGTCAAATGCATTATGTATTACTTGTTGGCAGTCCTTAAAGACAACTTAGTTTCTCTTGCCAGACACTTTCTGATTATTTTTCTGCTGCTTTAAGGGTGACTGTGTTCTGCTTGTCTACACCTTGTTTCCAGACTGCACACATTTTTGCTTTTTAGGCTGATGTTTATCACTCTGTGTTTACCTTTAAAAAAAAGAATCTGCTTCCAGTATTTGTAGTTATTAATTCTTTCATCTCCTTCCCCACTTGTTTCATCTGCAGTGCACTGCTACATGGTTTATATTCATTATTGTGCTATTATTTGCCTCAAATATGTTTTGCACTGTTGCATGAATTATTTTTGACAGCTGAACAAAGGCAAGATGTTAATCCAAGGAAGCAATCTGCAGAAAGTACTATTGAACAAGAGCGGAAATGTCTGTGCAATGTAGCCTATCCAAAGAGGAACAGTAAAGCCTGGGAATCATCAGTCTGTGGATATCATCACACTGACAAAGCCAACAGCACTGGGAAGTCATGGACTAGTGTTCTGGTTCAAGCCCAGGTGGAAATTAAGCATCATGCAGTCCCTCACTGAACCCCCTTCCCCCCCCCCCAACTCTTCTATCCCCACCCTGGTAGAAGGCAGAGGAGACTCAAAAGTAAAACTTGTAGATTGAGGTAAGAACAGTTTAATAATTGGGGGGAAAAATACAATGATAGCGCTAAATAATAATAACAATTATAATAAAAAAGGAAAGAAAAGACAAACAACTGATGCACAATGCGATTGCTTATCACCCACTGACTGATGTCAGATCCCCCTTCCCGAATGCAGATTGCCCCCCTTCCACATAACTCCCTCAGTTTATATATATGTACTCAGCATGATGTTCTATGGTGTGGAATACCCCTTTGGACAGTTTGGGTCACCTGTACCAACTATACTCCCTTCCTCCGCCCCCCATTTACTTTATGTACCTTTTCACATGCAGAGCATGAAACACAAAAGAAAAAATCTTTTACTTAGGATAAACAGGATTTAGCAAAACCCAAAACATCAGTATGTTATCAACATTATTCTCATTCTGAGTCCAAAACACAGAACTGTAACAGCTACTGAGAAGAAAGTAGCACTATCTCAGCTAAAACCAAGACAGTTAGGACTTGGTTTGTTTGCTTACCAGCCCCTTGGAAACCTATCTATTATTTTTATTTTGGGCTTTGAACCATCAAGACAAAGTCAGTCAATATAATGTGGGTCATTCTGCAAGAAATGAAGAGAGGATATTTGTGTTAGTCAGCCAGCAGCCTTGTGCCAGTGAGCTCCCTCGTCTGGGCATGACATTGTAGTGACACAACCAACATGCCCCTGCTTCCCACCCTTCAGATATTTATAAATACTGATAAAATTCCCTTGGGTCTCCTCCACTCAGAGCAGTCCCAGGTGGCAGTCTCACTCCACTGGCTGACAACATTCCTCCTAGTGCAGCTCAGGTGTCTGTTGACTTTCTTCACTGCAAGGGCACATACTAACAAATCTCTACCATTTGTACTAAAACTTTCAGCAAACTTCCTTTCCAGTGACATGCTTGTATGTTTTGGATGTTGCTTATATGCCGTGCATGACTCATCCTTGATAACAGACCTACTAAGGGCTTATGTTTCATTCTCAAGTCCCTGATGTATCACTCAATAGGTTTTGGTTCTGGAACTGTAATCTTAAAACCTCACTTGCTCATGGGGCATGTAATAACATTCAAAAACCTCCATCATGCCAGAGAAGTTATCCTTTCTACTTCAATGAACACAAAACTGTACTCTCTTTTAAGGTTGCTTAACTTTCAGCAGTTAAAACTGAAGTAGACACTTACCAAAAGCACTTACATATATCATAGAAGTAATAAAAAGCTAATGTCTCTTCATTTACTTATCTTCTGAAAGATGGCCTGAGTGCAAGCTCACTCAGCACTGGGAGGTATGAGTAACTCCCAAGTACAGATATAGACAAATACATATATTATTCCTTATTCCTGATGATGATACATGAATGCAGGAGAGGCATTAGGGCTCACTATGCAAATGGGAAGTGGCCAGGACTTTAGTTTCAATTTCCACTTCCCACCCCAGTGCCATTACCCATCCCAATTTACCCTCCTTGGGCTTCACAGAGTGATTGGAATGTCTGAGTTTAGTCACAGTTGGCTGGTGAGTTTTCTTGCATCTTTAACAGTGACTCAGGAAACTCTGTACAGGACAAATACCTTTTTAACATGATGCTAGCAGAGAAACAGCTTTTTGTTCATCACCATTCTAAGGGCACTTGGCCATTCTCCATCCTTTCTTCAATGGGCTTATCCATCACATTCCCATCTTGATGAATTCCCCTTTAGCTCTCCAATCTCAGTGCTGTGCTATCCTATCTCAAGTGCTATTAGAAGGTCTATAAACAGTCACCTCCACATCACCTCTGCAGAGACACAGCAACACCAGGCTTTTTCATGGGAAAGAGCATTGTGTTTTTTCTGTACGAAAGGATCAGCTCTTTGAGAACAAGAAACAGTCTGGGTGTTCTAACTATATTCTCAACTGTGACTAGGAAATGGATTATACTAATCCGTCACCAGAACACATCATAACATCTGTGGACATATTAGGTGGTTTCATGAAAAAGGGGAAAACAAAATGAAACAAGAAGTCTTCTCATACACAGCAATCTACGGTTTGATTTTGAGACTAGAGAACCATTTCATTTCAGCAGTGCCAAAATGTTTTGCAGAGATAAGGAAATAATATATCAATTTATGTGATGACTTTGCAACACTGTAAAATATATATTGGCATGTGATAAAGCAGTCTAGGCAAAATTAATCTAATGTTAGAATAAGGCAATTTTTTCCTATTAAAACAAAATGAAGAATAAAAAGTCACTTTGCATTTTTCCTATCACATTTTGTGAAAACTGACACATTTATATATATATTTCTATTTAAATAACTGTTGGAGCCAAACTTTTTCATAAACTCTACTAATGTCTTATCCTGTGGAGCAGATAAAATAAATCCATCTTTTGACTAACTCTGCCCCACTTGTGGAAAATAAGGACTGGAGCATGAATTAAACTTATTATCTAATGGAAAAGAATCAGGGAAATATGAGGAACTGGACACCAATACGTTCTCTGGGATTCTTCTGCTGAGAAGACGGATTTCTGGGTGCTGGAAAAGCTGCATTTTCTATTTGTCCATAGATGAAGCATTTCAAGAACTGGATAATTACCTAAAATGGCCAGCTATTGAATTTTTCTGTTTCCCATTGGTGCGAAAAGTAAGCACATACTTTTTGCCAGGCAGAACAGTAATCAATAAGTAATGGAGAAGTAATTTGTCTGATGACATCAACTGGATGCCAGTCCTTCAGCACCTCTATTAATAAATGTCATGTATCCATGCCAGGAGACTAGAGATGACATTGAGCTTTGAAGTCACGGTATTGACTATGAAATATTTCTAAATTATGTCTCAATCTATATTGCTGTTTTCCACGTAAGATTCTAGATTAGATGTGCCTCTCATTTCCATTAGCTGTAGTTCAGAGTGACTCCACTGGCTAACTCCAGTCTGAAATTAGTGTTGCTGAAGGCAGGAACTTGGTTCACTACATAAACATCTGATGCAAGTTTAACACTTTGCACATTTCTAACAGGGCTCTCAGGGTGAATAAACATCTCTCTGCTGAAACCAAATAGCTCACCCTGGAGAGCTAGACATCTATGTCAATGTTTTCCAGAATAGATTGATACAGTGATAGCTTTCACTTCCCTGAAGTGGATAATCCATTTCTAAATGCAATTTAGGCGTCCAGTTTTCATCCTAGATTCTCTTGAACCCAAGCACATCTTCAGAGAGCAAAGACTTTTCAGGGCACTGGAAAGGGGTGCCAGTAGCATCAGACTATTAATAGCCTTAAAGGCAGACACCTTTCCCTACCTGGGGAACTAAGGGATCTGTGATCCTTTCCTGCCCTCCTCCTCCTCATTGCATCACTCCTCACCTGAGATCTTGGAGGCAATTTTGCCACGTGCTGCAAGAACTGTGAACCATCTGCTTTCCCTCTTTTCCTGTGGAATAGACTGAACTTCACCTCATGTTACTTGGATCTTCACTCCAGCCCTTTGTGCCCAATTTTCCTGTTTCTTCCTCTCAGTTTTATTCCACAGTCACTGTTCCAGTCTTCTTCTTCACTGACATTTCTTCTAAAGCCTCTTGCATCTCGTTAATTCTTTTGGTTGCTCCTACATATATGATTATGCTGTTTATTAGTGAAACTATCTTTGAATTCAGGGATGCAAATTGAGTCTTTCACTACCACTCAGGGATCTGCAGTTGCAGATGAGTGGGTTCATATACCATTGACTTTGGCTCTTTGGGACAGGCCTATGATGCTGAGAAAAAGTCTTGTCCAATGAAAACTATGCAATAGTGTATTCTCAGAAAGCTCTTTCAAAATGCATAGACATAGATTTTAAAGAAGCCCCTTATAGGGAACTAAAACTCTTCTCATGGGTCAAGTGGGGACAAGTTCAGGGCTGCAGATTCAGAATGCAGAGATATTGTATCAAAGTGTGTGTGACAGCACCCATTAACAGTCTGTTACACTCCAAAATCCGATGCAATCCAAAGTGAAGTGAGCAGATGTAACACAACATGCTCCCAGCACACTCCCAGAGTCTCAGAGGAGCCCTGTCTCTATTCATTTTGATTTGCAAAGCAATTAACTAATACAAATTAAGGAAAACAAGAGATAACTGTTAAATCTGGCTGTAAAAAGAACATTCTAACACAACTGCCATAGTGTCAAATTTCTACAAGTATTTGCTTTGATAGTCCTGAGTCCAACGGGAGCTGCACACATGCAGTACATGATATTTTTTTAGTATCTGTGAAAATGCCACATTCTTTTCTGAGAGACTGCCCACTTTTCCAAAATACACTTGCATGACGGTTATAGATAAGACACTGGATATTAGCAACAGATATTGTGCCTCATAGATAAAGTAACCTGTGTTAGATGGCTGAACACCTACACTAAAGTGTCCCTTCTTTCAGTTTAGTGAAGTTTTGCTGCAGTTAGTAAAAGTAGCAAGCACTGGGTATTTTTGAAAATCCGGCTAGTTTTTTCTCAAGGATATCTCTGGCACCCTCAACCCACTGGCTCAAATCCCATCAACAAAGTCCCATGAGAAATGGAAAAAGACTGGTAGTGCTGGCACTTGCTGAGTCCCTGGCCCAGCCTGAAAGTGACACTGCTGTCATTCCCTTCTGCTTATTTCCTTAAACAGGGAGAGGACTATTTTATTTTTTCCTTTCAAACACCAAATTAAACAAAAAAGGGAGTTTCAGTGGGAGTGAGATGCAGTTTTAGGCAAGTGAAACTTCCTACAGATTCATATCTAGCAGGTTTTGTTTTTTGGGTTTTGTTTTTTGTTTGTGCTGAAAAAAAATTGAAGTATTTTAGCAATATTGAAGTTTTGCTGTGAAGTTTCACAAATCAATGCTTTCTAACATGATGGAACATTTCATTTTAACAGCTTCCAAAAGGAAGCTCTTGAGTTTGTCACTTTGAAGTCACATTTTCAGTTCAAAAGCAGAGAAAAAACAAGGCTTTTACAGCCCACCCAAATGAAACTAAACATTTCAAAGCAAGTATTATGAATACAGTGTAAATAGAAGCCTACAAAATCATACTCCCTCCCAACAGAAGAAAGGGCTGGAGAAGGAGATCTGACAAGCCTGACAGTCTCTGCTGTGTGTCTGAGGTGATGCCCCAGACAACACAGCCATGTGGATGGACTGAAGGTGGTCCATCTTCTACTCTGCTTGCCCATCTCCACTTCCTGCTCTGTTAAATCTCTTCCTGTGTCTGTGATCTTATCACATGCTGCTCAACACAACCAGGTGTTCTGCAGTCTTGGGAGCTGCTGTCCTCTCCTGGACAGAAGTATAGTCAGTCTGTGGGGAAACTCCAGGTCCTCTGCCCAAATATTTCACTTTTTTCAACCCCAAGTCCACAAAGAAAATGTTGTTCCTGTTGTGGCTATAATTTGACTGTGGATCATAGTTTACTGTTTTGAGTTCTGGCCACACCGCAAGATATGGCTGGAGCAGAAGGTCACTGGTTGATAATTATTTACTGGAGTATTAGATCTGGCATGTGGGTCTTACTCCTTGCTTTGTATAGACAGATTACTTAAATAAAAAGGAAGCTGATACCAGAGTTTAGTTGATTGGGAAAAAATTACTCTTTCATTAGTTAAAAAGCCTGGAAGAATCTCTGCTTGGACACAGAAGGTTCTCAGCATGAAAGCACAGGAGCTACACTGCTCAAGTCTAATGAGAACCAATTCATATCTCAGGTGTTGTGTATAGTTTTGAAACCTGCCTAACATTTCTAGAGGATCCCAAGGATGCAAAAATAATTTCTGAAAATGCCCTTTAGCTTCTCTATTTGCTTTAAGACTAAGACAAACAATTTCAAAGTCTCGTGGAAGCTAAAAACTATGAGACTGCATATTTGTAAAGAGTCATGCCAAGACTATCTTAGCAGATCTTACAAACCGTAAGCTGCTTCTTCAGGTGACAAAAAATGTCAAGTGCTAGTTGTGTAATTTACCGTGTGCCATTGCTGCAGGAACTGGCAGGAGTCACCATGTGCTAACCCAGAGGAAATTGCTTCTTGTTATTAAGAAAACAAGTAAAAAAATAATAGTAATAAAATACCCAAACGCACAAATAAAAAAACACCCAAAACAACCCAAACCAAACTAATCGAAGAAAAAACACACACACACACAAGCCCCCCAAAAAACCCAACCAAACAAACAAAAATGCAAAAAATCCCAAACTAAACCAAAAAACAAAGCACAGCAACCCCCAAAAAAAAAAAACCACCATGAAGGTGAATTTCTTGGTTTATGTTTTAACCATAGACCTGCAAGCTAACAACCATGTTTTGTTTTCATAATGCCTTTCTCCTCAAGGACAAAGAAATACTTTCATTTCTTTGCTAGGTGTGTTCATATACAAAGAGTAAGGCTGGAAAGACACTGTGGTTTTGACAGGTGTTGATTCCACTTGGCCAAGAATATCCTGGCACACCAGCATTTTTCCAAACAGTTGTCTTCGTGCTCAGCGGAGCTAAAATAGAGACATGGAATTGATTTTTCAAGGAAAAGGTAAAATGGATTGAACAATTTGTGAAGTATTTGGAAGCAATGAGCGTGACTGTTGGTTTTATTGTCTCAAAAGGATTCAGATTATAATGTGCTGGCAGTGAAATATGAGAGCTGTAGAAACAGGGCATCATGAGGAGGAGAACACACCTACTTATGGCAAATCTCCATAAAGCCTTTTGCCCTCAATATTACTTGAGCTGATGTTTACTACATCGATTTATTACCCCACCCAGAAAGCATTTTTGGCAAGTTCTTCTTATGTTGTCATAATATTGTCCTTAAATGGAGAAAGTATCCAAAAAAATGAAGTGCTTTAAAAAGACATTTTATGATGATCTTTGATGAACAACAGAAATCTAAGTAATTCATGTGTTTAATTGCAACTACTAAGAGAAGAATCAGAAATGTTTAGCAATTAAGAGGGAATTTTCCCTCAGCTCACTTTGAAAACAAATTCTGCAGCAACAGAACCTGCGAGAGCAGAAATGATAAATGAGGATCTGAAGACATCTTTAGCTTTGTAGTTTGGGCTATCTGAAATATGAGAGACAAAGCAATATCCTCAGTGTATTAGAGGACAATTTTTCCATTAGCTGAATATAACTGCGGGGAGAGTGTGATGCTGCACTGACCACAGGAGAGGGAATAAACAAAAAGGCTCATAGTCCTGTGGCTAATCAGGTCTCAAGATATTTGGTTCTCTCTCTTACACAAGTTCTTTGCATGTGACCTTGGACAAAGTACCTGGGAATAAATTTTCCAACATTCAGATCCTCAAAGTCTTTAAATATGTAGAGATAACTACATTCTTTTCAAAAACGCATCAACAAAAATTAGAGAATATAAATTCTTAGACTTGCACAATTTCCAGAACTGTGACATTTATTCTCCTTGTTCCTACTACCACCTACAGCTCTACCTCCTGTATGTGTCATGTCTATTGGTACTATGAGCTACCCTCATCAGAGCAGGTGATTGAACAGAGACGAGCAGAATAATAACAGCAAGAATCAGAAGTATCCAAAGGAGAAATACTTTGAAGGCAAATTTGAAGATGGAAGCAATCATGTTAATGTAAGTGTTCTGTCATAAACTGCTGAAATTGCAAAACACCAGAGCAACACTGGTGACTTGGAGGGGTTCTGATAAATGTGAGCTTGCTCTCTGTGACTCGGAGAAAAGCCTATGAAGAAAATCAGACTTCTAATTCTTATTCCATATGGACAGATCCAAGGAGAAATAAAAGTGATGGATATTTTGTCAACTGCCATCGTGACACTTGGGGGTTTTCTTGGGAGGTCATGATGACATAGCAGAAGAATAAAGGATGCGAATCATAAAATCCATTCTAACTGCATTCAGATTATCAACTCCAACTTTTCTGGCCATTTCAGAACGTGCAAAAAGAATAAAAAAATGCCAAATTATCAAAATGAAAAACAAAAAGAAAAAAAAGAAACCAACAACACCCACCACAACCACCAAAACTCGTGAAAGTCTTCCAGGCTGTGTGGCTGAGCTATAGATGTTCAGCAGCATAACAGACACAGATTGATTGCACAGGTCGCCAGGAAACCTTGATCAAGGAAACAGGTCACACACAGCGCTGCCCTGAATGGTAACACTTACACAGCAAAATTGTCTGATCTTGATATTGAAGAAGACAGTGACAAAACTTCAAAGGAAGAAGGACTTCAGAGAAAGCAGCACCGGGGCCAACATTACGCAACACATCAAATGAATTTTTAATAAACTGTTTTTGGATCAATCACTCCCGCAGATTTTCAGTTGTTACCGGTGATACAACCACAACAGCAATTCAGATATTCCACAACAGTTATCATTCCTAGAGGAAGAACAAATCCAGTGTGCTTTTTAATGAACACTATACAGTCCATTATGCCATAGAGGAGTAACTGCACAGTCTTCTGGGAACTACATAAATATCAATTATTTTGTCTGTAAACACAGTCACAGAAGATACGGCATATTTGGAAGATCAGGCAACAGTATCCTAATTGTGGGGGAAATATCCTTTTATATATTTTAAAATGAAAGAAATAATGAGCCACTGTAATGTAGTTCGGGTTAAGTGGGAGATACTCCCATATATATCCATTGTAAAACTCCCACTGACTCAGTGGAAGGAAAATAAAAGGCAAATAAGTGCTCAAATTTCAAACATTTGTCATCCATGAAGCCATTATCAGGACTGTTGGGATGGAATCTCTCTGTGGAGCCCAGATGCATTCGAGAAGGACACAACTCCCAGGACCTTTGCTCACTGGTCTTGTTGCAGTGATTTGGGGGGTGTGAGCAGTAATAAGTGTAGCTGGACACTACTTCTCAGTTATCTTTATTTCTTCAATGACACCATGAGGAAAGGAGAATGGGGAAGGCTACCAGGGGAAGCAATAGGGTAAGAGAGTTCTTCCTAGGGAACGTAAGAATAAATTATATTTTCTGATGGAGACTTTCAGAATTGAGTGCTACTTTATTTTGCAATATTGACTCTTTCAAGAGAATGTTTATTTTTCACAGAAACTCTGTGAAATTCCTTTCCAGAGTTTTTGAATCAACTTTTTACAGTACTTCTGCAATTTTAAAACAGCAGGCTTGTTTCATTCTGATGGGCAAGCAAATATTGAGGCATTGACATGTCCCTCAGTACAGCAATTCTGTTCTCCATGTGGTTCTGCTTTAAAGCTTTTCTGCTCCATCTTCCTCTGCTTTTGCAATTACAAATGGAAATGTGAACTCAGTTAGAGAAAGTTTCTGCTCCTGTCATTGCCATTCAGGATAAAACCCAGCAGAAGAAACAAATATAAGAAAACATTTTTCTCTCTCAAAAGAACTTAACTTGACATTTCCTCTTTACAAACCTGTGTCAAATCCTTTGCACCTCTACCTGACAACCATTTTTGCAGCACCTCAAAAGAAGGAGAATTTGATTGAATGCTCTTAAATGTTATTTTCAAAGTCAAGCCCTCTTTATTTGTAGGAAGATACAAGACATAAACACACAGAAAAATCAGGAAAATGTGACTCCCCAGGGCAAAAACCTCTGAAATATTTCCACAATGTGGAAAAGTCTAAATCTCTCTAAGATACATTAGTTTCTAAGCTTAAGCAATCTCTACCACAAAGGTAAGTTCATGCAAGGTCTCAGTTCTGGCTGGTGTTTAGCACTGTCACTCTCATCTGTCAAAACACATAAGCAAGCTATTATTTCAAGCATGAAATTATTTCAATAATTACACTCCCCTACTGAGGCTCAGGCTAAAGTGATTCTGAGAGCAGGACCAAGTGCTGATGATTTAGAAAAGCAAAGTCTAAAGCTGTGCTGGGGCTCAATTGCTTTCCAAATTGTTGCTCTGAGATTTATTAGCTATAAGATAGATATTTTTCCATGCAGTTATTCCCCCTTGGCAATCTCCTCTTGGAAGTATGAGGAATTTGCAGTGTTCTGGGTGCTTTAGACTTTACTGAATAGATCCAGATGCCCTGTGACCCTTTCTACTTCCCTTGTCAGCTTATAATTCAAGATGCCCTTAGTTTCTCTGTCAGGGTCCAGAACAGAGGACTATAGAAAATTTATAGATTTGGAAGGGGTGTCAGCAGGCTCACCTGGCCCAACTCCCTCCACAAAGGGAGCCTCCTTCAGGTGGGATTACCTAGGGTATGTCCAGGAATGTTTTTAGTATCTCCAAGAATGGAGAGTCTGCAACCTCTCTGAGCCTCAGTTCCAATTCTTGGCCTCTTGCAGACATATTCTTCATGCTTCTGGCTCTGACCACTTTAGGGTCCCACTGCAGGACTCTCTTCAGCCTTCTAACATGTTTCTTGTACTGGCAGCTCTTACTCTGGTGGCTGTGGATCAATTCCAATCAGAAATGTATAACCTTCAGAAATATCATCCTGATTAACTCCTGTACCCAGCATGGATGGTGCCCAGGCTAACACCAAACCCAGCAGCACTGTGCAATCATTGCACCTCTACACAGTGTGTTCTGTCCACCTCCCTGCCTGCAGTGTGCTCATGTCTGGGGGGTAGCTCCCCTCTAGAGCAGAGTATTTCAAATTACTCAGCATTTACTGTGCAGTGAGAACTGTAGGTGGGACACTGGCACAGTTTGCCCAGAGAAGCTCTGGACACCACATCCCTGGAAGTGTTCAAGGCCAGGCTGGATGGGCCTTTGAGCAACCTGCTTTAGTGGAAGGTGTCCCTGGCAACAGCAGGGGGGTTGGAACTAGGTGATCTTTAAGGTCCCTTCCAACCCAAACCATTCTGTGATTCTGTGAACAGACAGAGGGGAGATTGAGATGCTGTTGTGCCATCATACCTGAGAGAATGCAGGCATGTACTTGTGACAAAGGGTGGTCACGGCCTCAGGCCCCCTTTAACAAGGTTTAGAAGGGTCATATTTTGAACAAATGGTTCCCAGGGAGCAGCTGTTAAACCCGTGCATACTGATATCCCCAATATCTTCAGGGCTAGAAGTTGCACTGGTAAAATGGTCTGCACCCCACATGGCTCCCCAACAGCTTCCTATGGGGTTCTGCTCCCCTGCACAGAACTACTGTGAGCTTCCTAACTTTGACCTTCCCTTGCCATCTACCTCCTCTGTGCTGAGAGAGCTTCGTGATCAAGGATTTTAAAACCTGACTCAACAGGACTTAAGTCATCCTCCTGACTTAGTCCTCAGTCAGAGGTCAGGGTGGGGAAGCAAATCCATCTGTCTCCTGCCAGGCTCTTTGGCTTCCCTCTGAAACACTTCCTTCATGTTGGTGTCAGAGGCAGAATACCAGACAAGGCAGGGTTTGGGTCTGTTTTCAGGAGACAAGGTTCCTATATTCCCTGAACTACGGGATTTGCCTTTTTTTCCCTAAGATAAGGGGACTTTGGGACATAGAAAATGTCTTATGAGGTTTATAAAATGCTGTGTAAACTTTAACTAGAAATTTATCCCACTAAGCAATAATGGTAAAGCACAGTGTGTGAAATCTAAGCTTCTGGAGAGGAGGGGGTTTATTTCAGAATCTGTAGTCTCCTCACAAATCCAAAAGCTCATATAATGATGTGAAATAGAAAATGTTTCTTGGCAGTGAGCCAAAATCTACAGTTTTATAAGTCCTTTTTCAGATAAAACTTCTACTTCCTGCATCTGGATGATATTTGATTGGGATGGTTATAATTATTATTTTTACAGGAGCAAAATGTATGGGAAGTGCTTTCAAAGAAGCAAGAGCAGGATAAATTCTTTAACTAGAAAGAGGATTTGGTCCATGGATAGGAGTTAATGTCCACTTTGTATGATTACAGATCATTTTTCAACCTGTGTTATGTTTGCAATATGGTTATTGTGTTGGGTTGGCATGGAAAGGTTTTGGCAGTGAGGGAACTACAGGGGTGGGTTTAGTTATTTTTTTTTCTCATCATCCTACTCTAATTTGATTGGTAATAACTTATTGCAAGTTATTTTTACAACTAATTACCATCTTCTCCCACCCCTCCCTTCTCCCTGGGCTCAACTTGACTCTCAATTTTCTCTGCCTCACAGGGAATGGAGGTTGTTCATCACACACTGTCTTTGCCACTCCTTCCTCCCCAGAGGAGGAATCCTCACACTCTTCCCCTGCTCCAGTGTGGGGTTCCTCCCACAGCAGACAGTTGTCCATGAACTTCTCCAACTTGAGTCTTCACAAGCTGCAGTTCTTCACAAATGCTCCAATATGGGTCCTCCATGGGGTCACAAGTCCTGCCAGCAAATCTTCTCCAGTGGGGGCTCCTCTCTCCACAGAGGTCCTGTCTGAATTCTGCTCCAGCAGAGGCTTCCCAAGGGGCCACATCCTCCTTTAGGCATCCATCTGCTCCAGTGTGGGGCTCTCTACAGGCTGCAGATGGGTATCAGCTACAGCATGAAACTTCATAGATCACAGGGGCACATTCTACCTCACCATGGTCTGCACCACAGGCTGGAGAACATCCTCCCCTCCTTTTGCACTGACCTTGGGCTCCGCAGACTTGTTTCTCCTGCATATTCCCGCTCCTCCCTCCATCTGCAATCGCACAGGGTTTTTTCCCACTTCTTAAATAAATTACCACAGAGGTGCTACCACTGTCACTGTGATTTGCTCTGCCTTGGCCAGAAACGGGTCTGTCTTGGAGCCAGCTGGCATTGGGGAAGCTTCTGGCAGCTTCTTATAGAAGCCATGCAAACCCAACACATTACTCCAATCCTCATTTCAGTTTATCTTTTTTTTTTTAATTACTATTTTTGATCTCTGGTGCTTTAAAATAGGAAAAATACTTTAGGACGTGATTGATAATGTATAGGATGGAAGATAAACAGTTTAAAAATGAGACCTCTAAACCAAAACCCAACAAAAATAACAGAGTTGTGCTCACTGGTAAACACTAGCATTTTGAGAGAGCTCAAGAACACGAGAGGTGTTTAAGACCATCCCTCAAAAACAACACCACTTTTGTTCAAGCATTGATTTTGGCCTTGCATTAAAATATAAGTCCTAAACTACTGCTGGAATTGCACTGTTAGGATAGTTTTGGGGTCAGTGTCCTGTGCTGTCCTTTCTCATACACTTGCTGCCCTACTCTACAGACCTAGGGGGGAAGCACTGACAGCACCCCCCATGCCCTGAGGCTCTCTGCATCCCCCCTCATTTTGGGGCCCAGCCCAGCTTCTCTGGGTTTTGTGGCTCTGACCCTCCTCATTCCCCACCCTCCTCCACCCAGGAGAAGAGGGGAAGCAACATCCCATAGCAGTGGACAGCCACACTGTACAAGAAATCTTTGCATCTTGGGAAACCCATGCCAAGGACCATTATCAGGCAAACCCATGCCAAGGACCATTATCAGTCATGGCATTACAGGTAGTAACATTATTACCACGGGTTATAGCTGTGGCCAGAACAAAACTGATGAGAAATGTGCCAAGCCACATTATATGTGCTGTAAAGGTGCTCCAGCATTGCTCACACAAGCACTGCAGGAGGAATAACTCCCTCCTGGGACCCCTAAATTTCCATTTCAGCCACTGGACAATAGTGGAATTTGCAGGAATGCAGCTTCCCACGTGCACAGGGAGCTATGAACAATGCTTGATGCTCCTGTCCCTTGTGGCACCTTTTAGAAATCTGTTCCTTGGGTTTTATTCAGACAGTTTTATGCTCTTTTATGGAGTCACCAGACTTTATTGCGGAAACATTCCTAAGAAAAGTTGTTTCTAATAGCTCCCTCTCTGGTAGGAAAATTGTTTTTTTCACCAGGTTTATAGCTCTTTAAATAAACACTGTCTCATACTTTTCCATCCCATGTATCTCTCTACTGTTAATTACAGTGAACTTATCTTGACCTCTTGTTCAGACAAAGTGAAAATGAGCAGGTTGCTTAACTAAGCATGACCTGCTTGTCACAGCAGTGCTAACAACTCTGCAGTCACCTTCCTGCCTTTTCATCATTCATGGGACTTTTTTATGAGGACTAGAACAAGGGGCAATGGCTTTAATCTGAAAGAGGGTAGGTTTAAATTAGATTTAGGAAGAAATCCTTTACTGTGAGGGTGATGAGGCCCTGGCACAGGTTGCCCAGGGATGTTGTGGATGCCCCATCCCTGGAACTGTTCAAGGCCAGGTTAAACAGGGGTTTGAGTGACCTGGCCTAGTGGGAGGTATCCCTGCCCATGGCAGGGATGTTGGAATTGGATGATTTTTAAGGTCCTTTCCAACCCAAATCATTCTATGATTCTATGTCTAGACTAAAAAGTACCACATCACAAGTTTCACAGCAAATGTATCTTCTGTGTTCTCCCATTGCAGAGGGAGACACAGAGGCTGTTTCAGCTCCAAATCTCAGGGCCAAATTAAAACACAAGAAGAGTTTCTTGTGAAGTTAAGCCAGCCCAATCACAGGGTGCAAATATACATACTGGTTGATATAACTGAGAGTCTTTAAGGAGTTTTGGATGAAACATCATAAAGCAACACTGAGTTGGGAAAAGATGATCTTTGTGAAATACCATACCATAGTGAGTTATCTTTTACTGAAACATGGATATAAGTCAGTTCTTATAACTATTTTTTTATCTTCTAGAGATCAGAATCTTCCTACTGACTTCTACAGCAGAGATAATTTTCTTGACTAGAGAATGTCTCTCTAACAAGATAAACTTAATCTCCTTTCATCTGGAGCTGTTCTTGGAAATGGCCAAACATTCAGAGAGTTTCAGTCAAAACTGAGGATACTAATTTGGGAATGTGTCTGATACCAAAATTTCATGGTAACCATAACAGTACTTGCAGGAGCTTAATTTTCAAGGTGTAGTCTTGAGGAGAATTTACCAAACTCTGAGAGAAGCTCGTGTTTGCCACCAGCTGGGACACAGGCTCTGAGCTTCACATTCCTCCAGAAGGTGCTCCAGCACCTGTAGACAAATAAAGGTTATTTACCTTGTCTTACACTGGATCTCTGACCTCTCCTCCTTTAGACAACCAGGCTAAGAATGAATGTGGCAGTTTTTGCAGAAGTAGAGAGAGTAAAATAATGGCCATAAGGAGCACCAACAACCCATAATCAGCCATGCTTTACCACAAGGACAGTTAGAGCAAGAAAAATAACTATTACAACTGTGTTTAATTTCCAGTTCTGTTAGTGATTCAAAGCATGAATTTTGTCTTGACCTCCTCTTGCCCTCTGTTTCAGCTCACCTTTGCTACACATTGTACCCAGCAGAGAGGGCACAGAGCTCAGTCCTTTGGCATTAGTCAAGCCCTCAGGCTTAACCAGCTGGAAGATGTGGGAATTAATACTGCATCATTTTATATGAGAATTCCCCAAACATGTCCAGAGAAGGACGGGGAGTTTCTGTGGGTGTCCATCATTTCTCACAAGTCAGGCCATTTACATTTAAGTGTTTAAAGGCAGAGTTCACAGCTTAGTTTCAGCCAGCTGGTTTTGAATTGCTTACCCAGGGGAATTTAAAGCAAGTGCTGAGCACACCTACACAGCAGCAGTGTATTATTAGCCCAGCCCTGGCCTTTTCCAACACTGTTCTTCATGCATGACACAAAAGTCAGAGAAAAGCTATCTGCTCAGGCAATCAGAGGTTATACAGTATCAGAACACAGCCAAGCTGATGTGAATGAAAAGGCAAAGTCAAAAAATGGATAAACATGTAAAGTAAATCAAATTTATGTGGTGGGATGTCTTTGCTGCCAATGGGCTCTCTGAATCACTGGGATCCAGTGGCAAAATAGCCTAAGTATTTTGACATGTCATGTCCAGAGGCTTCTTTCCTTCATGACTTCACACCCAGAAGCTGTTTGCCATTTCTATTATGTAAGGCAATTCTTGTGACCACTCCTACTTCTTTTTCCTGAGTAAAATGCACTCAGGCTCCCTCCATGCAGCTGTGGAATGTGCAGCCTGTGCTAATTTGAAGGACACCCCTCCTCCTCCTCCTCCCCTGATGATCCAGGAATACAGCAGTGAAGTGCCTTAATGGTAGCATCAAATAGCCTTATGCCATACATTTTTAATTTCTGAAATGGCCCTTGTTAGAGTTTCAGGGTTCAGAGAAATAGTGTGAAACTTTGCTAAAATGGATAAAAACATCTTACCTAAAAATATACTATCGTCTGATTCATGCTGCATCACCCCATTCAATTACTGACACTTTCTGGCAACTCATATGGCTTTATTATTACAGTGTCCAAAGACCTGATAATCATTAACAATTTTTTGACCATGTAGCACCCTAGAGATGTGGTAGTGCAAATTATAAAGACTAAAGTCATTGCTGATTGAAGAAAATGTGCATGGACAGTGCAAGCTCTTAACACAGGCTCTGAGGTCATGCACAGTATCAAGAGGATTATGAACTGACACCACACCAGAGGTCATAACTCAGCGCTCATTGTCAGAGGTGTTTATCCAACTTCAATATCCCAATCTGGGGCATGAGGGGGTTGGTTCACTTGTCAGAGGACTTGATCCCAGGAAGTCTCCTTGCACCACCTAGAGACAAACTTTGTTTCTTTGGCCTCCCGTAGAGTCTGGAGAGTAATTGGGCTTGATCTCATCAGTCAAATAGGAAATGTAATTAAAGTCTCCTTTTGAGTGCCTACCACTCCAGAAGTTCCCCTACAGAAACTTAGAAAGTCTAGTTGCAAAGCTCCCCCTTCCCTCTTTCCTTTTCTGTTAGTAAACATCCAGCCACTATTTACAATCTTGCTATTCCGCCCAGAAGCAGGACATTGTGTTACTTTTCTGAGTAAAAATCCGCTTTTGAAGTGGACAGTGCTTTATTTCCCAAAGGAAGAAACTGAACAGACAACCAGACTGTTCCAGGACTGATCTTTAACACAAAGGTTTGATAATAATTTGTTGCTATTTTTGTTGCCTGGGGCTGTGGTGGTATCATGGTCCTTTATCTCTTGCTGATCCCTCCTAGATGCAGAAAACAACAATTTTGTGCTGACTCAGAAGAGAGTCACAGGTTTACACTTGCAGCTTTCAAAAAAAAAAAAAAATTAGCATGCTACTTCAGGTCATAATAACACCCTTATCTCTAATAATGTCAAAAATACTAGGAGGATTCTTATTTCATGTATTTTCAAAGCTTCTATATTGGCTACATAAAGCTGAAGCTAATCTCATTTGCTTGAAGTGCATTCATTTGCAATGCAGAGACAGATCAGAGCTGTATCACATGCTCTTGCGGTTCCATTAGGATTTTTGGTGATCAATAACTACTGAGCTCTTAGGGCTGTCATACAGAGAGAAAAAAAAAACTTAAAGATCTTAATTATGCAAAAGCAAAATTATTATTTTAATAAGCCAAAAGTATTTAATATTAATCTAGTTGCAACAACTTCTGCCTGAGGATTGGGGATGGCCTACATTAATCACTGAGTATATAAAAGCAGGTGATGGCTGATAAAAAGCTAAGTAGGCAGCATCTGGCAATGGGATCTGCTTGGCAGTTTGTCTCCTCATAGGCACCAAAGTGTGGGATGTTTTGTCTTCGTTTCCACTGAGCTCAATGTTCAGAAACTCTAAATGGGGCAATATTTTCAAAAGATGTCTATTGGAAGCAGACAAGGAGAAGCTTCTGAGCATCTGGAGCCTTTGAGTAAGTCAGGAGGGTTCAATGCCTTCCACGCTCTGAATTCATATCTCCAAAGGAATAAGTTTCGATACATTCTCAGTCTCACCACATTTCAGCATATCTGCCTTGCATTTTCCCTGTTCCTTTTGTTGTGTAACTAGGAAGATACATAGAGAATAAGAGAGAAAAGTTGGATTTTCCATGTGTTCTTTGTATCAAGACTTTGTGATCTAAGTCCTTTAACCACATTTGAAGATGTTGCTATTTAATTTGATGCCTGCATTCAATCAGAGCAGATATTATGCCCTTAATGCAAACACTTCAGCCTCAAGATACTGAGAAAAGAGCAACACAAAGCATAGGCAGAGCAGTTAAATCTGCCATCCAACTTGTGACTTTTCAGTACATAAAGTCTTTCACATTTAAGGCTTATATTATGCTGGGAAGTAAATTATTAGGCTAGTAATGGTGACAGACAGAGAAAGGCAGCAAAAGCCTAATGGTAGAAAAGGAGTTTTGAGAAAATAAAGTGCATGTAACATGAAGGGAAGAAAGAGGAACGAACTTCTCCATTTGGTGCCTGCTTCCCTTACCCTGCGGCAGAAACAAGCACTGCACAAAGCGGCACTAAAAGCCTTCTCTTCTCTATTAGAAATCACAGTGAACACATTTAGTAAGCAGAGACCTGATTAACTGCCTGCCATTCCCAGAACAAACCCGATTTACTGCAACCATTTCCCCCGAGACACCTCCTCCTAACAAGGTTTGGGCTGCATGAACTATCTCAGTACTGCTGCTTTCTCCTTTTCCCCACTGATGGGCCATTCCCCACACAGAAAGGATGGACATGAGGTGGATGCACAGTCCTTCCTCCACTCTGGGTGTAAAGCATCTGCTCTGGTATCCCCTTGACACTGGTGAGGAATTGGCATTTAAGCCCCCGGCAGTATTACGTGTCTAATCGAGTCACAATCTTCCCAGACATTTTCACACTTCTCTTATCAACTTTCTGAAATTATGTCCACTGCAAACAGAGACTGCCAGCATTTTTTAAGAACTTTGGCAATCAGCCCCAAATTTTTCACTACACTGTTTTCCAAGAAGCCATGCAGATGAGGTACCTGTGAAGCTTTTACAGCTGGACGTTCAAATAGCAATCACCAAATAACTTTGACATGGTAACCATAAAGCCAGCCAGAGAACAGACCCATAAACACTTCAAGGCAAAGAGTAACAATTCCCTTTCTGAAATTTCAGAGCCAGGCAGCAAGAACAAAATGAGGCTTCCTTTTGTCATTAGGGAAAAATATCTATTTATTTTGTAAAATGGAGATGTGCATAATTTTATAATGTGGAGTACTGTTGTTGATAGAGAGAGGGGATGCTGATTTTCAGGAACCAGTTTTAAAAGCACTGATATAGATATATGAATCATTTTCAGAGTCTAAAAAATCAAAACCCGTTACTTTACAGTAACTGACCCGTGTTCATACTTTTAGTCCCCCAGTGAATGTAAGTTTAAAAGTCCCTTTTTTATCATGTTTTAGCCCCAAGGCCCTCACATTTACTGTCAGGTCCCCTGAGAGTTGTGCATGTACCTGGGAAACAATCACGGAGCAGCTGACACAGAGTGACTCGATAGTCCCCAGAAGCGCATTCGTATGTCCAAACCTTTCCATTGCTAAACCTTCCGAAGGACAGGAACATCAGAGCTATCACACTGCAATTAATGTACCAGTGGGCCAGACTAAACTATTTTTCCCTGAAATAACTTCAAGCATTTTTTCAAAGTGGTGTTCTAAGTGCATGCAGTTTCATCATCACCATTTTCACAACGACTAAGTTTCTGTTGGGAGGTATTTTTCATTCCTATTTGATATCAGGATTGAAAAGGCTGCAAGACTACAGAACACTGACTGTTTGGGTGAATGACTAGTTTCAGGTTTCCATAGTTACACGGTAACAACTGAAAAAATAAGTTAAGGCATTCAACTTCAATTGACTTCAACAGACACTGAGCCAATACTTCTTCATAAAAGTGTGAGCCTAGTTCAGTTTCCTCACACTGCAGCTAAGACAGGGTTTATTTAGAAGCATGGTCTACAGGACAGATCTGTGAGTTAAAGAAGGTATACATTCAGATCTGCAACTTTAACTTGTGCTGTCAGCTACAATGATAGTGCACACAGCAGCACTATCAGAGATCTGCTTCTTTAGCCTTCTGTACACACAATGAGGGTACATATGCAAGAAGCTGCAGAGGTCTGATTCACTTTCCATCCCTGCCTTTTTGGCCCTCCCAAGTTAGGACACAAGAAGTAGTAACTCAGCTCATTTCAACTCAAAGTTCCTGCATTTTCTTAGATGGTTAGAGGAGTGTAAGTAAGCCACATAAGAAGCATGATACTACATAAGAAGTACAGACATGAGAAGTATATCTGATTATGAGATGCACATTTAATTATAATTTACAGTACTGCTTGTTCAGAAGCATTTTTGTGAACAGCAGCTAACATTTCAATTTTTGTAACTGTTATAAACCAATAGGCCTGAGCCTTGATCAGCATACAGCCACTTATTCCTTCATTGCATGCTTTCTAAATAATCTGCCAACCTTTCTATCAATACATAAGGAGGGAATTTTCCATCACTCAGAGAAGAGGTACAGTCTGTTGTGTTTGTAACTAATACCTTTATCTGAATAGTGCTTGAATTTACATCTATCCTCTTCCAGTTTAAAGCCATTCCACCTTGTCCCATCACTCCATATCCTTGTCAAAAGTCCCTCTTCTAGCTCCCTTTTAGCTTCTTTGGGTACTGGAAGGTGTTACATGGTCTCCCTTGAGCCTTCTCTTCTCCAGGCTGAACAACCCCAACTCTCTCAGTCTGTCTTAATAGCAGAGGTGCTCCAGACCTCTGAGCATCTTCATGACCCTCCTCTGCACTCATTCCAACAGCTCCATGTACTCCTTATGTATATTGCTGCTATGTTTCTCATGAGACTCAGGAATCTACTGATTTGCTTTGGTTTAAAGAATGAGATGCCAAAGACATCTTCTGCAAAGGTACAGGGGTGGTACAAAGAGAGACCTCTATATGCAGTAATTGGAAAGACAAATGCAGTGACCAAGTTGTGTATTGGCAGGTCATCTGAAGCTGTTAACTTATAAGCAGCTAAACAGTGAAATCATTCACATTTTGTCATGGCCACTAAAAACTATGTCTGGCTTTGGGACTTTTCAGGGACTGTGCACTAAGCAAGCTGGAACTGTTAAAAAACTGTGATCAACCTGAATTCATTTGAGTGCCTCTATGACTGGAAAACCTAATGAACAGGAGAACAAAACCAAAACTCTAAAGCAGAGTCTGAAGTACTAAAATGTATTGAAGCCCATTAGAAACATAAATGAAATGTGATTATTATATTCTGAAGGCAGTGCATAGATGTAAAAGAAATGAAAGGACAGTGAAGGATAGAAAAAAATCTCAAAGGAATAGAAAATACAAGTGAAAGATCCCAACTGTCCCACAATTCATACCCTGCAGAAGTTCACTTTGCCTTGAGGTGACAGGTAAAAGAAGAGCTATGAAGGCTTATTGCACTTAGAGAGTGAGCTGTTGACTATTTCTCACAATATGACAAATAGGCCACAAGAATAAGCAGTCTGCCAAACACCACACCACACTTCAATTGTGTAACTCATTGCTGTGATATATCATACAAGCTAGAAGAATAAATGGATTAAAAAACAAATTAGTCATAAGCTGTATTAATGGGTGGCAGGTCTACTGACGGCTATTAAACACAAAGGTTAAAATATGTTGAAGATTAGATGATTCAATCCTGTTCAATTCCAGAGCCTCTTGTTATTTCCTGAAATTTGCTAGGCAGGTGAGCCTTCAGTTTGCTCTCAGACAATGGCATTTCCAAGAGTCACAGCTCACAGCAGCTTCTTTGTGACGGATTGCAGTCACACATCTGTTCCCATTCCTTCAGACATGCCCTCTGTCTGTGATGCCTTTGATCTAGAGATCCTTCTTTTCTCTGATATTTTTGGTTCCCAGTGACTCTGAAGGGGGTTGCTACCTTCTTAATTTTGGGACAATCTTGGAGCTTCACATAGGGCGCCTACCTGTCCAGGGATGCTTTTGAAGAAGCAGGTTGTGAACACAGTTTTCCTTTGCTAGCCACTTTATTCCAGAGTTGCTGTTTTTACTTTTGGTCCACCCCATTTCATATAACATTGATTTGATCCCAAACATTACACATTAAAACAGGGGTGCTATGCAGCTCCTGAGAGCCCCTTCTGCCTGCAGTCACTTCCACTGCCCCAGTCCTGCCTCTACACAGACTTGTTACTGACAGTTTCAGTGCATAAAACTGTTCTTAGTTTTGGATCCCTATTTTCAGGGAAAATAACAAGACACTGGAAAACATAGGAAGCACCATAGAAAATAATTGGCACTATGCAGGTCAGCAAAATGTTTCCTTTTAAACTTGAGGCACACATTCTAATCCCCCTGCCCCGTGCTTGGCTTTTGCTGTTACCAACCTGTTGCCTTCACTGCTGAGAGCTCCAAGGTAAAATTTAACGCATCACTTTGAAGCTCTTCACCATAATGAAGAGTTAAATCAAGGCTCTGGCACACATTTCACAGTCCATTTAAGGACGGCTGATGTTTAGGCTCTCTGTCTCTCTCCTCACAGAGATATCCAAATTGAGCTCAGAGCTACCCCTGAACTACCACAACTCACAGCCCCAGGATTAATGTAAATTACCAACAGCTACAGTTTATGTTAATGCCCTGGGCTTCAGCAGTCCTGGCTTAATTGCCAGCAAACCTGAAAACATGGTTATGTAGTTTGATATCACTGTGAAAAGTGCTGGCCCCATCCCTTCCCCTGCCCTGGGGCTGTGTGATCCATGGGAGTCGCTCCGCATGGAGCCTCATTTATTTGGCTGCATCAAGGTTCTCTGACTCTCCTTTTGGGGCATGGCAGGCTGCTGGGGCAGAGAGCAGTGAAGGCTTAGTCTATCTTAAACCAGCTATTAAACTGCAGTCTTTATTTGATAGTTTTACGGGTCAATACAAAGAGAGACCAAGGCACCACTTTTTGCCTGAAGAGGCTGTTTTCCTGGGGTGTGTAATTCAGACAAGCTCCAAGACTGGAGTGTCTGGGGTTTGCACTTGTTATTGTCAAAAACCCAGAGAAGCAGTTATTTTTGTGGGTCTTTTTGTTATTGTCTGCGAGGAAACAATAATCTTCCAGATGAAAATCCAAACCAAGTTTCTCAGGAAATCCTGCAGAGACTTCTTTCTGCTCAGCTTCAAAAGTGCAATAAAAAAAAAAACTAAGAAAAATCACTGTTGCCAGCAAAACAAACAACACATATTAAGCCTCTTTATCACCATGTCTAATGTTTTACTAGCTGTGAAATCACATTTTCCAGGATGAACTGTCTCAATACACTTCTGAAATATCCTGCTAGTGCTCAGTGGCCATTTGAAAGAGGAAATCTGTCGCAGTCACAGACACCAGACAGAAGTCAGCTGTGTGAGGAGAGCATAAGACACACAGCTCCATTCAGCCAGACTCAGACAGATGCACATCCTCCCGTTCACAAGTGTCTTAGCCTGTTATCTTGGATCCCTGAATCATTTCTTGACTCAAAATTCACTCAAAGTGCAATCTTGGATTTCTTGCTATTTTAGCTTTTCCACTGATCTCAGATTTTCAAGGCAAGTGTTTTCTCCACCACTGTGGGGACCAGTTGTGTTTGAAGCATATACTAAGTTCTTCATGCTTTAGAAAGACCTTTCGATGGCTACAAACAGTAACTGCCTATTAAATGTGTTTATAGTGTTGGTACTTTGCCTTTTGTGTGCCTGCACTGGATCATGGAGGAGGGATACAAAGTCAGTTTTATTGTTCCTATTAGATATTATTAATATGGCAGTCAGGAGAACACATCTACAGCAATGCTACGCTGAGACACTGTAAAGACAAGCAGTTATTCAGTGTTCTTGTCACAAGGAGCTCACATCTTGCATCAAAACTTCAGCTCAGTATTTATTCCCTGGGTTTTTTTCTTTTTTTCCTGAAGCACATAGGTAATTTCTTCATATATCTGCACAAATCCAAAGGGATTCATTCTCCAGCTTCTTTCTGTGCTGGGAATGCTGCTTTGAGGCAACTGGATATATTGAAACTATTGAAATGAATGCATTGTTTCTACAGAAATTGAAAAATTATGCAAAATTTCAGAAATGTTACAGTAGTGCTTATATAATAAAAAGAAAAAAGCATGAAGACTGGACCAACTCTAATCTCACAAGGGTACACCACAAAATTTGAAACAACTCTTCTCACTGTTTAAGTGACTCAAGTTGCAGAGTTTTCTTCCAAATTTTGGCTCTGTGACTATTTCAGGAGTGCAGCAGGTTTAGAGTAGCCAACAGCAGCCCAAGTAAAATTTCCCACATTTGATTCCCTAGTTTCTGGATTAAAAAAGCAGAGGTAGAACCTCCAGCATCATCTTTCTCAGGGGAAAAAAAAAAAATAAAAAAAATCAGTATTTCAGGGGACAGATGTTGTTGCTGAGTTTCCCAATTTCAGTATAACAGCACATGATGACAGATGCAGATGTTGGACCCCAACATGGGTATATCTGTTAAATCCTGACTGCTAAACCAGCAGAGCCCCTGTTAACACTGTATTGCTACAGGAGTTAGAGTTGTGCCTTGAGTTCCTGTCAAGAGATCATCTCATCGAGTCTACAGAGTGACTTTCAAAACAAGGGGCTGAAACATTTTACTAATAACCAACAGACTGTAAACCAGGAAGAAAATATTTCTAGATGTTTTATAAGCAAGGGAATGGGCAATCTAGAGACTATATGAATGTTTAGCACTGGACATCTTCAAGAACAATTTGACAGGAATATCATAGCTGAAGGTGGTCCTGCCTTGAGCAGCGACTGTACTGTCTGACCTTTAGAGGTCTCTTCCAATACTACAGTGCTATGAATTAGAGAAATCAAATGACTTCTCTCACTGATACCTCCTGGGAGCTTAGGACAGACCTTATCACTCAATTTCCTTGCAGGAAATTGTAACTCCTAAGTCTTCCTTTCACTCTGTGGACACACTTAAAACTGCAGCACGCAATTCACACAGTGCCTTAAACACCACTAATGCTGAGAAACCTTAGTCACCACCCTAATGCCATTCTAATAATAATTCACCTCTTCTTTTTTTCTGCTCAGTAATATCATGTTTTGTAATCATGTCACAACTGTTCTACTCTAATTCATCATCAGAGAATGAGGAGTTTAGCTGTAAGAAGCATTTAGTTGTAAAGTTACCGAAAAAAGTAATCAAACAGAACCAAGGATCAATTACAGGGGAGTGACAGATATCTGCTTCTCCTCACATGGTCTTTCTAACACTCTGCTCTGGCCTTGGCAAACGTAATTCTGCCCAGTCACAGTCCCCACATAATCTTGACAATATATTTCCCATTCCAATTCTTTCTCTTGACTCCAGGTATTTTTCAAGCACTTTTCTCCTCATCAGATACAAGCCTCTTCACCATCTTTCCATCTTCTTCAGTGTCTATCCTCTGCTTAGCCACTGACTACCTTTCACCAGAGAGATGCCATTTCTCCCTCCAGCTGGCCCATTATCTTCCACTGCCCACACAGAATATTTTTCTGTATTTCCAGACAAGGACCTTCATTTCTATTCTGAAGGCAGAAGCCAGAAGCTGCTGAGAGCTTTTCTCCATCTCCACATGTAAACAAAGATAATTTTTCTTCCAGAAACTGCAGGGAACATGAGGCCCTTTGGATGCTCTGAATTTCTGAGACATTAATCCAGTAGGAATGTTTGAACGTGGCTCAGACAATGAAAGCAGCAGCACAAACCCAATCTTGTGCAGCATCTTCTTGGCATTGTGACTTCCATGAAGGCAGTGATGACCAAAATAACCTTTTAAATATAAACTCAGGAGTGCTTGAATCAGTGTCTTTAAATAGAAAGTGCCACTTCCAATAAAGCAGTGAATCAGAAACCTCAGCAGATAGTAAAACTATCTCAAACATTACAACAGCTTATAGAGAGGAATCAATTAGTGGATGTGGGTTGGAAGGACATGAATCTTTAGGGGAAGAGCTGACTTTTTTTTGCATTTACCCATGGAAAGGTAGTGAGCCATACAAAGGATCAAATTCTGCTCTTTTTAAAGCATGCCAATCCATTGCAACTCTCAGGATCTATTTACAGAAGTGGAAGAGAATCAGAGTTAGATAATGCATCCATTTTGGGATGAAACAAAACAGGAGTGACTGAAAAGTGCCAGAACCAGTGCACTTTTACTGCTCTATTTCCTTCTGATGAGCTAACAGGAGACAACCTTCATGTATGTGGAAGAAGCAGTAGTAAGTCAGCTTCATCCACTCCCTTTTTCCCACCAGCCTTGCCCAGCAACTGACTTAGCTGGTAACTAAACTGCCATATTTATTTCAGATTTAGGGACACTTTCAAAAATTATTACTTTCACAAAACATGTTAAAATGCATCACATCCAGAAAGCCCAAGTCTCCAACTCTTTCCAAAAGCATGATGATCCAGTTGCCTTGAGCAAGACTTGCTGTAGATAGACTGGAAAGGGCTGCAGGGCTGGGAACTGCCTCCACAAAGATATAAGCAGCTTGTATTTTTTCTTTGTCCCTCTTTAGTCCCCTGCTATTAACACTCTAGTTTTTTAACATGTCAGTCCCACAGAGGGCCACAATCAGCAACTAAAAACAAACTACCTGCAATTTAAAAAAAGGTGCAAAATGAAGGACTAAACCATTTAATCCCAAGACAAAACCTCATCTTTATTTTTAGTTCAATTTCTAAAGTGATCTTGAATGTGTTATTTTTACCCCAGCTGTCTAAATTTTGTTTAGCATTGTATTGATTGGGCAGTATTTGATGAAAGGCACTTGTGGGCTGTGGGTTTCTCTTACATCTTTGTCATTGGTTCATCTTTCACTAGAAAGTTTGGATCATTCTCCTCATCTTTTATTCCCAGAAAGCCATAAAAAGCTGCATATTCACCACTTCTCTTCCTCCACAGAAAAAGAAAGTGTTATCACTCTGATGTAGATGAACCATTTGCAATACATTTTTTAACAGAAAAATAAGGCAAAAATACATTTACCTGTATAGGCAGGAGTACCTCTATATATTTGTTGAACTCTATATATTTGTCCTTTGTCTCAGCAATTTCCTGTTGTTTAATTCTATTTTGAATTCACTTTGACAGGATCTTTGCTCAACACTGTATATATTAATTTTCTATATGTTTGCAGTTATTCATTCTGCAAAATCCAAGTTGCCCTTAGGAAAGATTACATATCCAAAATGCAGAAAGGTGAGTCTCAGTGGAAATGATTTTTCACCAGGAGCAATGCATCATAGAGTCTGACTTCTAAATGTATACTTCAGTAAAAAGCATCCCAGTTTTCCTTTGTTACTGAGTAGGCATTCCAGAGCCAGATACAGAGTTTGGCAAAATAGAATACCCTGCCTCAAAAAGGTAATTTCTGAGCCTACCTGTGAGACCTGGAATTTGGAAAACACAGATAAATAAGTAAAACCTCCAGCAGCTTGGGGCTGGACCTTTCAGCAATGTCTACGGCACAAAAGACAGTGCCAGGCTGAGCAGGTGGAAGGGAAACACAGAGTCAGACACCTTTTCTACCCCGCTCACACAGACATCACTTGGGCCACACTTGCTGCCATGGGGAGGGGCACAGTTTGGGTCACAGCTGGAAGTGGGAGGAGGTGGGTCCTGGGGAGACCAGTGTGCTGCTCACAGTGGAGGTGAACAACATTTCTTCACCCCCATGGTAATTGTCATAATACCAGCCCTTCAGAAGCTGCCCAAACCGTTTGTACGTGTGCAAGCACATGGCCCGTGACCATCCTCTTGCACTGATGTGTGCCACACTATCCCTTGCCAAGAAAATCCATAAACAACATCCAGCTAATGCAGTGCTTTGCTGAGGAAAGTGCCTTTAGCTCATCCAGCTGAAGAGATGACTGTGCAAGAACTAACAAGGGTTCAGAGGTGGGGGATGGAAAACTGCCCCTCTGTCAACTTTGCTGGCATTACCCTGTGCCACTGAGTAAGTCATGGCAGACTCTTGTTTTCACTTACAGATGAAAGGTGAAAGATGAGCACTCTCTCTCAAGCTCCCAGGAGTCTGCTTGTTCCAAATGGCAAAACAAATGATCATTTACCTTTTCTGGAATGGGAAAAGAAATTAAAATACGCCAAGTTATGAAGTGAAGATGAAAATATTCATTGTGTCGAATGATTAAAGAGCCTGAAATCATGTCAAGAATAAAGTGGGAATTCAAGCAGGAAAAATTTATACTCAGAATAGTAAGCAAAGGCTGTGATTTTAATTTCAGATATGCAGCCACCTACCACTAGGCAAAGTGGGGGGAAAAAAACAGCTTTTACATATTTGGCCAGTGAATGGTACACACTTCAGAGTGAGGTGGTTTTAGTTGTCATTAAACCAAGACAGTGAGATGAGAAAACACTTAAGACAGTGGGATAAGGCATTATCCTTTGAACACAAATGAGATCAGGTCAAATCTTATAGAGAATAAGTAAAAAAGAATTAACTTACACTTTGTTGGACAAACTCACCATTTAATTTAATGTATGGGGCTCTAATTACCAACCTTTGCTCTGGAGAAGATGAGTGGAGGAGCTGACAGGCTTGTATGAGGTGTTTTCCTTTTATTTTACTGCTGCTTTTTGACCAAGTTGCAATCTGTCTGTAATGGACTTCTCTGCCCTCACACCATTCCTGTACAACACAGAAACACTCCCACTTCTGTTTTCCAGTTGGGACCTGAGGATTGAGGTCTAGTCCACTCATGGACTGGGGCACTGCAGGGTTGAATGTTACCATAAACCTGTCTACAGGGCTGAAATTCAGAGTATTACCAGCTTAAATACTAATTCAAGAAGAAAGTCTAAGTTAGGTTCCTCTGATGGTGTGGGGGTTCTTACCTGTACCTCCCTGTGTGAGGAGTCCTATGCCCAAGGTCCCCGCTCCCAGGGTTGCCAAACCCAAAGACAAGTGTTCCCAGCTGCTCTATGACACAGATCTCATTCTGGTTTGGTCACAAGAGGTCAGAAAAGAGTTCTTTTTTCTCCTGGACCCTCAGTTCACAAAACAATACACATAATTTATTCCATATTAAAAGGCAATCATAGTGGCTGTGCATAAACTAGCAGTCTGCCTTCTGCATGCACACACTAACCTTTAGCTAAGACTCTTTTTTCAGAAAGCCATCTCACTGATCCTTTACATTTTTTGCACCTCTCCTGGGAACCAGCTGTATTCAAAGCCTGAGTTTTCTGGATTCTGCTCTGGGCAGACTACTACTCTCACAAGGTACATCTCCAGCATGGGAGATTTGGCAGTAAGTGGGTTTAAATGCAGCATTGCAGCTCATTTACTGGCTTAAAAATGCGATGTTCATCTTATCCCTTTGCAGAGGAAAACAATATGAGCAGCCGGTTTAAAAAAAAGGGAGCTGAGAAAATGAAAAATATGAAGAAAGCTTCCTGAGAAAATACTCCTAATATAACTCAGAAAGCAAACACTGAGATGCTCAGTCATAGTTCTGGCATCTTGTGCTTCCCTATTTAAGATACCATCTCTCTTTACAGCTTTACCTGTTCTGTTTGTCTCTAGATAAAAATACATGTAGTCAGCTCCATCTTAAAACCCTGGTGCACGAACTACAAAGCCAAGTACTTAAAAGTGGGGCTGTGTCTGATCATTTTGTTCAATCCATCCTGTCCCTTCATGCCCTGCTGTAAACTTAAATAGAAGGCAACTTTGAGTTGCAGTACCCTAAAAACAATTTCAAATGGTGACAGCTGAGGATGGAGAGAGAAAACAGAGACACTGAGTGGCCTGAGGGGGTTTAGGTGTTTTTTCCTCTTCATCTTTGGAAGCCGGATGGTGGCAAACATATCCCCAGATTCCTTCCTCTCTATTTACAACAAATAGACTCCACCATCCTCTTTTTCCACCCCCATCTTCCCTCCAGAGGTTGATTCCAGAGAGGAATGATAATGATTTGCTTTTGCACACAGCAAAACAAGCGCTCTGATTGTTAGCCCAATTCCAGAAGAGCTAGTCAGGGATGGGGAATTTAATTTTTAATTGCAAGAAGTGTATTTATAATTAAAACCAATGCAGCTGAAGTACTGATTCCAGAGTATTAGCACATACTGTGTTCAAAAAGTGCCAGAAGTAGAAGACACATCAAGACAAACCAATGTAGTATCTAGCAACCACAGAGGATATTACAGGACATTTCCAGAAGAAACCCGGGAATTTAGTAGCATAAATCCTATTGCAACTGAGGTACATGTTCCTAAACCTCTTAAGTCAGCTTCTAAATCTCCTATTTATATCTTGATGGTCAAAGTAAAGTTTGTTTTCTGTGCCTTTTTAAATCTTTTCTGCTCAGAGCAGCACCACAAATAAATATTTAGTGTGCCAGTATGTTGTTAAATTATTCATGCTTTAAATTCATAAATGGGAAAGACAATCTTCCTGGCTTTACACGCTCTCCTGGAGAAATGTGTTATTCATTGGTAATTTTAATTTCATATGCATCTTATTTGTCAGTCAGTGCAAAGCAGGGTTGGAACATAGGAGGAAAACTGACAAAACATTTTAGAGGTATTTAATTTCACCCTACTTCTTTTCATTATTCACCCAAAAAAGAAGAAAAAGGTGTCAGTTAAACTTACATGAAAATACTTTGGATGGTTTTAATGCTCTCAGAATTGAGACACAGGATTAAACTGGATCAAAATACCACCATTTTTCTTTGCTATGGTGACATCTAAGAGCACAGTGGCAAAGGTGCACTCCTCCTGGGCTGGATGCTGTCCACCCACTGAATGATTGCGTTGTGCATATCACATAAGGTGGGAGTCAGGGAAATGGGAAATCAAGGGACAGTCACTTGTGAGGGATGTTAAATTAAATGCATGTGTCAAATATAGCAACCTGTTCGTGGTGGGCTCTGGAGGTCTGATAGAAGCTGCAGTCTGCATGCCATGGTATTAAATAGGATCAATGAGCATGAAAGTGATGATGCATCCCATGCCAGAAGGGCACTGTGACGTTATCTCTAAATTATTCCACTTCCAATTAAATTCTGTTTACAAGTAAAATGTTCTGATTTATTCACTTTTAGTCTCCTATAATCCAGCCTGAACAAGAAAAGCAAATTGGGACCGTCCTCTCAGAAGCATTAATAAAATATCCAATCTGTTAATGCTGTCAATAGGATGAGAAACCTCAACAGTCAAACTGTTATTTCTGATGAAAGGTGCTGATTAAAAGAAAGAAGAGACAGGGCCTGCATGGATTAGGAGGGGACTAAAGTCCTAGACAAAATATGAAATAAGTGTTGTGTTTCTTATTTTAATAAGGAGGAAGATGCAGGATTGCTTGTAAAGCTCAGGCAATAAAAATAATGGAACACATATAGAAGAGTACAGTCATACCCCAGGTAAAAGCCAAGTCCAAAGATCTTAGTACACCCAGGGCACTGAAAAATCCTTCAGAATGCTGGAAAAAACAACACATAAAATCCAACCGCAATAGCAAGAACTATAAAAAGCTTGCTGGATTGGGAATAGTCCCACAAGAAAAATAACATGGCTGCGGGGAAGAGAGAATTCAGCATGAAAATAATCAGTGAGCCAGGGACTTTTCAGATGTGATATTTCCAGTAATGGTACAGAAAGACAAGTATTTTCCCATAGGAATAAACAAATCCTTGTCTTTAATACTTCACTGTAGAACTTCAGATCCCTGTGCTCTAGAACAAAGGTTTGGAAGAGGTGGTTAAGATTTGCTGTGCAATTCTGCCAGACAAGTCTGATCTCTCACCCCAAAGTCATTTATCATATGTTTAACTTTCTTGTTTTAACAAATGAAAGAGAGATGATATTCTGCATAATGTAGTTGATGGATAGGGTATAAATCATAGAGGGAGGACTCTTAGAAGTACTGGCACAATGACCTAGCTGTCAGTAAATTTGGGCTGAGAATCATATGGCAAATTCTGTTAGAAGAGTAAGGATTTTAAATGACTTGCTAGTCATGGAGGAAAGGCAATCTAGATGACCTCAAAACAGTTTGCCAGATTATGAATACGATTTACAATGTTCACAAAGGTGGAAGGTGCCTGGACTTGATGACCCAGAATGAGCCACTCCTCTGTCCCTTATTCATGTCCAAAACTTCAAATTGCCTTGGTCACCCTTCAGGAGTAACACAGTCATCCAGATACCTTTGAAAGCTACATGATCAGTGGAAGGGTTCCCAGCCAAGCCCTCCTTCAGCTCTAGGTTTCATTGCCTCAGTGAGTTTGCAGGCACAAGAAGCAGATGTGGCAGTAGACTGGATGAATAAGCCCAGGTGTATATTACAGGTGCCTGTGCCCAGTTATGTTGTTGAGAGACATGGGCAGACATACTCACAGACTCCTGTATTGTCATACAATGAGAGTGGTGAGACACTGGCACAGTTTGCCCAGAGAGGCTGTGCTTGCCTGTTCCATGGAAGTGTTCAAGGCCAGGCTGGATGGGGCTTTAAGCAGCCTGGTCTATTGGAAGGTGTTCCTGGCCATGGCAGTGGGGCTGGAACTGGATGGTTTTTAAAGGTCCCTTTCAGCCCAGACAACCCAAACCACTCTATGATTCTGTAATTGTCATACCTCTGGTAACAAGAGGTTCTGGTGTACCATTATACCACCAAAACAACATGATTGCCTGTGGGTGGGTTTGTTGTGCAGGTATTAGACATGCCTTTGCAGTACAATCAGTCCTTAAGAAAATGCAAAACCTGGTCTTTCTGCTTTGCTTATGCCCTTCTAATGTATACATAATATAAGAAATTTTCTTTTTATATTGAGGATTTTCAGGTCAAATCTGTTCTTTCCCATTGACACCTCTATCTATGGCCCACAAACTGAAATTGTTTTGTAACTAGTTGTTTCAGAGCTTGGGGTAGAAATGAAACACACAGTGGCACAGTTCTTGTTTGAATTAAGGAGTTTCTGGAAATCATTTTTGTCATCCTTGCAAAATAACACTCCATACCTACCAGACAGGAGCAGGAGCTTCAAGGACATCATCCTCAAAAGTTCCTAAAATGCTGCCCACCAAGTGACTGCTCAAGCCCTTCCCAAGGTAATACCAGAAACAGAAATGGTGTAGATCTGTTTGCATCTGAGTTAATATATCCTGTGGGAATGTAAGATAGGTCAGCTGGAGCACAGCCTGAGTAGCTTTACAGCTGCCAGACCACAGCTGGCATCTTCTCACAGTGCTGCCCTGTGGTGTGTGTGGTGCCAGCATGGGTAACTGCTGGTCTTGTCTTTCACCCTATCCCACAGTTTCACTTGCCAAAACTGAGTATATTAAAGCACAAAAGTGGCAGTGAAATCACTCTTCCAGTTCTGAAAAAGTCTCTGGAATAAAGTACCTGTGTCTCAGGTTGCAAAATCTTGACCATCACTGCCATTCAGCGTTTCCTTGTATTCAAACTGTTGTTTGATCAGCATGTGCCCATGAGGTTCAGTCACAGTGATCCCACAGTTATGGTTTGTGGGGCCCCAGAATTCCTCAATACAGCTGGTCACCACATCCCTGCTGCCTTTGCAAATCTTTCATCAGGGACACAAATGGGTTGAGGTGCACCTGGAGCTGTGAGACCTTCCTGTGATCTAGAAAGTTGGGAAACTTCTCCAAAACCTTTTCAATATGTTAGAAAATGTACTATTTTGAGATGCTCAGGCTGGAGGATTTAATTCAGATTATTCTTACAATATTAGCTTCAGAACAAGCCCCTTGTTCCCAGGATCAGGACCCAGAAACTCTGTTCACAGTTAGAGACAGTGTTCTGTATTATCTCTAACAGGTTGGGGGCATCTGCAGTGCCACTTCTATCTTCATATCCTTCACATGATCATTTCAGTAATGACTTAAAAAAACATTCATGGGTAATGCAAAAAAAAGTTGTATAAAGAGATCCCAACTAGAGCACAAGAGCTCTAAAAACTGCTAATCCTGACAGAAGACTTCAAAAGATCCTGTCACTGAAAACCATAACCTTTAAGAGCTGAATAGAGGTATTACCTCACCAGGAAGGTAATTGCTACAACAGGTGTTGCCCTGGAGCACTCCAGGTATTTTCTTTTCAATATTAACCATCTTTTCCAAAGGTGAGGAAAATGGTTGGAATTTAGAATTACGGAGGGTGAACCGGGCATAACTTTGATGAAGATGGACTATAAATATGCATTCTAGCCAGCAGTCAATGCTTTTTCTATCTGTTCTCTCTGGATGGAAGTTTTAAATGCAGGTCTCAGGCAGCAAAGGAGATATGTGAAAACAAAATGAGGTTAATAGATTGCTACCCACAAATCAGGCATTGAGCCAGACTACCAGGTCAGACAGAGGAAGTAGAAAAAATGGGGGGGGGTTGTGCATGTGTCTTTTGCTTGCAATCCTGTATTGGTAATAGTGAAAAACAGAGGGATAAAGCAAGTTGTACATCACCTTTATGATACTTCATATTCTGAAACAAGGATTGGCACACAGGCCCAAAGGTACAAAAGGAAAACTAGCTTGTATTTTCCTCTGGTGTAAGGAAACCATAACCACTGGGGTATGATATCTGATGACTCATGGAGATAAAAGTAGTATCAAATTTAAAAATTAATACCCTAATGGTGTGAGCTCTTACCGTGCAGGAACTGATAATGACAGCTCTGAAGGCTTCTAGTGAGAACATATGTAACCACTCACAGAAATAGCTCATAAGTGTTGACCATCTTCCAAACCCTAGCTGTTTTTTACCAACCCTCCTCCTTTCTACATCCTCTTCCTTGGGGAATTTGAAGGAGCCCACTCCATGAAGCCAGTGTCTAGAGCCAACACGAAAGCAGACTGGAAGCAGAGAATCTGCAGCTTTCAAAGAGAACAAAAAGTTCCACCCGACTCTGGAAGTGCAAAACAGAGCAGATAAAAATAATGGTGAAGTTAAATATGGAAATACAGGAGATTCTGCTGACTTAAAAGGGAATATTTAAGAATATTTTTGGCACAGTAGGTGGATGCAGAGTTTTAGAAAGAGGACTTGAGGGAAACTGGGAAGAATATGAAGTTTGATGGTTACCCCACTTTCTCAAAGCCATAGTCCAAATTCCAGCAATCAGGAAAGCCCTGCAAACATGACCTGGCCTGGGCATGGGCATGGCCCCAGCAGACCTGCCTGCTCTGAGCTTGCCTGACTGGCTTAAGCACTGCAAAGAACACCCTGAACCCAGCTCAGCCTTGCTTCTGGCTGGGACAGCAATGGCTGCATGTGGCTTTACCAATAGTAAAATACATTCTCTGTTGCCATTTGAAGGCTACTCTGTCTGCTTCTAGAGATAAGTCAGGTTTTGGCTGCTTACATACCTCCAAGGCAACTTACTGTAGTCAGAGCATGCCTGGGGAACCCAGCGTCCAGCAGATACGGCTCTGCCTCATGTTTTTAGTAGTCTAAGATACAAAAGGATGTCTCGGGGCCAATACCACCACAGACACGCTGCCAGAAACTCACATCTCCCATGCTGACTCTCAGGTGGTCAATTTGAGTCTGTATTTCAGAAAACTGTATAAAAATGATGTTTTCCTACTGTCCTTTCTAAAGCCTGAACAATCCGAAGATCTTTGGTTCCTCAGATGTGCAGCTTACAGAAACACAACTCATGAAATACTGCCACAAACCCAGTGAAAAACTGTGTTTTCCAGGTGGGAACCAGGCAAAATATTAAAACCAGCAACAATGTCAATTGGCATTGGCCTCTTCTTTGAGAATTTCCACACATTCTGGACATATCTGTTAGTTATACAAAATGCTTTTAAGCGTTAAAATGCGTGGTTAAAATTTGCTGGTTTAGATGGATTAGCTGAGTGAAGCAAACATTCAGTGAAGGTCTTGTAATGTAGTGCATGAGGACAGATTCCTGAAAAAAAACCCTGATTATCCCAATTCCCAGACTTTTGCCACAGCCAATAGATAATTTCTGTGGTTTGCTAGAAGATGGTATACAGATCTGAGAGTGGACAACTGAGTATGTACCAGGCCAGTGTACACAAAGAGGAGGAAAACAGCATCAGAACCAAAGAGTTCAAATATTTTCCAGTCATTCCATTGCTTTCTGCTAATCTACACTGTCCAACAGGGCTTTCCTTAATAACCTCTCAGAGACAGTACTGCTTTCATTCCTTACAATAAAATCACAGAGCAGTGTTCAGCACAAGTCACCTACAGTTGTAAAATACTGGGTTTGTGTTAACTAGCGCCTTTGTTGAGAACTTATTACATATCACAAAGCCAACTGTCAATCTTAAGTTAAAACTTCATAATCCATCAATAAGCAGTCTGGTCACATCCCAAGTAAAGTATTTCCTTATTAAATCCAAAAGCACTATGATGAAAAGTTGACCATAGAGGAGTGGAAGGTGATTTTCTTGCCTGCAGGAAGCCAAAAAATTTGGGTTCCTGAAGAAGACAACGATTCAAAAAGCTGCAAAGTCATCAGGAACAGCAGGCCTATGTTCTTCAGATAAATACAAGTGCTAGAACATTTTAGGGGAGGAGCAGAATTGCCAAAGGCTCCCTGGCTTTGCAATCTGTCAAGGGGAAGCTTTATCAATAATTTATTAAGAGAGGAACAGTTAGCAAGAGTCATGAAAGCTCCACATGCTTAGTGGGAACTGATGCACTGCAGTGAGAGCAGCTGCCTCAGTGTGCAAAGCTGCCAGTGGCTCCCAAGTGAAACTGGTCCTGCTTGGTGCCGTATACAGGTGTTCAGCTTCTGCTGAACACAGGGAAGGGCTACAACAACAACAAAGATATCAATCAGCTTAAATGGCTGCTATCCTTCCTGCAACCTACTATCCAGGTAATCACTGCCAACCAGCAGGACTGTCCTCTGTGGGAAGCGCTTTGGCATGGAATGGTCAACAGAGGTGTTAATGCCGTAGACAGGGAGACATAAGAATTTGGAGAAGTTGGAGTTGCCAAAGATGGAAGTTTAGACTAGTAATGTGGGTTTCTAAATGCACCTCCATGGGAGAGAACAGGAAATTTCACAAAGCACTGAAATGGAGTGAGTGCTGGGGGACAAGGAAGGGCAAAGGATCAGATTTCAGGAAAGAAATACAGAAATAGCAAGACAACAGCAAGGACTGCAGGTGCTCAAGGGCAGCAGCTGCTAGTTTGGATCAGGTCAGATCTATCAGTTCAGGAAGACTCTGAAATTGGATCAGGTCATACAAAGCCTGCCTCTTCTTTGAAGCATGAAATGGAAATTCTGTATTTTCATTGCCATGAAATTTGCATTTAGCTTTGTCTGCTTAGGAGGATAGATGCTCGTTACTATGCTTCAAATGTCATACCCCTTTGGAGATAAACACTGAATAACTCTGTGGGAACTGAAGCTCACAGCTTCCTTCTTTTGTAACAGAATCAAAGAAGTACCTGACCCGAGTAGGTGTTAAGACTCTCACCATGTATGTCTTTTTCAACAGGAATTTAAGACGTTCTGTGTTTCCTGGGATCTGGCCTGAAACTCAGTTTTAAACAGAGAACCAAAAGACTGCAGAAATGTTATTTCATAGTGACCCAGAGGAGTTTACATCTCAGGGAGGAAAGGAAATGCCACAGGCAGGAAGCAGCACTGTGTTTTCATCCTCCTTTTCCTAATGTGAGAGCTGTGTCCCATAATAAATTGTTATTAATTTAGGATAATGAAAAAGCCTTCAAATAAGTGTGTTTTGTGGTGGTCTAACCAATCCAAATTTTCAAGCGAAGGTGGTTAAAAAAATATCCTATGTCTGATACACAGAAATCTGCTTTAACTGGGGAAAAAAATCTGAGAGAAAAAAGAAAACCAATGGGAAAAAAAAAAAGGGGGGGGGGAGAGAGACAGAAAGGGAGAAAACAATATCTAATTAAGTTTTAGGGGTTTAGTTTTAGGGGTTTATGATTGTGTAGCACCATTTAGTACTGCAGTACTCTTTTGAACTAAGAGAAAATGATTCCTTTTTCTATCAATGATGGATTAAATCATACAAATGCAACTATGTCACAACAACAAATATTACAGGAAATTGAGTAATACAAAATATTCTTTTTCTTTTTATGATGGACAACAGTCTTATGAGTCAAAATCACAAATTGTTATTTAAGCACATTGGTTGTCTTGTGAGAAGAACAAATATCTAGTGAGATGGAGATCTCTGTGACCTTTTATTCCAACTCTAACAGTGGGTTGGGTTATTTTAAAGGTATTCTAAGCTCAGTATATAAGATAATTCTTTGTTGTCATGGCTTGCTGTCCCCTGCAGCTGGGCCAGAGAGAATGCAAGAGACCAGCACAAATTAAATATCTTCACTCAGCACAATACAGGGGGCCACTGCAGCAAGGGATTTTCAGAGTTATGGGAAGACACAGGCACAATGGGAAGGGACACAATGCAAAGCCCTGATAACTGATGAGGATATACATGTTGTCTGGGCTTTATATGCTGCTACTGCAAAGTTTTTTTGCTCAGACTTAGGAAGTGAACAAATTGGTATCTTTGTGAGTAAGATGGTGAGTACAAGTTGTGACATCATTTAAGAATTTGGGTCTCAGTTCTTATTCGGCAGCAGTTCAATCATCTTCAAACAACCTCTGTCACTAGAATGGCAGTGTAACTGCTGGTGAACTAAGGCTTTTGGGCTGGAAACCAAGTTCAAGAGGAAATCAGCTTTATCACATTGGCTGGCAAAAATTTGTGGTGTAGAAGCCTAAATGTCAATGAACACGAGATGTGGATTTCTTCAACACCGGAAGTGTCCAAAGCCAGGTTAGATGGGGCTTGGAGCAACTGATGTAGTGGAAGGGGTCCCTGTCCACAGCAGGGGGGTTGGAACAAGGTGATCTTTAAGGTCCCTTCCAACCCAGACCATTCTATGATTCTAAGACTCCTGTTTGTACAAACTTCTCAAGTCAACACTTCTAAACAAGAACAAAGTTTACAAGTGTTCAATGACATGGTAAGAAACAATTGCTCATTTCCAGCAGCTGCTGCCTTCTGTTTCTCAAGAATTGCTCCTCTCTGTAAGTGTTGTCTCCAGATAAGCACAAAGACATGTTCACATCCTTCCAAATGAAAGTTGTGCCACTACTGGCAGCCCAATTTAAGACAATCACTGGAAATACGGCTTGGCTTATTCAGTCTCTGTACCTTCAACATGATTGCCTTACAGAATTAAGTCTTCCCTACTGCTTTTTCAGCTGTGGAACCAACTTAAGGTCCAAAGTACCTGGGGTGGGGTCTTCAGAAAGACCTGGCTGCTCTTCTCTGCATGTCACAGAAGGCACAGACCTGTTTCTACAAGATGATAATCTTTTTTAAGTAAGAAAATCCTGAGACATGTCTGTAAATATACTCTGAAATACAGCATAAAACTAATATAAATAAAAATCATGAACCCGATTTTGACCATCTTTAGTAGTTTCCTGTGTAGGGAGATACCTGAAGTCCAGCTGCTGGGAAGTGTTTGGATAGATTTGAATGGTAGCCCACAGATTCCAGCTCACAGAAGGAAAATTCTGTGTCTACTTCTGTAAGTGATATTCATAGATTTACTAAAGGCTGAAATAGTTCAGATATGCCTTGCTTATAAATATCCCAATACTATGTGGGCAGTTGCTAAATCAGATTTTGAATGGTTTTTATTTTTATGTTTTTATGAACATGAATGCATCAAGAAGAGTTTTGTTAATAAATTGAGGAAGAGAGTAACCTTTAATCTGCAGATCTACCAGGGGGCTATTTGGAACAGTAAGTTATCCCTGTAGATCTCTAAATTGTATTCCCTTTCATATTACATTATTCAGATAACTGATAACTTCATTGAACTGCAGACATAAATGTTGTACTTAAATTAATGTATAGTCTAAGCCAAAGGTCACCAGAATGACTGTGTGGCCATATCCAATTGTGGCATAAAGAGGTGGAGATCTACTGAATTCTAATCATCAGAGTTGGATATCTGATTCAGGGAGTCATGCAGATTTAGTGAGTTATGGTAGCAAGTTATTTGTAAGCCTCAGCTATTGGATTAAAGACCAGAGGTCTCAGAATTGATGGAGTGTGAGGTTTTTTAGTAATCATAAAAGCAGCGCTCAACCCACAGTTTATTTTCTATACTTTGCACAGCACCTCCTCCCCACAGCAGACACATAAACCAGAGCATCTTTTACAACTGCATACCTGCCTTTATGCCTCAATGATTCATTGTCTTCTCCCAGTGATACACAGCTCTTTTGGATGTATCCTTGGAGGGTAGGATGCTGAGGGTTGTACTCCCTGCTGGATGACATACTTTCAGGGCTGGGGACAAAGGTACTCCGAAAGGTATTGCAACCCAAATCCCAGCCAGACAGTGTTCAAACACTGCCCAGGAGACCAAAAAAAGTGCTCAGCTGAGGACAGTGACTAACAATTCATGTGGAAATTAGTTCCCTACTTGTACCCATGATGTCACCTATTCCTCCTTAATGTAGGCAAGTGCAGGACAAGAAGAGATTTTCCAGATCATTGTGCTTTGACCCTGCTGTTGCAGGCAGACAAATTATGTGTCATCTTCAAAATAGTTTAGTTTTGTATCCTGGCCCCATCCAGAAACTGTTCCAGAGCTTCACTCCTCTGATGGTTAGAAATTTCTAACTAAAGAGTGTCCCCAGCTAGTCTATGTATGTTCTTTCACCTGCGTTACTCTTCCCTTCTCTGGTATTGAGTACTCATCCTGTTCATTTGCTCATCCTCACAGATTTGGTGGCAGTTGCCATACACTTGCTTATCCTTTTACTAGGCTGTGAAAGTTATAATCCTCATCTCTCTTCTCATAAAGGACACTTTCTTGCTCCTATCCACTCCACTTTCCTGCCTCTGTTGGTTTGTGATTCCTCTCGTTTAAACATAGATGGCCAGAATTTTACATTTACATTTTATATGGGAAAACATTACAATTCCTGATGCCTGACCAGTGCCTTACAAAATGATGTCATTACTTACCTACCTGTGCTGGATGTACTTGTGCCAGTGCAGCCTACTAATGTATTTGCTTCTTCATAGCCATGCTACATCTGTGGCTCACAGTCACCTTGTGAAAAAAGATATTTATCCTTCCTTACCATTTCTCCTTTGTTTGTCTATTTAGTGATCATGCAAGGATCATAGAAAAAGATTGTCAGTAACTTTCCTGAGACTGATACAGCTTCTCTAAACTACTAAAGCCTCCTTTTCAGTCATTTGCTCACTGTACAGTTTTTGCACTGGTCCTCATGTATGCTGATTTTACTTGTAGTTTAGACATGGCAGTCTCAAGTGAGTTTTGATGGTAAATCCCATGGATATTATCTCTTTATCAGAGAAAGATATCAAGCAGCACAACATGCTGTCCCTCTGATAAATCTGTGTTGGTTTTCAGTCTGCTTTCTGCTCACCTCCATGTCTTTGATTGTTCCTTACTTTCACACTGATTCAAAGTCATTTTGTACAATTACAATCAGATTATTAATGTTTGGGTTTCTCTCTCACTTCCCCTGCTGTTTTGTTTTGGTTTTTCTCAATGACAGCACTATTCTCCAACAGTTGTGGAACATGTTTATAGAATTGCTGCTGTGAATGCAATTTCACCTTTCTGGCTTTTGGTATTGCAGGACAGTAATACTCCAGTCTGTCCAAGAAAAGCACATTAATCTCATTGTGCTCACTATTTCCCACACTCAGCACTGTATTTTCCATGCTTGCATTCTCATTGGCCAGCACACCTTTACTTCCAGGTCCAGCCTCATCCACTTTTTTGAAAATTGATGCCAGGCAAACATTTAAGTTTTGATCTATATTTTTTTTATCCTTAAAGATAATTAAAACCATCTTCTTTTCTTGTCCACACTAAACTTGAGATCAAAGGGGAAGTCTCGTGGTTGTCACAACACAGACAACAGAGAAGAGACAAAGTCCAACAAATGTTAGTAAGGCAGAGCTGCATTTGAATGTAATCCTCTCTTGCTGAGAACTGTCCTGTTTTACAGATGAAGGATGATCTAACCACGTAAGATTTCATTACCTTTTCTTTGATATATCAGCACATTCAATGTTACAGCCCTCCCACCTGTCTGCAATAGTTTATTATCTGCCTTTACCTTACAGTGTTAAGCACAGCCTAAACTGAGCTCCTCACAACACATACCTGCTGTTTCAGAGGTCCATAAAGTGCTGTGCCTAAGAGGCTGTCCAAGTAAACAATAAGAATGTAATAAAGATAACTGGAGTGCAATTACAGTTGCTAACTCAGCTTTCAAAATGACATATTAAGTCAAGATCATCCAACAAATAGACAAACTATAGGCTGTGACTGGGAAAGGTTTGACTCCTCATCTACCCCTGCCCTGGCTCTGTGACCTTGGGCCAATCTTTCACCTCTCCAGGCATCCCTTTCCTCTCCTGCCTTGTTTCTTTAGACTCCTGGATCTCTGGGAACAGAAGTGGATTTGTCTTTCATTTCTGTTTTTTGCCTGATGCTTCTCACAACACAGAAAACATACCAACCCCCTCAGGTTCTGTTTCTCTTTTAATCCTCCACCCACACATGAAAGCTGAGCTATTCTCTCTCTGGCCTGAGAGCTGTCATGAGCAGATGCACACCCAGGAGTGTGAGCTTTCAGCTCAATATGCAGTGTGTTCACAGGTGGGATCAGGGCTGCAAAGGAGAAAGGTGGCGGGCTTCTTCACAAGCCCAAAGTGGAACTTTATTTGAAGAAAACCTCAGGGAAGCAAGAGCATCTCTTTCATTCTTTAAAGAGCTCTGCCCTGAGGTACAGCACTCATTTCTTACTGCATCATGCCAGAGGATTTACAATAGAGTAGGTTTTTCCCACTCTCACAAAGAATAGGTATTCATATCTTCTTACTAAATTCTTTAAGCTCCTTCAACCTGCTACCAACCTCCCTTAGCTGGTGCTGCCCTTTCCCATATTGTTTGTCTTTGTCAATGAACCTCACAACGTGCTGCACATGGGCAGGTGCATCTATGCTGATGTTTATTATCCTCTAGCAGCCATTGGTGCCCTGTAAGATATTCAAAAGCCATTCACAAAGTCATTAATACAAACACAGCTCAAATGTGCTTTTTCTGTGTGTGTGTGTGTGTGTGGAATAGTCCAAAAACTCAGCATGAGAGCACTAAGTAATCACTGCACATATTGACCATATTTTTGTTTAGTTATATACAAAATACATTGTAGCATGAGCTCAGGTGATATCTGAGGGAATTATTTTTTTCCAGATGTTTTCATAGTTCTTTGCTTGAAAAGGAAGTCAAGATGTTTTGATCTGTTCTACCTGCCCATGCCTATAACTTTAGCTCCCTAACAGCACATCTTCTCACCTGAGATATGTATTCTCTCTCTTGGCTTCTCTTGCAAAGGAAGTCACCTCACAACACTCTGCTTTCCTTAGGAGAAAGACATGAACAAGTGCGAAGAGACAGATGACTAAGGAAAATAGGACCAGCCCTCCCTGATGGGTTGGCTCAAGTCTAGCTTGGCCAAAGTCCTCAAATGCACTGTATGCTGAGAATCTCCACCCATTGCTAAATGTTGTCAAATAGTTCCAATCTGCTGTGAGCAGGTCTTTCCAACGCATGTTGGTGGCAATGTGACATTTTTACCTCTGCTAAAGTCTATTTTCAGGTACAACAGGGTGTGGGGATTGCACTTTCAAAGGCAGAAAGCTCCCCTTCTTTGTATCATTGCTTTTCAATAGATTACTGAGAACTCGCCAGTGTTAAATTTCCGGGGCTGATTTCTGACATAGACATGTAAGATTTGCTTCTTCAAGAGTCGTTAGCGAGGTTTGAACCCCTGACCTGTAGAGCTGAACACAGTTCTACACCTTTCAAACTCAAAGCTGAACTTCACCAGCTGCATTAGGCTCTTATCTTCTTAGACAACAGGGATGCATGACGGACACTTTGAAGGCACCTGCAAGTTCTCCTGAAGCCAACTATCCGAGGGCAAGGATTTGGCCTCTAAGTATTTTGTGGATTTCCTTGCTCAGACCAGTCAATTAAAACACAGTGACATTTGCTACAATACTCCCTTTCCAGCTGTCTTTTAGGGTTTTTCAACAGGCTTTGGTGCCCAGCAGGAGCTATAACGGGAGCAAGTGTCTGACATTTTAAATTCAAGCAGCCGTGACACTTGCCAGAACAACCCTTCTGAAGTCGGTCACGTAACTCTCCCCTCATCCACCTGTCCGAGCGGGTCTGACTGGAGTTCAGTGCTTCTGCTCACAGAATAAGTTTTCTTTGGTAAATTTATGATTTGTGTAGTATTTATTGATGAAGGTTGAACTGAAGATGAACCCAACATAAAATCCTTCCCATAACCATAGGCCAAAAGAGAAAGAGAAAATAATTTAAAAGAAAAAGACACCAACTTTGTGACTTCAGCCAAGTCCACTAGGAATATGATAGGGGACAAAGATATTTCGAGTTCTGCACGTATAAGAATGAACTATAGAATGACATTGAGACACTGCTGGTTTCTACCAGGTCAACAGCACCCACTGGTGAGTTCTTCAGTTCAAGTTTCCAGAAGAAACACTGAACATGGAGGGAAATATGGAAGAAAAAAGAGAATTGGAAATAGAAAAACACCACTAGGTTTTTGTGCCTGCCTGACTGGGATTTTGGACATCCACTGAACGCTCACACAACAGTAGAAATTTGCCCATTTAGTGGTGCACTCCCCAAACAGTCACTGTGGTCCTCTTCAGTGCACTTCACTGCTCAGCCACGTATCAACTTGCTTGTACCTTCTCTCAGAGCTGATCTGGCTCAAAAGGATGCTTTGCTGCCAAGAAGATTTGCTGTCTGGATAGAGACTCAAACCTACAAGCTGTGAAGCCAAGGGATGGTCTGGGAAGGGAGAGAGACTCTACTTCCCTTTCTTTCTGATGCTGACAGGACAGTTGTCGTCCCATTTGTATAGATAAGTGTTTCACATGTGCAGGACTGGTGCTGATACAGGCTGAGCTCACTGAGTCCAGCTCTGGAAGAGTTGAAGGGTCTGTCCTCTGCCTTCTTGTGCTGTCACTCTCTTGAGACACTGAGCGCTCAAGACTCATCCCAAGTTAACAATGTGCTGATGCTCATGCCTCAATCTCTCTTTGCTGTGTCTCAAGAATCAAAGCAGTACTTTTATCCTCTCTACCACAGCAGGGTCATCACTTCTGGCACAGAGAAGAAAAGTTAGGTCCTGAGTTGAACACATAAAGCAGCAGAGCTAATTGACTGGAAAATGTTTAGCAAGATAGTCCTTGTTAAGAAATGATGAATCAACAAGAGCCTTTGCTCTCTTTTTCCTCAAGACCATTTTATTTTAGCAGGAGGAGATGAGAAATCAAAATTCCCAATCAGTATCTGAGTAGACAAAAGAGACACAAACCATCCTATTCTCATATGTGTTCTTGCATGGTTGTTACTCAGAGTGGTATCAGATATGGAGGGGTGATTGAAATAGTTCCTTTACTCCTAAAAAGCAGAGCATCCACAGGGCATACAGGAGAGGGACTCAACTACAAAGCTGTTTGCTCTCCCAAGTCTACTCTCTTCTATTACCTCCCTTCCTCATTTCTCCGGAAAAATAAATAAGCCAACACAAATATTTTCATAGGCCTCCAATGCACATGGGTTTGGCACAAAGAACTCCATAAAGCTTCAATATTTTTAATGAGGCAGGAAAATGGATTCACCCTCACTTCTGGTAACACAAACCATTTTCTGCTATGAACAGCCTGTGTTCAAAACTACCTCTTAACATCCATCCTTCAGCCAGTTTCTAAAATATGTGCCACTTCAAATGTGCTTCTGTTGGGTTTCTGATTAGCCCTCAAAGGCTAATCTAACTCAGCTCATGAGAATTTAATTGCTTAGAGTGTTAGTACATAAGGACCACAGTGTGTTAATGATCAAATAAAAGACATTTTATTCAACATAAAATACTGTTCTTATTATTCCTTTTAATCATTTGAATGGTCTTGATGATAAGAGGCAGAGATATTCTCAAACATCCAAGAATTATTAATCTTGTTTGTTTATGCAGGGAAATTTGATAGATTCATGTAATATAAAACAAGGGCAAGAAAAAAGTAATTTTACACAAATGTCTTATTATTTAAATCTTATTTCTGTTTCACTTGATTGAAGAGGACAAGGAGATCATCAGAATGAAAAGAGTATTTCAAAACTAAACAATTCTAACATTTTCCTGCCTGTTTTCTTTCACACACAGGAATTGCTTGCAGACAGCTTTATGGCAATTATAATGACTTTTGTTAAGCCTCTGAATGTGGGGAGGAAAAACTCACCCATAGGGAAAGCTGGTGAGTACAAAAATAACAAAGGGCCAGAGAGATTTCAGTCAGTTGAAGGATTTCTTTACAAGGCCATTGAACTTTTTCAAACAGTAGTCTACTGCTTTGAAACAGAGAAACACACCCCCATTGCACAGCCAGGGATGCTGCCATGGGAGCAGGTGCACTGTCACAGGCTGTGGTCTCTGGAATACAGATGAAAATCCCTTTTGGAGACAACACTCCTGAAAAAGTATTACCCAGATGCTTTATTAGAGCATGTTCATATGTGAAGGCTGTTGTCTGGGACAATGAGGTCCTGCTTCTGGCTTACTAAGTATCTGGCAGCCTCAGGCTGGTGGCTTAAATGAGCCAAGGTGTCTCAGATAACAGCAGGTACCCTCTCAGGATCAGCCACTATTCAGAGCAGCCCTGCCTCTGTTGCAAGCTGTTTCTTGTGGATCCACATGGATAAAGCAGGAATTGGATATTGCCACTTAGCACTGTTCCTTAGCCATATTTGTATCTACCTTGAGAAAAGAGCTACAAAAATCATCTATGTTTTACTGAGCAATTTGCTGTCAGGGAAGACTCTTCACTGCTCTCAGAAATGGACAGCACAAAGAAAGGAGAGGAGAAAAGCTTCAGACATGTATCAGGTTGAACCAGCTGAAAACACCACTAACACTCAGTACTGAAACCACTTTTGCTGATTGCCACTAGCAATAACTGGTTTTCTTTTCAGATCCCATTGCTCTCCTCCAGTAAAAAGAGCTCTTACAGTGAGAGTTACAGCAGGAAGGACAGAGATACTAACTTTTTGCAGAAGATCTCTATTCATCTCACATTAAGCCCTGTCTTGCACCAAACTGGCAGAAGCCAGAGTGACTCAAGGAAGTTTAACCAAGACATACTCCTGCCCCACTTGCGGTCTGAAGACATTAAAGGCCCCAAGATGGGATTCTCCAGTACCTCTTGCTGTGATTTTCACCACACAGAACAGGTGTGAAATACTCCCACACTGACTAGTGAGTGTGCAAATGACTGTAAAGGGCAAAGGAGAATCAAGGCACTGCTTTCTCCCCTTTAATTTGATGGTTCTGGCCCATTCACCCCTACAAGTACCAGCCTTGGCCCCAGGAGAGGTTTTCAACTGAGACCAAGAAAATAAAACCTGTGAATTCTCCAGAACTCATCTGTGTGCTGCCTTCCCTTCACAGAGGAACCAGCATCTACATGTGGAGTGCAACAGAGAAGGACAGGAGCTGGACAGTTGCAACAATTCTTCTAAAGCCAGTGTTTGAAGTGAGAGGAAAAGGCTGTGCAGAGTATCAATCCCAAAATGGTATGAACATGGTGAGGCTTCAAGTGTAAAGATTTAAACTGAGATTTATCCTTGCAGAATGAGGGGTACAATTCACAATGACCAATGGAAGGACCATTTGCATCAGCGAGGCCTGAACTCATGGGAAGGGATGACCCTTAGCTCTCCATCTGTCTATCTGCAGTCCCCAATGAGATTTTCCAATCTCCCTGTAAAATTATTACACAGTTAAATGATCATTTAAAGTAATTCATTTCTAGACCATTTCAGAGTGTTTCACTCTGCTTGATTACCATTTCCCTAATTACTTCCGTCATTATAGGTGCAGCATGAATTTTATTTGTTTTAGGTAGATGAAAGACAAAAAGAGACATATAAATCTTCTAGTGATCCCCTGTAGCTAACAACCTTTGTGTTTGGAAAGGCAGACAGACGCAGGTATATTCACCCTTTTCCAAATATGAGCAGGTAACATTTGAAAATTAGATCTCAGCTCTTTCTGTTTGCTCTAATATTTAATTAAGCTGCCAGATAAACATTTTTCAGCATTGAAAATATACTGCATTTCTACTTAATGGCATTCATAAGAGCTACTATGCCTAAATAGTCTTCAGCTTTTTAATGGAGTGTGTGAAATATTTTTAGGTAGATATGCAATTTAAATATCAATCCTTGTTTGCTGCTTTAATTTCACTGAACACTTAGAAAAGAATTCCTGGCATAATGTAACACAGGAAATTCAGTCATGATTTATGAAAAGCCTCATTTAACATCAATAGAGCTACAGGGACCATTTGCCCCTGGTCAGGGCTGTATTGTTAAAGCAGAACACAAAAGTGTGCCTTAAAATGTGCTTTGCAGTGCCACAAGAGTGGAGAGAGAGAAGGAGTTGGATTTCAGCTTTGCTGGTCAACCTTAACCACAAAATAGTTGCTGAAGTAACAGAACCAAAAGGCACCAAGCAGTCTCAGGTAGGACAGTCCAGCACCCAAGGAAATGCAAATGAAATTCTGACATCCTTGTTTCTGAGGCTCTCCAGTTTGTAGCACATATCCTGGAAGAGTATAAAAAGGGCTGTAAAAACAGTAAACAGACAGAGAGCAGAAGAGTCCTTGTGACCCCGAGGTGCAGGAAAGCCCCCAGAGCAGAGAGTGCAGGGGTGAGCCGTTCTCTTCCTCCCTAAGTGAGGTACATCAAAAGTCCTCCCAGATACAAAGAGAGGGAAATAACATAACTGTGCTGATTCTGTCCTAGAGAATTACTTTACCTACTAATAAAATGAAATTATATCAATACAAAAAATACATAGGATATAACAATAATAATTTTGAGTCTTTCTCTGTGTCTGTTGTGAATGTGGGCTTGAGAAACTTGGTCAGTTTTCTAGAAAAGTGTCTGAAGACCTGTCGTGGGTTCGACCTTGGCAAAATGCCAAACCCCCCCAAAGACCCGTGCGGTCCCAGTGAAAGGAGGGAAGGAAAAAAAACCGAAACTGGAAAAAACTATATACATATATTTACAGGAAAGTTACAATACATATACGTACAAATGTAAGAAAAACCAACAATAACTTCATCCAGAGCTGTCCACCCCAATAACACACAGATTCCACGACCCAAAACCCACATGGAAACAAAACTAAGCACGTTTCTCTGAAAGAGCACCCAGCAAAGCAATATCAAACAAAAGTATTTACTTCCCAGAGCCCAGAACTGCTGTGGGCATCTTGGCAGGAAAGCGGCCAGGCCTGTCGCTCTGGGAGCAGCAACAGGGAGTCCTCCCCACCACACCACACGGAGAGAGGGAGGGCCAGAGAGCCAGGATACCTCCCCCACTAGATTTATACTTGACTTGACGTCAGATGATATGAAATACCTCTTTGGTTGCTTAAGTCAGGTGACACTTGCCCCTCTGAATCTACGGAGTGCCCCATGGCCCAAAAAACTGGGGCCTGCTAAATTTGGTTTCAGGCCTAACTAAACTAAGGCCTTAATCTAAGTTTTGGGGATTTATCCAACCCATCACAAGACCCCAAACCTTTAACTCCTTTATCTTCTCAATTTAACCTTTTTGCTTTCTACGGACATAAGGGCAGACAGATGAAAACTATGTAGTAAGAGGAGATTTACAAAGGGAAAGAATGATCAGAATAAGAGGAAAATTCCCACAGCAGATAATTTTTAATGGTCTCTGAACCAACATGATCCTTGACTGAGCAAGGTCAGGGAACCATGCCCAAAACCTGAACTGGGAGACTGTCAGAGTGGTGTCTTCTTCAGTGTCCCCAGGCCTGGTTTCTGCATTGGCAGGAGGGCAGCTGTTCCAGAGCCCTGAGCTGAACATCGAAGGTACACAAGACCAGCTGTTGTCTTTTCACTCCCTTTTATCTGCACTGCAGTGGAGAAAGCTGGTTACACATCTCCCAGACAATAAACCAATAGTAGAATCCTACTCCTATGGCTGCTTTTGTTAGTGCATGGAAATACATTACTAACTGAATGGTCTAGTTGCAGTAACCAGTCTTGTTGGAAGATCGTGAACATACTCCAAAGTTACCCACTCACTGCTTGCCCAGGCTGACACAGGAAAGGGAACTTGCCCTCTTTCCAAATGACAGTCTCTTCCCTCCAATCAAACCAACAATGGAAAAAGTTGCATTCCCAACCTCAAAAAAAACTCATACTTGGTCTCAACTTCATCTCATTTAGCTGTGAGTCTGTAGGGGTAGACATTCTTTGTCTGGAAGATTTCACTTCGAGGAGACTAGAGCTTAATCAGACGTTACACTTAAGGAGTGAAACATCTTTCTGTCTAGGAAGAAATCCCTTTTTCAAAGACAGCTGGATGTTTCCTTCCCTCTTACATTCCAGAGAAAAGCCACAGTCTCTCACTCTGGTCTGAGGAGAGACAAACCCTCACAGTGTTACAGGCCTTCACTTTGGGGAGGGCCTTGGAGGGAAGACAAAGAACATAAGCAACCTGGAAGAAAACAGGAGGTGCTCTGCTGGTGGTGCAGGTTCTCTTTGTAAGTTTTTAGCATTCTCAGCTTCAGAATAAACTATTTAGAGTCTTTCCACTGCCTTGGCATTTTGGGAGTATCTGCATGTATCTTACCATGCAGAATCTCTCACCAAATAGCTCAATGGAAGGGCAAAAAGTGATATTCATTCTCCTCCTAAGCACACAGAGGCCAGCGAACTTCTACAGCCCTGTCAATTCTGCCACTCAGCCAAATCACTCCTCCAAAAACAAAAAGAGCAAAAAAGCTGGGAAGACATTGTCCTGAAAAGGGACAAAGGATTTCCTTTCTGTTCCTATTTGCCTGAAAGCTTCTTCATCTCTAAAGCTCCTGGAGTCATTGTTGTTCTAAAGGCTTTCCTCTTTGATTCATTTTAGACTCAATTTGCTGCTATGCTGTCTGCTCTCATTTATGGACACAGATATTACTGAGTTCCTCATATTTTCTATTGTTATTAGGGTTGGAAGTCATAAGTCCTATTACATTGCTTACAACTGGGCATTCCTCTTCCTTCTATCCAATGTGCATTTTTAGTAAATGGAGGGTGACATTACAAAGCATTCTGCTTCATCCCAGCCCTCTGAGCCACACACTGACCGCCATCTCCTTGCCTTCCCCTGCATCCCCCTCAGAGATTTGATAGCCCAAAGGCTCAGCTTCAGACAGCAGCTCCTTTTAAAAGCAAGTTACTTTTCTAATGAATCCCTATCACTGCTAATTATTCTGCTCACAACTGGATGACAAGCTATTGGATCTAGGGTTTGGTAACAATATTCTGCCTCATTAAAACCTCACTCAAATGTTCTGACTCCGCATCGCCGACAAAACCGTCATCTGTTTCTGCCACAAGCTGTAATTTCACTGCAATTACCAACCTAGGTAATAAACCACAAAGTGTTACCCCCTAGGATTCATTTGACAAAAGAAAACCCTCCAAACCAGTACATTCTTTTCAACAGCATTTATGGCCATAACATGTTCCTCATGCAAACAATACCAAGGCAACTTTCTTCTGCAAGAGCGTCACTCCAAGGTCGAGGACGGGACTCATGCAACAACCAGTGAATACATAAGCTGACCATTGCAACAGTGATTTGTACACAAGCAAACCTAGGAAGTAAATTCAGAATTACCTTAACTACTTGCAGCCAAGGCTTCCTAAACTCTTTTTCTAAGGTTAGAGAAATGAAGCAGCGTTTTGTATATGTGTGTATTTGCAAGAGAAACTGTGATGGTCCAGCTATAATAATATAAATATAAACCAAATTCAACACAAGCGCAGAAGTCTCAGAGATGTTTCATGAAAATTGTCTGACAAAGACAGCTTGTAAAGTACTAAAAGATGCAACATGAACACACACTTCATTAGACACTAGACAGCCAACCACAAGATATAACTGGGAGGAAAAGAGGCTGCATTAACTCCCGTGCATACAGACCGATGTGCTTTTAACAGGGAGCCCCAGACACCCAGCATCCCTGCAGCTTTTAGCATTAAGTACTTTATTTCACAACAGGTTGGGAATGATAATTGCACACAGCGGTGTAACGAATCCTCCCAGAAACTGAAGTAATGTCTAACTTTTTAAATATTAATTTCTGAGAACAAGAATTTGAAGTGAACTGCCTGGAATAAGTGAAAATCAGTGTTTGTTGACCGGCAACCTTCATGGGAATTTTCAGTTCAGTTCCATGCACAACTCCTGTGTTGTCATTGACATTTGGAAGCCCTTGAGATTTAAGCATTAATCTTGGCTCATTTGTATCTGTGGCTTTTAGTGTCAATATATTTAAATTTTCATGCTACAAAGGACCTGTGATCTCTTCAGGAGTTTGAAAGCACAACAGAAGATAAGGACATTATTGGAAAAATTAATGATGCTGACACAGGAAATATTAAACAGTTAAATAATGACCTCATTTCCACGAAACTGAGATAGATAATTAAGCCATCTCCTCTTTGTTCAATTTAAAGGGCAAGTAGCAGTAAAGTGAAACACATGCAAGGAGAGTCAGTAAGAGATATGCCACTGCCACCACAAGATGTCAAGGCGGGAGCCGTGGTTTGATGCTATTGAAGCCACAAGGTGATGGCATTGCAGTGCTGGTTTCTATTACCCTGCTATAAAACACCACTTTCTCAGTGGTGGTGTCACAAATGCTGATGGGGCCTTCTGAGTCAGGCTAAAGATTACCAAAAAACAAAAAAAAAAAGAGAGAGAGAGAGAGAGAGGGATATTTTTTTACCCAGATCTGTTGTTTGCTTATTGTGTAGCTTTGCAGGCATAGCTGAAGGAGGTGTGCTCCAGAGCAGAAGTAGGAGCACAACTCCTGTCCTCAGAGGGTTGGGAAGTCCTCAAGTTATTCCAGTGTCCCCCTTTTCTGGGAGGTTCCTTCTGGGTTGATTGAGGCATGAAATAAATCTCAACCCTCATTGTAGGCTAAGACCAACTCTTTCCAGATTGCTTTCCCTGAGGACTTGGCACGTTCTGAGAGTCTCATTTTTCCAAATCAAGTATTTGACTCTGCACCTGAGGAACTCACCCCATCCACATACTTGTGAATCAGCAAGAGGTCTGCACATCTCTGAACATTTTTGCACGCCACCATCCTTGTCTACTGTAAGCATTCAGTATATCATTGTAGAGAGCTACTGGCTTCCATAATAAAATCACAACATGGTTTTCATTGCATACTGCTGTTTATTTAAGCATGCTTTCAACCCCATTGAGGAGTCAATTTCCCAATTCCCCAAATTAAAAGACTATACAAATATCATAAATTCAAACAGTGGCATCATATAACCATATTTACTGTATCTGGGGAAAATGAAAAAGGAAACTCAAATAATTAATTGCTAAACTAATCCTAAAACCAAAATGTTTTGCTCTCTTTTTGATCCAAGAAGCAACCAAACTGCTCTGTAACACAGCTGGATATGTGCAAAAAACATTACACAAGCTGTTTGGCAAAATATTTGGCTTTGGCACTGGAGGAAAAAGTCCTACACATGCTAAGCACGATTACTTCTCCTTGCTGACTGCTAGACCAGAAAACTTTGACATGTCTGCACCACAGAGAAGGCTATACAGTGTTTTCAGAAATCATTAGGTTTATTATAGAACATCAGCAGGAGGAGGATGTTGGTAATTATTTAAACAGGTGATTATGCAAAATACTATTACCAAACAATTTGTATTTCTCTTCAGAGAAACCTGAACAATGTATTCCATTAGTGGGAAGCTGATTCTGCTGCCATCCTTGGAGTTATGATAAGTAATAAGTAGAGCTAAGATAAATACTCTGAATCACTGTATAAAATCAATATGCCATCAATTAATTTTGTGTTTATATTTCTACATAGCATCCCAAGTGATACCTGCAACAGTGCTTGTGATTTTAAAGGATAATCAGAGAGCAGTTTGGTGACATCATATCCATTCGTCTTACAGTCACTCCAAAGGAGGTCGATTATGAGTCTTGTAGTTTTATAATTGCTTGTATCAGTTAATTCTGTCTTCAGACATACTGGGAGAAACATGCAACAGCCCTGTTCTGCTCTGGGCTGAAAGCAAGTACTGATAGCTTACAGGAAAAAAATACACTTAGTGCTTAAATACTGCAAATACCACAAATGTTAATAACAGACAAAATAACGTACCTGCACAATTTAGTAAATAATTTTTTTCATTCTGATTTTCAAGCTACACAATGCCACCTGACCCACAGTGGTTGAAGTGGGCAGTCACAGGAGCTGCATTGCTGGTCACACTTGGACACCTTGCCTGAGCTAAGTGGGACATTGAGAATCATTGACATGTGGGTGGCTGAGCTGACCCTATCATTGAGACAAAACTTTGGTTCATAAGCTGTTAAACCTTTAACTCTCCTTCCAGCTAGACAGTCTTGGATTTGGGGAGCCTCATCAGGTTTCACATGTGACCAGTATAACCAGAAAGAAATTGAGCTCAGTTAACTTCTAACATCAGAAAAAATAGGGTTAAATCAGACCATCTCACGTCAGGCTCACATTATAGTCAATGGAGAGAAATTGGCACTTCTAGGGTGAGAGACATTTGACCGACTTTAGAGATCTTCTTCAGAACGAGATAAATTGCATCACAGATACCAGTGAATTACACTGACTAAATCTCAATTGATTTAGTCATGGTGTAGTCAATGGACATATTGACTAGCTCATACAAATGTCTGCATTGTAGATACCTGGATTTATTCAGACAAACCTCTATGTGGGGTCATAATTAGTTTTCTAAACATAGCTGTGCTTGCTATGCAAAACGTCCTTGGGTATCTGGGATGTGAGTCTGGCAGACAAGACACAAGATCTACAGAAGACTTACCTACTTCAGTGACACTGGGTGGGACAGTCTTGGACATCTCAACTGGCCCCAGGAGTGTTTGCAACTGAACTGACCCATACCATGTGCAGAAAAACAAAATTAATGACATTTTCAGACAAGCCAGGTATGGCACCACCTTTCTTGGTGGCAATGACAGCAGTAACAGCTTGGGACCACATGTGTGCCCAGAGAAAGGACTTTGGCCATCCATTCCCAGCAGTCACATCATGCTGCAGGCTGTCCTCTGCCAGGAAGAAGGTCCTTCCCAAAGGGACTCCCGCAGATGCCACCAACTGCAGGTACTGCTGCAGAGCTCCCACTGTAGTTATCACGTTATGTGGTTTATCTTGTCAGCTTACTGAGCTTTGCTTGAAGAGTTGACAAGTTGGTTTGCCCTTATTAAACTATCTGAAAAGCAATTTTGTTGATTGGAGCAATCCAGTCTAAATTTATTCATGGAACATTTGCAGTAATTTTGTGCTGTTCCAATTCTGACCTTTGGCTGAGACAGTTCTTTCTCCTCACTTCTACTTTCTCCTCTGTTATACTCATAGGCACCAAGTTTTTTACAACATACACATGCAGCTTTTCTCCTGCTGTGGAACAGGAGGAGAAAAGACAAAAAGGAGAGAAGAAAGCATTTCATTTTTCTTCCTGAGGAAACAAACGCATAGTCTAGTCATTTGTAAAATGAAAATGCTTAACTAACCCTGTATGTCTCTGTTTAGTTCCCAGCCTGGAAGCAACCAATTTAAAGTGCAAAATATTTTTCTTCCCTACCATTTGTTAAAAAAGGATTAAGTCTGGTCCTTCTTTTCTCCATTTTGGTACTACAGGATTTAAATCTGCTGGGAGCCTAGAGAGATAAGTCCTGTTCAATGGCACTGTTGTTTTCCAATTTAAAAGTGTGCAACTCAGTCACTTTCAAAAATGAATCAGGATTGTCTCAGGATATTTTTTTAATGCTTCTAAGGTGAGCCAGACACTTCTCTTTTCTTATTATTATGCTTTTCTCCTGTCCAGGCTTTCGTGGCTTCTGGGCTGCTACTGCTGCCTAGGGAAGCAGTGACCTTCGGTCACCCACAATGAGGGGTTTCTCCCCTCTAAACAAGTCTATTAACAGGACGGCACCACAAAAAGAGAGAACAAATTTTACTAGGACCATTTCTGGGTTTTCAAACGTTCTGAAGAAGATGCTGTATCTTATATGCAGATATGAATTGGTCTTCAGATTTCACACCATTTAAAAAAAATAAATGGAATGGAGTATCCTTGTCCTGTTTTCTCTGTACCTTTGTTAAATTTAGTTCAGCACTGTCCTTGAGGTGAATTTGGCCTTGTGTAAATATTCAATGACTTCGGAGTGCTATACAAGAGGAAATTGATGTTGTAACTGCAGTTTATATCAAAACCATGTTGTTGGTTGTCAACAAACAAGAATCCATATGCATTCACTTCCCAACACAGCAGTGAGCATAAGGCACAGACACTACTGCAAACCATTTGTATTCTCAGCAGGGTGCAGATTGCCATGGACTGAAAGGAAAGCTTCACAGAATTTTTAAATATCCAGTACAGGTGTTTGAAACTGCCCAACAAGAGTCTAAAGACTATAAAATATCTAGTTCTGCTGAGCTTATGAAAGGTTATGAGTCTCCACGGGATAGCCCCAATGAGTTGTGATGATTTGTACTGTTAATCCTTTAGCACACATTCTGTGCAGAGCATCTGTCTAAAAGGATGGATTTCAAAAGGCCATACAAAATTATCTACCCTCCAAAAGTCCCTAAATTCTGTGGGTTCAGCCTAAATCCTGGAAAAGTTAACACAGTCTTCTCACTGATTCTAGTGGTGTTTGGATCAAGGCATTTATCCAGCCACACAGAAAACACCATGAAACTGTTCAGCTCAGGTTTTGACAAATTTATAAGTTATAGGTCACTTTTGTGTGCAGCATCAGTTACTCTGGCAATGGTGTGCAAAGCAAAAACATTAATTCCACAGGTTGTCAGTTGTGTGAGCTTGGCTCAAGAAAGTGCTTGTCCTCTGCATAGAGATATGAATCCCTGAGGGTTTTGCTGAGATAGTGTTGATATATCTGTAATGCAAAAGAGTCTCAAATATTCATGAAATACACCCAAGTTCCAGCACCTTCAGTCTGACACAAAAAAATCACCAGAATCAGCAAATATTGTTATACCAGTCCAAATGAAATACACATGGAAAACAGACTTCATGTACAGGCATGAGAAGCCAACTGTGCTCACAGCAAGTTCCAGGACATTATGGATAACAGCCTTGAAAATATCACACAGCTATGTCCTGTGTCTGGGAGCATCTCCAGGAGACCTCACAGCAGACCTAGCAGCAGTGCTACAAAATCTGTGAAGTTTTATGGCCCAGACTGGCACAGCTGCTAATGTGCTCAGAGGGGAAAACCTAACTGCATTTTAAAGATTAAAAATTTGAACTTGAAACAAAAGTCTTGGATAACTTGAGCTGGTAGAACAAAACCACACTCAAGACACAATGACTTACATGTCTTTAACCAGGACTTTTCTGAATATTTGTATATTGGGGAGGATATTCCAAGATACAGGAAATAAAATGTTTGCTTACTGCCAGTGACACACATAAATCCTCCCAGATTCACTCCTAGATTAGTAAAAATTTACCCAGAGCTTTCAGTGAATATATTAAAAGCTGCAGGTTTGCAGTAAAACCAGGAACCTGTTTGTGCACTTTACAGTTTGGGGCTGCAATTTCCATGGGACTCCTGTTTCCTGTCTCTAATAAACACCTGCTCAAGTAGTAGGGCTCCCTTTGAAAGCATGAAAGGTGTTCCCTTTTGAAAAAATGTCTTCTGTGGAGATTAGGCACTCCTATGATCAATTTTTAATGCTGCCCTTTTTCTGTCTTCATAAGATTCTGATTCTCAAATGGTAACCTCCTAGAGTCATTACACATTTTATTTTAGCTGAGTTATCATTAAAAATAGCATCCTCATCATATCTCTCCCAGATAAATCATGTTATTTTATGCAGTACCTTTTTTTTTTTTTTTCCCAGTGAAAATAGTGCAGGACTTCTTTCACAGAGAATGAACTGCAACATTTTCCCTCAGAGATTGACATATTGACTAGAACTGGCTCACTTGCAGTGAGGAATTGTAGGCAAATTGCTTCAAATTGCTTGAGATCAAAGTTGGGTGTTTGTCAAGAGAAGTTAAACTTGAGACATGTAAGTTCAAATGCAGACCTCTGTCATTTCTGTTAATAAATCCATCAGCTGAGTGCAGTCTTTGGCTGGTGATTGTCAACAGCTCAGGTAAGAACCGAGAAACACATGGGCTTACATCCAACTGGAGGAATAAAACTAGAAACAAGATAATGTGAACTTGCATGTTTTTTGGTTTTTTTTTTTTAATTATAGCCCTTGATTGGTCCATGATTAAAATAAAAACTGCTCTCAGAGAGATTGTTGTCATGATGCAGCCAGCTTAGTCAGACTCAAAGTTTACCAAAACCTTCAGAAAAGGTCTTTTCTGAAATTTATGGTGTGGTTTCTTGAGGACTCATACTGTAGAAGTCTCTTTTACATAAAACTAGTTATAAGTAGAAAATTACATACTTGTTTTGCAGGCTTTTATTCCAGAAGGAAGCCTTGGAAAGGTAACTAACATTAGCTATGAGGCTGTATCTTCTTCACCATTATACTCATGCACACAATGGAGGAGGTTCTAAACCAGGGATGAATTCTGCCAGACCAAAGACCTCTGGGACTACACTGCTCAACACACCATTAGGATCTAGAACGTAAACCTCTCGCCATGGGTTTCCCATCAAGAAGAGTTCTGCTTATTCAAATAAGCTGAAGCTCAACCCATCAATAATCATGCAGATGATATGTGGGCCATGATTATTGTTACCCCATGGGTTCACAGAATATGAGTAACCCAGGACTCCTACGTATAAGAGATACAGAAGAAAGCCTTGGGACATTTTCGAGGTGGCTTGATAATAATATGCAGTCCTTATGCATGTGCCAGTCTACGAAGTACCAGTTTTGGGGTTTTTTTTCCTTTTTTTTTTTTTTAACAGCTGTTATATAAGGAGGTTCATGTGCAAAGTGTACTTAAAATTAGGTACATTTATTATGAATTCATGATGCACTCTGGTAACACCTTTAATCCTTCAAAAGGGCTTTACAGAGTGAATGAACAAAGCCTAGCAAACAGGGCTGCTCTAAATATTTGCATAGAGCCTTCAGCCTGTACAAGCTGGATCTACACTCACAGAGCCCAGTGTAACAATCTCAGGAGCCTTTTCAGACCTGGAGTGAGGCTGTTTGAATAGCTCTATGAGACAAATCCCACCTGGCCTCTCCCAGATGGAAGTTCATTGAACTTTCCCATAGCCTGCAGCACTGGGCTGCCCAATCAGCCCCAGTGGAGTTGGCCCAGCCACACTCATCAGGCCTCTCTGTGGCAGGGGAGAAGTAGGGCCTTCATTTTACAAACAAGCCCAGAAGCACAGTTTGAAAACTGTGATCAATATACAGACAGAATAAAAGAAGAAGGGGGGGGAAGCCAAACAAACAGGTCAAATAAATTATTTGTTACACTCTGTTCAGTCACATCCCCTGGAAGCAAACAAATTCACAGCAAGGTCTGGAAACACTGTGCTGTTCCAATGCTGGTGTATTTTAGTAGTTTTCAACTCTTCTGATTTTTTCTCTAATTGGCAGACCTTCAGACATTTCCACAGAGGCAGGAACCTCTGAATGGTAAGTTAGCCTGAGCATTTTTTTTCCTTATTACTCCTTCAAGTTCCCTAAGAAGTAAGAGCATTTGCTCTAAGTCCCCTAACCTCATCCTCCCTCCAGTGGACCACAGACTGAAAATCAGACCATGTAGATTTTTATTTATGTCTCCAGCCCAGACTCTTTTCAGCTCCCTATCTATATGAAGCATTCCCATTTTCAAAGCCCATTCCAAATGCTCTGAAAACCTGTAAAGAATAAAAAATAACATCTTGGGAATCACAGTTTCAATATTGTACATCAAAATCAGAAATGTTCCATTTATTATGATCTGTTTGCAGCACCTAATACCTCAAAGTTTGGGGGTTCTGGTTTTGGTTTGGTTTTTTTTTTCCTAAAATTGAATTCTCATGGAAATAGAAAATCAATTCTGATCAACTATCTGCTGGTCAGGGAGAAGAGTGACAACCAATCTTAGCAATTGTTGATACAAAATTAAAATGATAGAGATCGGTAATGTGCACAGGTAAGATATAAGGAATGACAGAGAAGCTACAAAGTACAGAGCTACTTAATTAAAAGTACTTTTATCTTGATTCATGTCAAAATTGCTCCCATTTGGCTTAATTCAAGTAAATCAGAAACAAGAGGAAAGTAAATGTTCGAGAAGCAAAAGTGATGTTTTTATGCTAAATAATCTGATAAAAACAAGGCAGCCCCATTTCCTGCTCTCTACACAGTTAATATGTTGAATTGTCTCCACAAATAACACTTGTCAGTGGCTCATAAAAGGCATCAGTTGGCGCCTGGTAATGTCAATTTCTGCTCTAAAAAGTAAGTGTGCATTAATGCCAATGTGAGATGCTGTGTTTAGTGCTTCTCAGTGGTTTCCAAACGAAATGAACTCAGGAACTGAGTCATTCTCACATGAGACTACTCCAGTCAAAGACACTTTCCTGAAGGATACAAACGAAAATCAAAAAACATGAAGAGTGTAGCCGATGAGGCCACAAACCATTCTGCAGACTTAAATGAGGGCTTTCCACCTCAGTAGGTACTCCTGTAGGAGTCTTAAACTGCACAAAAGTAAACAGTCCTCCCACGAGCCAGCACAATATTCTGGAGTCCAGGTAAACAGAAGTATCACTCTGACTGGAGAGAAGTCAAATAAAAAGCAAAAACAAAACAAAAAACCCAAACTAAAACAAACAAAAAACCCCAACACACACAGAAACAAAACACACAACCTCCCCCAAAACAAACAAACAAAACAAAACAAAAACCCACAAGAAATTGAGCCCTCCAAAAACAATGCTGGAGGTTTTTACGACTCCAAGATAGACATCCCAACATGAGTGTGTTTTTCCATGCTGCAACTGCATGCTTGTTTATCTTGGATGTAGCTAAGCTGTTTGTGTGGGGGTGTCACATCAGCTCTTTTAGGATGCACTTTGGGGGCTGAAGGTGATGGTGCCCCAAGGAACACAACCTGGGTGACATTACAGATCAAGAGGGGCCAGAACTGCCTCTGGGCAAGTCCGGCATTCATCATGGTTTTCATTATACCCTGTACTCTTGAGTACATCCCTCATTGCAAAAGGCCTTCAACACACCTGGTCCCAGAATGGGTTCAGTCGATCCCTTGGAGCCTGTGGAGGATTGAGGAGAAGTGAGTCAGGACATCTGGCTGTGGAATATGGTATTTATCTCATATGCAGGCAAATGCAAAAGCTTCCAACCTCTTGCTTCCAGCCATACAGATAAGCATGTTTAAAATTTTGTGCCTCTCATTCATTCTACTTCTCTTCCCTTTTCCCTTTCCTGCCTCTCCTCACACTTTCCTCCTAGGATATTGCCACAGTTCACATCCCACATCAAAGCTTGGTGCCTAAAGGTTTTACCAGTGTCAAAATTTCAGGTGTGTTCGCACTGCCTCCACAAAGACACAAGTTTCCATGACTTCAGTACTCACAGCCCGGGGTGTTTCTGAAATAAGTTGCCAGCAAAAGGTTGGCAAGAGCAGGTCTGTGATGGAAAGTACCCACAGGACACAAGGGAACATAGGAGGGTGCAGAGCCTGCTGGAGTGCTGAGGAGGGATAAATGGTGACCAGATGTAATATAGATCCAACCTGGGAAACGTTTTGGCATCCATGCAACGTATCAGAACCTGAGTACTGCTCAGAGCTCGCCACCCTGGCAGGATGGCCAGGCAGATGTGCTGATGTTCAGCCTGAATGAGCACTATGGTTTGGATTGTCAGAGAGCCAGGGACTGGTCCTGAAGTCATCTGATTATGCAGAGAGAGCCTTTGGTCCCAGCCCCAGAATGTCAAACTCTCAGTGCAGATGCAAACTCTCTCTTTCTATGCCTACTTTTGTGTCTCTCTGGTCAGGTGGAACAGAAAGGGGAATAAGGCATTGACAGACTTGTAGGATTTGTATGGAACCTTAAAACAATTGCCTTGCAAAATCTGGGGAGTTGCAGGAACTTAGACTCTGGCTTATGTGACCGACTCTAGTAGAGTCAACCAGTCTACTCTCTATATTTAAAAGTTCATTCCATTTTGTAGATTGTGTGTACAAGGTTTGAGGTAAAAGCTGGAAATCTTAAGCTAATTTTGCAGCACTGGCAGAAGTTTTTCAGCCTTAACTGATGCCTGGAGTATTTTTTTTTTTTAACCATTGGGTTCAATGTCTTTGCGCAGCCACAAATTCTGGGAGGCAAAAAAAAGACTCTGATTATAACACACACAAAGAATCAAATGCACAGTTCATTGCTTCTTGCTGTGCAGTTGTCTTGGCTACAACAGTAATAAAGTGCATTTGTCACCAAAACCCAGCAATCTTCTTGAAATAAACAGATGAAGCAACAGATCTATGGACAAGAAGGTGTCAATTTTTTAAACAATTTTCTTTCCAGAAATGAACTAAACCATTTTCTGCAGTGGTATACATTGCAGTTTAAATGATTCATATACCAACTTACTTTACAGTTTGCACATGATGCATTTTAATTTTTAATTTAAATACAAAAATCTCCTGGCAATGTACTGATGATGGGTAGGCAGAGAATACAATCAGGATTTGAAGAACTGTTGCCAAATCACAGCTTCTATAAAATCTATTAGTAGTGGAACACTGAAGGTATTTCCCTGCCACCACCATAAATGCAGGATTATATGCATGTCAGGATTTCCGAAAGAACTTGATTAAAGTATTAAGTCCAAGACCAGGAGACATACTTTAACTAATCTCTGTACATTTCAGTACTGTTCATTCTTTACAGGCACAGTCACTTCATAGTAAACTGAGCGAAGTCTCACTTAATTTTGGTGTTGGTTTCTATATGATAGATGACACAAATAAAAAAATCTCTTCCAATAAGGACATTATTTGATATTTTACTGAGTATTAATGGGCCAGTAAGATACAATTTGCCAGACCTGTCATGACACAGGTATAAAATGCAAATGTTTCTAGTAAGCTGTCAGTTAGAGAATTATGGTTGTTCAAATAACTTGTGTTTGAGTCAATCATTTTCCTAAGTTTATATGAACAGCCATTATTGCAATGTGTTAATTAAGGATAAATGTAACTACACATTTTTGCAAAGGATGTTTTGAGAATAGCCCTCTCTTTTCAGTTGGTAGGTAACATTCCCTCATATCTACTATAGTATAAGAAACGCATTCCAAATTCATTAGGTGTTCTGAGCCCAAGGGTCTGGTATTTATGAATGTTGTATTTCATGTTTATCTCAGTAGCGTACAAGTTTGTGTACTGCTCAAGGCTGATGAGATCCTCTGAAGCCTGTAAGCCCCTGCCAAAGTTACTTTCTATCACATCTGCAGAGAAGCTTCTGTGACAGAAATAATAATCTGCTGTGGGTCGATTATGTTCACACTACCAACGTAACTCTCCTGAATGGATCAATTAGATCCAAGTGCTGCCAGCGAACCATCCTACAAATGTGGGGTGGTTACCTCTTAATGACTATTTTCCCTAAAAATCTGAAGACTGTGGAAAATTGCAATGCACACGTTAAAGAAAACAAAAACAAACCAGCAAACACATTTCTTGCAGTTCCTCAGAGATCAGGCGCTTCCCCAGAAGCTGTTATAAAACGCAGTCCACCCTCTCCTTCAAAGTTTTCCAACATGTCTCAGTTGAGGGCATGCTTCTGGACGCAGGTTGGTTCCAATTTCCCAGGCCCATGACCCTGAACATAAACAGTAACTACTGATTTTCTGTCAGGCATTTATAAATCTCAGACGCCTTTTAACCTATAAAGCACGATAGAGCAACCATCCCCCAAGCTTGGACTTCACATTTCAAAAAAAAAAAAAAAAAAAAAAAAAAAAGTTCATACCAAACCTTCTCCTTAGATTTGGCCATTCTTTCTGCTTGGCTGTTAAGTCCCCAGCCTAATTCCTGAATCCTAGAGCCACTTTCCTTTGCTGTTCAGAATAGAGTCAGATGTATGCAAGAGATACTTTTGGGAGTCTTGAAACCCTTTCCTAGGCAGATGATCAACAGCTACTAGAATGCAGTGTTTGTGACAGATGCTAAACCCTCTTATATTGACTACTCCATTCATCAAACCATGGAGCCACAGAAGTGTGCTTTAGACCTTTTATTTTCTTTAGATGTATGAGACTAGTCAGTATTGCACAGGGGAAAGAAAGTTGTGCCACTCTAATTGCAGTGTTAAGCCATTTTTCTAAGAAAGTTCTATGTAGAGTGGAAATCATTTAAAGCCAAATCATTTCTGATTACACACTTTCGTCATGGCTTCCTTCTGTTACCATATTGACAATGAAGCATCATTATTGGCTCTAAGAATGGAAGCCAAAGGTCAACAGGTCTTACCCAAATCCCACTGAAGTCAGTGACTTGAGATTTCCATGAACTTCAAAACTTTTACTACTGTGGCCACAAAAATACTGTTGGTGGTTAAATTTAACCACTTTAAAATGTCTTACTTTGTAACTAGTATTCTTTACTACAGCCCCAAAAAATGAGTAGTTCTAAAGAAAGACTACCTCATTATACCTTGGACCTTTCTGGAATATTTGAAGTAAAGGTGGAACAAGGAATTGCAAAGCTGATGACTTGATACTATGATACTGACTTTGCCCTGCTGCAGTTACCAGCACTGACAATACTCAAACCTGAGCAGTGCCACTTCAGGACTCACAGACGACATCGAGTTGACCAGACAAGCATGATGGAGCTGAACTTTTGCCAAAGTCATGGTGAAATTTAGGTCTTTTTGAGCAAGAAGCACTCCTTTTCTCCACAAACAATGCCCACTGGCAATGGGTTGACAATAGTGCATTGCATGAACGTCTCTCTATGCCTGTTTGTTCATACATTTTAAGGTCATCTTGGACCTCCTTATTCTCCAGCAGAACAGAAGATATCCACTTTCATCTGGTTGCTCATGCTAAGTCCAATAATTAGTGTCTGACTTCCCAAATAGCATCCAGTTTTGATTTGAGGAGTGCAAGAGACAGCAAAGACACCAGGTCCCCTGTTATCTTGTTAAATTTCTTGTTTTCTTGACCACTCAGATCCACATCTGTTAGCCAGTTGGCCATGGAAGAAGCTTTTGTTATGAGATGGAGGTTTCAGTGCTGTTTGCAGAAAGATGAAGCCCAGAAATGCCTGCAAAAATAGGGAACTATACATTATGCAAGTGTTTAAGTGAAGATGAAACAGGTAAAAGAAGGCAAAACCCTTAAGATTGTGTCCTTTAGATGCTCTGGTCTGTTCCCAGGCTCCAAGCTGACACCTTGCCTAAAAATTTCCTGGTTTTGAAATGTTTGAATCTGCTTGCCCTTCCCATTCTGGAAAGGCATGAAGCAAAGAAATATTTAGGGATATTTTGGATCCAATGCATAACATGTGGGAACTTTACAGCTCTGTTAGCTGATAAGTAAATACCTGCTAGTCTTGGAATAGTGAACAGTTATCAAAATATTATTGCTTCTCTCTCAACAAGCACTTCTGGCCTTCTGGTCACTGTGACAGTAAGAAGCTTCCCCTTTGCTTACTCTTCTTCAACTGCTTTCTGCTATGACATTATTTCATCTCTTTCAGTTTTAGGCGGCAGTTTCCCTTATCTGTACTTTCTGAAATACTAATTTTCCTGACTACCTTGTTCTCCATTTTTCCTTCCTGCTTGCAAAGAACAAAGTATTTAGACCTCAGGTAAAATCTCCCCTGAAGCCTTCACCTGGTGAATGGACCCTGTCACGTGAGATAGTGGCAGTACCCAAACCAACAGTTATCAACCTACATGGAATCAGCAACAAAAGCAGTGAAGGTGCACATTTCACTGCTAGATTTGACAATTGTTTGCTCTCAGCCAGAGATGATTGAGTCTCTGCAAGCTGGATTGCAGGCTGACAAGTGCACTGCAATGGTTGTGGTGCTGTTTCCTGCTGCCCCTCACAAAGTATCATCTCAGGTATCCCATCACTACATATCTTCTGTTCCAGATCACTTTTGTCTCCTACCCACCTGCAATTCTTCACCCTTGATTCCCTGTTCCACACCACTCTCTCTGCTGCTCATGGCCTTGGATCTCTGATGAGAAACATGAACAAACTGCAGCTTGTCACATATTGTTATTTTATTTTTGTATTGGCAGTTTTTTCAGAGGAAGGGCAAAAGCACAGATCTGACACAAACTTCTAGCTGCAGATTTCAGTCTTTGGCTCAAAACACAGAAGGCTACACCTTCTCAACAGCATGACTGTAAGGAAGTTTCTGCCATGGCTAATATGACATTTGTAACTGTAGATCCATTCTCTGACTTTTTTAAGCTGGAATTAGAAAAGGAAAAACAAGTTTTCTCTCCAAGAATCATCAGTCCAGTAGGGGACAAATCTGTTTCCTCTAATTTCTGAAGGGATTTATTCACACTGAGCTGTGAGTTAGGCATAATATCAACATACTAGGCTTTGCATCAGAGGGATATATTCTAGCAATATATGCTTTCAAAGAAAGTCAAGTTGATTGTCCAGGACATACAAAAAGAATAAAGCCACTTTCCTGGGTCCATAGAGCAGCAATGACCAGAATAAAATAACCGAGGTTTCTGGCATCAAAATGTTGTCAAGAAGTAATCTTAGAGCCTGGCTAGTCACAGCCTGCCTTTACCCCATAGAAATTGTTGGATGTGATTAACAGAAAGAGTGCAAAAATTTCTTGAGCTTAAAACCTGAAGTGGTTTTGGCTCTGTTAAGAAATCAGGCTGAAACTTCATAGAAAAATTGGGAAAAAAAAGACATGAATGAGAATCTCATGAATGAGATGTGTATATGTATGTCTGTGTGCAGAAAGAGCAGGGAAGGATGAGAGAAGCAAATTATAGAAGCACTAAGGAAAAGAAATAAATAATCATGCAGAGACAGATTCTCAGCTGGGATAAATCATTATTGCTCCATTAAGGTCAATACATTCAAAGAATTTTTATGTTTAAAACATGAACCTTTGGCTTCAGCTGTGGTAGACCAATTGCATTTAAACCTACACTAACTATTTTCAAAACTGACTGTAGGCAGAAGATACAATACTCACTTCACAAAACTCCCCTAGTACACTCATTTTTTGAATAACATAATTTCATCCAACTGAAGCAGATGTGTTTGGACAAAGGGAGACAATACCAACCCCAGCCAAATTTTGAAAGAGCAATCATCACTGTCCCTGACACAAGGCAGTGGAGAAAGGCACCCACTACCATCAAGTTAATACATTTCCCTCCCTCTGTTAAATTGTTTCCTGTGGCTTCCCATTCCCTCTCCTCTCCCTCTCCTCTCC
>VXBX01005791.1:118482-129418 GCA_013400415.1 Scytalopus superciliaris
TCCTCTCCTCTCCTCTTCTCATTACCACAAATACTTTTTCACCTTCATAATGCAAAATTCATTACATTGGTCCAGATTCAGCTTTCTGCTGAGTTTTCTGTACTGACTCTGCAGCACAAAAGGGGTTTTTTAATCACCTTTACTTTACTGATGTGAAACTGGGAGCAACAGGATCAGTCCTACTGAAACTAGTTGCAATTTTTGCACATGCAATTACTCACACACAAGTATGTTCATTTTTTAATGGCAATTTTACCCAGACATCTATAACCAAAGATCTGCTTTAATGGGATAAAATCAGGAGACGCTTCCAGCCGAATGAATACTTCAGTGTTTTCATAGAGCTGTTCTTGGAAATAAAGCCTGTTTTGAGAGAAACTGTTCCCAGGACTGAGCTTGATATTTGTTTTGCTGTATTTATGTCATGAGAGCTCTCTAATGCAAAAAGATGTATGTTCTAAGTATCTACATAATGGCTTCCCTCCAAAAGGGCCATTACAGGCTGTAAAATAAATAGTACTCATTTAATTCCTTTTGTAAATATACACAGTTTGGAGACAATAATAACACAGAGAAAGTAAATTATCCACAGAAAACCACTGCATCCAAATGAGTTTATAAAACCAAGGGGACAAAAACCAACCACAAGATAACAGAAGAGTATCTTGTGGCGAAGGTCGTCAGCTCAGCAAACTATTTAAGCATATGCTTAATGGAAAAAAGGACTCAGTATGGTCCTGGGTAACTTGCTAAATGAAGGCTTTAGTTATGCATAGGCATATAATGAAACAAAAACAGGCTGCAACCAGAACCCAGCTTAATGTGGGATGTTCAAACCTCACAAAACTAATTGGATGGTCCCCTATTTGATAATCTAAGAACCCCTCTGCTCATCTGGTGACACCCTGGATCAGGAGTCTACAACGAGTCAGTTTTACACACCACGACCAGCCCTTCCAGGAAATCAGTTTCTTGAGCAGGGGACTCTCCAACATTCATCCCTTTGCGCTTTCTTTGATTTACAACTTTATATTTTCTGTTGCAAAAGTCACATTACTTGGCCAAGCTCAGTTTACCAGTGGATTCAGACCACTCCATGTCCATCACTCCCCCAATATTATGGCCATCACCTTGCTTTATCAGACAGGATTTTATTCAAGGCATTGACAGAACTGTTAAACAGGAGTCTTAACTAGCAGTTCACCTGTCCAGTAATGATCTCTAATTTACAGGAATGTTTTGAGTTCTTCCCATTAGCAGCTTTTAATCAATTTAATGCATCCATGTTGATTCTCTACTTTTTTGTGGGGGCTTAAGGAAGATTTTATACCAAAGCCTGACTCCATCAAAGGGACATTATTTCTGTTATCAGCATAGTTTGTAAAACCATCAAGTAAAGTTATCCACTTTAGTCTGACAAGATCTACTGCCAATAATCTTAGATAGATTAGCATTAATTACATTACTGTCTTTTAATTCTTTATCAGTCTAATCCCAGATTGACTGTTCCATTATCTTCTCTGGAATCAATGTCATACTTAAAGAACTGCAATTATCCAAGCCATACTATTTATCCTTTAAAAACATCAGTGTATTTATTTTCCTGAAGTCTCATGGCCTTGCTAACCATCAGTTTTAAGGAATCTAAGACTAATTCGGCTGGTTCCTTTAAAACTCTGGAGGGCAAGTTATCCACCTCTGCTGTTTTAATCTTTTAACTTACAACTCCTTAGGAGCTGCAACAAGAGCACACACTTGTGCTGCGAGATGAACAGCACTATTGTAACTACAGGAGTCCTTGTAGCAATTACAAGACTCCTCTTGAGAGACTGGCCTTAGTTTAAAGGCAAGGAAGGGAGACACTCCTTCAATGTGAGTACCAGCCATCCCAGCACACTCTCCATCACATGCCACAGGAACAAGGATGTTCCAGTGAAATCCAGAGCTGCCACTGGCACCAAATCCTTCCAGGGGAAGATCCTTTCTTGACATGGAACAAATCCATGCTCAGTTGGATGTATGGAGCAACCTACGGGCTGCTCATGAGAAAGTCACCTTTCCCAGTTCAGGGGGAAATTTTGTCTGAAATGGAGCTGTTGAAGCTGTGTAATTCAGGGGTTGCTGAAGGACCAGACTGGTGAACCCCTTATGCTCTTTAGGAACGATCAGGGAGCAAGCACATTGTGATCCTCACTGGGCACAGCTAAGGGAACTAGAATTTTTTATTGCATGACTCTAGCACAGTTTTTCTACTACAGAAAATAGGGTGAGTCCAGACACTGGAATTTCAGCAACAATTATGCTGAGAATAATTTCTTTTGTGCTTTTTTGGTTTGTTTGTCTTGTGATAACACTATAAAGGGACTCAATTTTTTTAAATTTGTTTTTTAAACAATCTTGTTAAAAACAAGAAGAGTAAAGAAAGATTAATCTCTCATCCTCTCTAAATTATGTCCTAATGCTTCAGGAACAAGTTTTCAAAAAGGACTGAAAGCCAAACACTGTGAAACACTGAGCCAATATGATTCGTGGTGTTTTAATGGCATTACTACGCAATCAGTCACCTACTAAGTTTCTCTCACTTATTTAACAGTAGGGTAGTAGCAAAATGACAGGATGCTTAATAAACACTAAGCATGACAGTATGAACTGACAAAACATAAAGGGTTTGATTTACATTTTAGAATAAAGTCTTTTTATTTATCTTTTGAAACAAATCTTTTTGAAGAGAAACAATTCTCTTAATTGTTGCTTTGTTACTAAACACAAACTTCACAAATCAATAATACTCCTGGCCTTGCTCAAGTTGCATTTGGCTGTGTCCATCTTATTCTTTTGCAACTTTGGGAAGAGGCCTGCATTCAGCACCCAGTTTAGTATAAGTGAAGAGGTATATTCAGATAATCCAGCCACTTTGTCAGGAGATGTAACCTATTAATTTCCACAGCACTCAGCTGATAGATTTTGCCCTCCAAGTGGCTGAAAGACAGTGAGCCTTCCCTTGCTTTGTAAAATATGCTGGACAATATGCTGTGATACAGCTTTCCACTATTCCCCACGCTCCCATTCCTGACATCCCTTGGTTGCAAGGTGCAGGTAAGTTCCAATATGCTACACAATGGCATGTCTGAAGAACTAAATAATTAAAGGCATCTCTACCAGAGGCTAAAAAATAAAGGGCTGACTTGAGTATCTCCAATAGAATCCTTTCTTCTCACAAATCTGAAACTCTCCCCTTACCTCAGTAACCAGAGGATAACAAATCAACTCAGTGGACTCGTTGCTTGTAGAACAAAATAGGAAAAACAACTTTATTTAAAGGTTTCAGTGAAGTATGTGTTGTTTTGCTGCTGTTGTAATTTGCTTTCGTTTGTGGTTTTTCTAATATGTCTCAAAAGGTTTAGCAAACTCTAAAGCATGAGATGACTTCACAGTGAAAAATTATGCATTCAGAGAAAAGCAGGATGTTTTGCTGCCTTCAGACTCTTTGCTTGGGTTTGCAGGTGGTGACCATGTGTGATAGGGAGAGACAGAGATGTTGTTCGAGCATTTTATTTGCTTTGAGCCAGATCTTGTTGAAGATGATGGATATCTATTGATCTTGTTTTTAAAATGTATATTTGGGCAAACCCACAATTTTTTGACAGAAAATCATAATAATTGGAAATTTCAACTAGCTCTGGAAGCAACCCCATCACTCCCTTGTTCTGGCACTGGTATTAAGGATCCCCAGAGCCAAATCCAGAAGTCTAACTGCTTCCTCAAGGGGTTTGCCTCTGCCTGTTGTTGCTGTGAGCCCAATCTCCTTGCAGAGAAGGACATGCAACACACAGTCAATCTTTTGCATTAAAAAAATGTCCAGACCTTTTGCACTGCAGCATTTTCTAATAAATTGCTGAAATTTCCTATTCCTGAAGCACAGATGCCAAGAATGCACAACTAACATCTACAACTCTGAGCACAATTTCCAGCCATGTGTGCAAACTGATTTGATTTGTGGAAATATTTGTACAGTTTATGGACACACAGAGTTCCTGAGGCTTTTCAGTAAGACTAAATATCTTGCTATTGTTTGCTTGTGGCGTTGGGTAAGAATTACTAAATGGGTGCTTGGCTTAACTGTAATGGAAAGCGGATATGAAAATAATAGGTAACAGCAATATAAAGCCAATGATTCAAAGCATCTCCATTAAAGCATCACCATAAGCATCAGAGGAATGGCTATGAAACAAGAGCACAGCACTTTCCTCCTTAGCTGCTCCTTTGTGAGAAAGGAAATGGATCAGGTAAAAGACAGAAAATCTATAACCATTTTTTTCTAAATGGCCTATTACATCAGAGTAACACCTCCATATCATATTAACAATTTTATAGCTTAGCCTATTGGATTCACATGAATTTAATATCTGGTTTTACTCACTGAACACAACTCATTGTGGGCACAAAGGGCTGCAGAACAGCTCGTGAGTTTGTATGAGGGCAGCCCTTCTACCCTGTTCCACTTCAGGCTCATGCCCTTTCATGGAGCCTTCCAGCACATAGTGATCTTTGGAATTCACCCCACGTGCAGGGATTTTTGTTGTTTCTTCACTAGGGGTCAATTTGTTAAGGTATGTGACAAAAGCTGGTGATCAGTTGTGGTTCCCTGGACCACTGCTGTGATGGAGAAGCAGTTTGAGTCCAGTGTGTGATCACCAGTATGAGCAAGGGATGAGAAGATCAATTCATCAGCTCCACTGGAATGGGACACAGTTACCACACTGGGATGTGATGCCTGAAATTGTGGGGCATGGGGAAAAAAGCTGTGTCCTCTGGGGATCCCCAGGCTGTATCACCCCTGTGGCTTTCCAACAGGTCCCACAGGGACAGATCCTGGGGAGCTTCAGCTGCAGAAACAGAAATGCTTTCAAATCAGTGAGTTCAGATCTCAGGAAACAGGGCCCGAAACCAAACGCTCCATAACCTAGATTTATTAAGACTGAAGAGCAAATACTGTAGGAAACTGTTTGTTCTCAGACACCCTCCTACTGGCAAAATAGGGTCCAGTTTTGAGGTAAATGAATCATTGCATGTGCCTCAAACGGCATTAATTACAACCACTTTGGACTCATTGATTGCAAAACAGTGGCTCTGGATGATGCATTGGAAGCCTCCTGTCCACCTCACATGTATGGACATCATCATGCAACATAAGTCACTTTTTCTGCTGCAATAGGATTAAAATAAATCCTATTTACAGGATCTTGCACATCATTTCACTATAAGAGTTCAATGTGAAAAAGGAAGACAGACAGGAATGAAGACTCCTTCAAAGCTATTAGTCATACAGAAGTTGCTATCGGATTTCTAGCTGGAATATGGGCATAGCTGGGCCCCCAATTCATTTCCCCCAAAGAGACATTCTAAATCTTCATACTAGGACCCTCACTCTGACTGAAGTACAAAATAATGCAAATTTTTCCCTTTGCTGAGCAACAGAATCAGTTCTGTTCAAGTGATTCTAGCAGATGCAACTCATCAGCACTAACCTTGGGGAGGTGACATGCAGAAGTTGTAAAATATAATTCTACTTTAAAATAAGTCCTTTTTGCTTGCAAAGCACCCTCCTGCAAGCAAGCTGTGTCATACTGGAAATGGTTAACTCCAGAGCTCCCCATAGCAATCCCAATGCAGTCACCCACTGAGACTTCTAGTCTACTAGTATCTAGTAAAGAAACAGGGCTGCGGGAGTATTGAGGGCAAATATTCAAAAACTTTGACATAAAGAGCCTTTGGTCCCCTTTCTGACTGTAAGTTAGACTCTGGATGCACTTAGATGTTTCTTATAAATATGATCTAAAAGAACTTAGATACTTGGAAACTCTGTGAGAGAAACACTAAGAGTCCTGCTCTCAGTTCACTGACAGGCTCTAATTCCCTGGAGCAGCCTGTAAGAATCTTTCTGTGCAATCTTCCTCTGCAGCCTCTTCTCCTGTTCCCCTCTGAGGTGTCTGGCTACCTGCATCCAAGCTCTGCTCCCACATGATACCACCTGTAATCTTGGATCAGATTTCTTTGAAATCAGCAAAGTTTTGAGATAAAAGTATAGGAAGTTTCCAGACTCCAGGCAGAACCCATGCCAGCCCTGCTGTCATAATCACCTCTCCTTTGCTCACAGCATGGCCCTGCCCCTGCTGTTTCCTGATATATAGATGCCAAAGATAATTGGTACCAGTTACAAGCTTTACCTCCAGCACTGTTCCTCTGATGGATGGAGATTGGAAGCATAACAGGGAGAATAAAACCAAGGTGGTCCTTACAATGTGTCTGAGACTGCCACAGAGAGACGATTTGTAAGAGAAGACTGATGATGTTCTTGCAAGAGAACAAAAGTTATATTTGACAGAAAAAACAAGTGGAGGAGGATACAGTTCCTTGCAGGATGTGATGAACAGTTGCAGCAATACCAGGAGAGGATGGAAATAAGCAGTCAGGGCCAGGGAAATGGTAGAGTGGCACCACTCATTTTATGAGGCTGGATTGTTATAAAATCATGCCCCAGGAAAGTGCATATTGGTGGTGGGGAACAAAGGTCACAAAAAGGCTCAGAAAAGTACATGGTGATTACTGTTTAACTCAAGCTACAGCAAAGTCTGTGATCTCCATGGAAACATCTGAATTTTGCTAAATCAAAACATTTGAAAGAGGAAAATGCTTTGTTAGTGTTTTCAGACCATCTCAACAGGATAGCTTGGCTCAGTAATAATTCTGCTGGCCTAGGTCAAGTGATATTTAATTAATATTTCGTTAGTATGAGAAATCAAGTTTTGGATCTTGTGTTTATACTTTAGCTTTCCCTGCTGGGACAAACCTTTACCTAGCCCTTTGAAGGGATATATAAGAATGAAGCAAGGGAAATGCCTCATTGAGCCAAGTGAAGGCTGTCACTGCCCAAGGGTATGCTATCCAGATAGCTGGGTCAGCCTGAGACAGCCTCAGACACCTGCTCCTCTCCTCTTTGTGCAAGCACAGAAGTGGTTGTCCCTGGGGCGGGTGTGATGCCTCTGCATTGATGCTCCCGTAATCAACACCCTGCTCCCAGGTCCATTTTCAGTTGCTGCAATCAGTCAGGGTTCATGCTGCAAGTGGGTTTTTATCTCTATCATCTTCCACTAGATCTCTTTGCAGTCCTGTCAGAGTGCAGGACATTCACTTACAGGTGTCCAAAGGCACTCTTCTCATGAAACAGCCACAAAGGCTAGTCTAATTCTCTCCAACCACATTGATCCCACATCCATGGTGCCTGTTAGTGCTACCTGTTACTGAAATCCCTAAGGGTCTTTGGGGTCCTGCCTCTCCATTTCAGGAGTTACCTCATTAGTCCCAGATACCTCCCTAAATATCTTTGCATCTGAAGGCCATTCCCTTTCACCTTCAGTCCATTTAACTACACCAAAACAGCTTCTGGAGTTGCAGTCTCATGGACTAGGATATTATTTCTGATTTACTTGCCATCATCCAGAAGCAGGTCTCACCAGCACACTTTAGCTTGGTGTGTGTATGCCAATGATATACTATATCCACTGTTCCTGAGATGCCCTCAAGGGAATCTGTCTCTCTGTCATATTCACAGTTGGATAAGCAACAATTTTCCAGAGGTGAACATAGCAAACTGAAGCCACCAGTTCCAGGCAGCTACATATGTTGACTTTTCAACCCAAATCTAAAATCTGAAGTACATATATTTTCTTTCTCCATGGCAACTATGCTCCAGTGCTGCCTCCAAAATGCAGTATGATGGGTATCTTTCACAGGGTCCCATTCCTCAGACTTGCCTGGCAAATTTTGATTAGCAGGTAATGCCTGAGTACTGCTGGGTTTGCTGCTTGTTTTGCTAGTCTGACACTGCTCCGTACTGCACTAACTACTGCCCTTGAGATGGCAAGAAGAAACTCATTCAGAGCAGGAAGAAAATAAGAGTTGGGGGCAGAAACAATTCAGTAAGGTCTAGCTCACATTCACTTAGACATGACTCAACCTTTGTCTTCATGCCCAGTCAAGGGAATCTGTATTATGATTTATCTCACCCTAAAGCTGATGGCTAAGCAATCGCATACATCATCCTCTAAATTGCTCCTTTCTGTTAATTGACTGAAAAAGGAGACAAAGTAAGATAAAATGGTTCCTCCTCTGGAAGGAAGAGCTCAAGTACTCAGATTGATCCCACTCTACCTGTATAATTTAAACAATGTTCAAGGCTTTCTTCATATTCAAACTTGATGTAGCTGTAGGTGGAATCAATTCTCCTTAGACACTGGGAGCATAACCAGCCACTGGACACTGGGCACACTTGTTATCTGACAAAGATGACACCCAGCCCTCCAATCCTTCTTCCCTATCTCTGTGCAAGTGTGGGAATATAGAACAGTGGTGGAGATATAGGTCTGGATAACAGTGTGGGGATATATTACAGCAAATTGCCCCCAGCAGCTTCTATGATCTGAATGAGAGGTGATCATGATGCAGTGTTCAACCTTTGCAGCACACATTTATATTCAAGTCTGGTCCCCGTTGTGTGTCCCAAGGGCATATCAGCACCAGCATTCAGAAGAAGTAATTTTTCTTACGTATTAGAAGTGTTTGATCAAGTGTTAGGTCAATCTTTTCACATGCCTGTCACTGTGTCCCTTCAAGTCCTTTAATCACAACGGAGGTTTTTTTCTCTGCTATCTCCCAAGAATAAGCAAGTTTGCTTTTATCTTTTTAGCCTGGGGTCTGTGTGGTAGAAATCAAAACAGACTGAAAGACAAGTAGTATGTGAGACTCATCATCTATTTCTAAATAGTGTTTTCACTATTTCTGCTCACATGAGGGCTCAAGCTCACCATGACTTCTGCTGTCAGTCGGCTCCATCCACACGACACCTGGAATTGCTTTTCTTATGCTTAAATATAGTTGGAAGGTACTGTCATACTCCATCTCCCAGTCTGGCTTTTTCTTTGCCTACAAGCAGCTTCTTACGCCAGGATGAAAAGCTGGAGGATCTCTTCAGAAGCTCTCATGCTTCTCTGCCTTAAAATAACTAGACTCATAAATAAAGCAGAACTGTGCCCTCACAATCAGATAGTACTGCTCAGTATGTGATCACAGGAAACAGATGCAGGCCCCTGTGGCTTTGTTGACTCTCTCTGTTGTGTAGCTGAACTGTTTATGTGCAAATAAGGCTAAGGAGGCACGAAGTTGTCCTGTCAGTGATTTTTCTCCCAAGTTGAAGTGTTTCAGGTGACCTCCTATGGCTGTCTTCTTTATGACACAGTGAAACATATCTGGATCAATCATGTGATTCCTCTCAAGCTAAAGATGACATCTGAGATGAGTCAGATGAGCCACTCTAAACATATCTATTTGTCTCCCTTTATTTAGAAGGGTGGCACCTAACGTTGGGTGAAATCAATCTTGTCAAAAGAGGTAGACCCCAACACAGATAAAGTAGAGTAGAGTTTGGGAGTCACACAACAGTCCATGAGCTGAATGAGGAGTAAAAAGCAGGTTCTGCTTTGTCTGCTGTGATATTTCTGTCCCATTGAATGTGTTCTCCCCAGAGCTCATGAGTAAAACCGGAGATGCAGACACTGATCTGTGCATTGAAAGGCCAGTGGCAGAATAGATGCTGAAACTGCCTTTATGTATCATAAAGAAACAATAGAAGGAGCAAACTTGTTTTTCACATTTCAGCTTTGCAATTCACCATAAAAGGGGAAAGCTCCCAATAGTGTCCATAACATCCAGGTTTCATAAGGGTTGTAAGACCTGATGGAACAGTGTCATCTTCTCTAATAATCTATAGCAACAAAACAAAACAAACAAACAAACAGCAGCCATGTTGTCCTGGTCCTACCTGCTCTAAGCAAGAGTTGCATTGCAATGGTCATATTTCTCAAGGGTTTGTTTCTAAATGAAGACCTTGGCAGGTAGGATATGTGCTTTACTGATCCACAGCCAATTAAATATTTGTCATATGACAGCCCAGGGAAATACAATGGGACTTCCAATGTGTGTTTTATTTGTGTTTCACATATCTCTGCACTCCTTTATGTTCCACTAAGTGGCCAAACCTGCAACAGGGGCTATCGGTGCTGACACCTGGTCAACAGGATAAACAATTAAGAATGCACAAGCTACTAGACAATACATTCAGAAATTGTAATGTGTCACTAGGTATCTTCATGGGCTTCTGTTCACTTGAGTTATTGCCAATAGTGTGACACCATTGACAAACTGTATCCAAAACCAGCTTGAGTGCAACTCAGTGATGGAAATTGGCTTTACCCAGTCATAGGAAGAGGGAGAGATAAACACTTGGGATGCATCATTTTTGTTGTTCTTGAAGGTTGGATTTTTTTCTTTATTTTCAAACAAAAAGTAATGTTTTCCAGGAAAATAATGTTTGCCCTCAGTTATCTTCTTGTACCTGCGTACTTTCTTCTTGCTATGGATTTTGCCAATATGGCATAGCCATGTATTTACTCCTTGATAAGTTTTCATCTCGTCTAAGGATATTCACAGAGCAAGAATAAAAAAAAAGCCAGAGGTTCAGCAGGCATCAGTCTACTTCCACCTCAGCTGTGTCTGGGTCCAGTTTTGTATCCCTGTTTGATAGCACAGAGGAAGAGCCACTTTCTGTGATGGTGACTCCCTGTATTTCTGATTTAGAAACATGGTTTCCTCTCCTGTGAAAACTGTTTCAACCCTGTCCAGCCATCAGACCTGCAAATTCATTACAGACATAAGTGCATACACAATAGAGATTACAGTGCATACAAAACAGGCAATAGGCTTTTTAGAACATCACGTTATCTCATGGCAGAAAAAGGGAAACTTGATGTCAATTAGTTTGTCACTCTAAAGTTTCTTCCTAACCTCTTCTTACTAACCTCAGGAAAAAAAAAAAAAAAAA